>BGPR01001268.1:85495-191064 GCA_013235015.1 Araneus ventricosus | reverse complement strand
TGGGTTATCCTACATAGCCAATGCAGGCAGGTTAAACTAAAACTTTTCTTTCCTTTGATATTTCTTGTTGATGTGGGTTGTTCTACAAAGCTAATGACGTCAGGTTAAATAAGACTTCTCTTTTCTTTGATATTTCTTATTAATGTGGGTTATCCTACATAGCTAATGCAGTCAGATTAAGCCTAGATGTCAATAGTAAGATAGATAGATGCAGTATACATTCTTTTTTTGGAACATGGGCCTAGAAATGCTGATGTCGAACAGAACATCTCGAACATCACTTCTCAAACTGCTACTGTTTCAAAATTCAATTTTCTGTATAATTTTCCACCTTTGCCCCATTCCAATGATTTTAATGTACTTTAATACAACCCAGTAATACAATGAATACTGCAATTTTAATTCACCGACGGAGGCCAGTCCTCTGTTTTAACTCGACCGTTCGGCGTTTTGTCTGTCAGTAAATCTGTTTGTTACGCAGTCACGACGAAACGTGCTGTTCGATTTTCCTCACACTTGGCATAAATCCCTTTTGGGATATTTATTCTGTCCTTTACCATGAAAGTATATTACTTTTATATGATTCAAATTAACAAAATAATATTTCTGTAATTTAAAATTTGGAAACCTCATTTTTTATGTCTTTTTTGAGATATTAAATAAAAATATTTTACTTTGTAAAGATAAAATATGTAACCTTCAAGACAAATCTTTTATTCATACGCTATGAAGCATAACAGAATTATTAAATTTACTGCAATCGATTTTTCAGTACTAACACAATTCATACGTTGCCAAAAGATTTCCTGCTTAAGTCTAATCATTTTTCAATGCAAAATTGTAATCTTTCCTCAACTGTGTAAGCATCTCTGTATAAATGCTACGCATGTAAAGATATGAAATAGAATACCCCAAATAAACATCTCTCTCAGCAAAATACACAACCTATTGAAAAAATTTGAAAAAAGTCTCAGATTAAAAATTTAAAGTGCAGTTTAAATAATTTATTTAAGAGAAATTTTACTGAAAAAAGCTTGAAATATTTTCTCTTCTAGTTCTATAAACACTTTTCCGTCTCTAGTTTAAAAGTATTTTAACAGACTCTTAATAGCACTTCTACCGACTTAAAGGTTTAAGAAAACTGCCCAAAAAATTTGTTTCGTGAAATTTAAAATAGTTAGAAAGTTGCGCTTTATAGTACTTTAAATTTGGTAGACACTTTTTGAATCAAGAAGTAAACATGTTTACTTCGCTATAAAGTATGTATGTATAAAAATCAAGAAGCAAGCAAACATGTTTACTTCTCTATAAAATGTTTATGTATAAAAATCAAGAAGCTTAAAATATATCTAGCACATATATCCGAAGTAGTACTTTGTAACGTAACAAATTAAATCATAAGATGCCAAGATTTTATTTTATAATTCTGAGGAATTTCAAAGCTTCGGCTTTTTTAAAAGTCCTTTGATATAAATATATTTTCCTGATAAACTAGATTTTGCCTTTTCTTTCATTTACTACTTGAAGTACTGTTATAAAATAAATAAAGTACGGTTGTGTACTTACTCACTTTGTACGAAAAAAAAATCCAAAGTGCTTTCCAAGTACGCTCCTTACTTATTTTAGACACTAAAATCAGTCGACATGCAAATCATGTCCTATCTACATCAGAAGTTAATACAGGGTGTTCCACAAAGGACTTCCTCATTTTAAAATGAAATAACTCTGCGCTGGAGATTGATTGAAGAATGAAAACAATGGTATAATTATTTTGAAAACCATTAAAATCTTATACAGATATTTCAAAATTATCTACCAGTGTTCCCAGTAGGTGACGTTGCACGTTGCAGTCGTGCAGTTTGAGAAAAAGGCTATAAGCAGTCCTTTACAGGCAATCGTTGAAATCACATCACAATCGATTCAAAATGCAGCAGGAGAGGCATTAGAGCCTACCCGACAGGGGAAGCGGACTGCCCGACGGGGGGCACGGTCTGCTGTACAAGGGAAGGGGCATATTTATGATCCTCTCAAATTTTCGCCAGATCTTTATTTATCTACTAGTTGAATAGTCCATTGCGGGAACGGGTACAAAAATTCGCCCCGACGGGGAGACACAGCATCCCGACAGGGGGGGGGGGGGCTGGCTTTCCTTGTTCCCCCCACAGGCGCCACCCCTGTTTCGCAGCACAGAGACGGCACTTACCAAGAATAAAACTTCCATTCATACTCTATAATCTATCAATGGAAATGCAGGCACATGCCCCACAGATCAATTCTTCAAGTTCGTGCAGTGTTGCAGGATTGTTGCGGAAAACAGTGCTTTTCCATGCGCCTCACAAGATGTAGTCGCAGTTCGTGAGATTGGGTTAGTATGGAGGCCAGACCATGCCTGTTCCAGTGAATCTGAAATAGTTGGAAGCAATGACTCTATTCTGAAAGTTTCAAATTTAGTTATCATTTAATGCCGTCACTTCCGTTACAGAGGGTGGCTGAAATTTTCATTCTTGGCATGCGCCATCTCTGTACTGCGAAAAGTGCACCTTTTTGCATCCATTGAAATGTGACAGCAACGACAGCTTGCAAAGCACTGTTTTTAAGTTAAAATTTATCAGCGAACGTGCAAACACACGTCCTTCTTACGAAAGAGGTTAGCGATATTCCGTCAGAAGCGTTATCCTTTCTTTTTTTGGATGTCAGAAATTGCGTCGGAGAATAACAACCGCTTTGGTATTCCTAAGGGGTTCCCCCCTTAGGTATGTTTCGAAGGCAGTTCACAAAAATCGGTCATTTTATTACAGAGAAAGTCGTAGGTTGTTTAAACCTCAGTTAAAGAGTTTTCTAATTAAAAAGTTAATTTAATTATTCTTTTCATGGAGGAACTTATACTGCGTGGTACAATCAGGGAATGGAATTTTATGCGTGGATGCGAATCTTTTCTTTTTGTTTTAAGATTTTTAGCGGGGGGGGGATTACGGTAAAATAACGAAAGTACCGGGAGGTGGGAAATATTTTGTTTTCTTTTCACTCTTACAAACTGATGAACCATGTAATGAGAAATATGAGAGCAGGATTCCGTAAATAACAGGCTCCCTTTGCTTAAAGACTCTCTGTCTTCAAGCAGTATTAAGTTCGTTCAATTATTTTATGTAAACTTACTTTTAAAGTTAATTCTACCTTACTTTTACAAAAAAGGCGTTCTCATTATTTATATAAGAAAATAAATGCTCTGTGTTAGAAAAAATTGTGTTTAGAAAACAATAAAGCCTCAAGTATTGTAAGTACCTAATAATAAAGAAATAATCTAAATAAGGGTTTTAATCTGTTGAGCAATGTCTCCAACAAGGGGACGGGGAGGCATGAAAAAAGGACAAAAATTTAGAAACGAATGATTGCTAAAACCAAAATTATATATTGATAATTAACTTATCATTTCATTAAAGAAACTATTAAAAGTAGGCAAGTAAGGAACGTCATTCTAATGTATTATGTAACGAGATTGAAATACTGTCTTACAAAGATTTTTAATAATGTTGGGCTTGCATCGAAGTGTGGCACTTTTCAACAAATTTTTAGGGACCTTTGAGCTACTACTTTGAAATATCCATATTATTTCATGAAATTATTTTTCTATGATTTAACAAATATCCAATTCCATGATCAATCATTTGATATGTAGGTAAAAAATGAATAACGCTAAAAACTGTTATAATTTTAAAATATTCCACGCGCATTTTATATACTATGCATATTTATTTGTTCCTAATATTTTAATGAGTACGCATCGGAAAAGAAGGAATTAATAATATGAAATTAATTTCACTTATGCACTCATTGTAGCCATAATTGGATCTCCCTTTTGTTTTTATCGAATTAATAGAGATTGTTTCAAATTATATCATAAAAACAATACAAATTAAAAATACTTCTCTGAGTATAATAAAGAAAAATATTGAACTTCTGATTACACTATTTGCTAATTTCAAACACTAAGATTTGTTAACATGCTTAGTATGCCATTCTCATTTCAGAAATAAGCAATTATCTTGTACAGCTGTTCATTTCTGCACAGTGGTTATGATTCTTTTATTAGGTAACACCCAACTTTCCACATCGTGTGTGAAGCGAACTTCCCTTCGAAGGAGTTTAACTGATTTCATTCCCATTCTTCCAACGAAATTTGGAATTTTAATTTAGTTTGGTTGTATTAGCGTCCCGTTTGAAGCAACAAGAAGGCTATTTTAGAACGGACCTCGTAAATTTGAACCTCGGTCAGATGACGAGGACGACACCTGAGCTGGCACGCCCTCTCCAAACTTCCGAACCACACCAACGGGAAGACGTTTGGCCCCTACATACGATTTAATGTGCAACAGGCCCAATACACGATGAATCTCCAGTGGAATCGGGTTTCGAATCTGGAACCCTCCGTCCCCAAAGCCGAGATTTTACCACTAAGCCCTCAGCTAAAAAAAATCTACGTAAAAAAATTTTTGTAGATTTTTTAAAGATTTCTGCAGATTTTTTGAAGACAGATAAAAATCTACATTTTTTCTTCAATTTAATCGGCAGAAAATCTGCAAAAAAATTTCTTATTATAATTTTATCTAAATAATCTGCAGATTTTTTGAAGACAGAAAAAATCTGCATTTTTCTGTAATTAGAAAATCTGCAAAAAAAATTCTTATTGTATTTTTCTCTAAATATTCTGCAGATGTTTGTAAGACAGCAAAAAATCTGCATTTTTTTCTTCAATTTAATCTGCATAAAATCCGCCAAAAATTTCTTTTTATTTTTTTCTTTAAATATCCTGTAGATTTTTAAGACTTCAAAAAGTCTGCATTTTGTCTTCAATTCAATTTGCAGTTATTTAGCAGATTTTCACAACATCATTAAACTTGACCAATAATCCGTTGATTTTTTTGAAGATTTAACTGCAATTTCATAATATCTGCATTTCTCTAAATACGTATTTTGCACCACATTCTCTAATATTGCAGCTTTATTTTGCAAAGGATATAAAACAAAATTAGAATGTATTATTGTTTAATTTCATTTAAGATCATTATTGTTTAATTTTACAGCAGACAGGAGTTTCATCAGTTCCTTTTTGAATTAGTGATATCGACTATATACTTGTATAGAAAAGGAATGCTTGTTTTATCAGCAGAAAAAATTTCCCAATCGAAAATTGTCTTAGGCACTAAATTTTTTCAATATGCCACTGAAAAAATGAATTCTAAATTAACCTTTAAAATAAATATTTGAGGTTTTACTATTTTAAACTTTCCCCCATAAATCAATGAATTTCTAATTAGTTTTCCAACTGTCTTTCTGACTAGCTATTTTCCTCCAAAAAGAAGGGAAAAGTGAAACTTGCACCCTTTGGATGGAGAGAAGGCTTACCAGGAAGATAAAAGGTGAAAACGAATTCATTGAAACAGAGAATCTAAATTATAGAACAAAAATATTACTAATCCCATCTATTACTCATCTCTACAACTTTGAAACACGTATTCTGACCATGGTTGATTTTTACACCACTAAATGGCGCCACTAGAGCTATGGCGACGCTAAAACTCAAATAGATTATTTTACCCCCATCTCGTGTAGTCTGGCGTGGCCTTGTGGTTAGCGTTCCTGCCTGCCAACCAACAAACGTGGGTTCGAATCTTGGCCAGAATGAGTTTGAAGTTTTGTCCCATCGTACAAGTAAGCTGAATCAAAAATTAGATTAATTATATTAATTGAAATTAATAATTAAGCCTTGACGGCAGAAAAGTCTGTCGAAAATCTGAAGGTATTTGGAACATATTTTTCTTCAGATATTCTACATTTTTTTCTGCAGAAAATCTGCAGAAAACATGTTCCAAATACCTTCAGATTTTCTGCAGATTTTTTTTAGCTGGGCCACCGCGGCCAGGAACTTTAAACAATTAGTATCAAGGTGTCTTTCAGGTTATTATGTTCATATACAAATGGACAGATAGAATCTACATCGGCAAATTTAGTCCTACACTTAGTACAATTCTACAATTGTGGTGTCAACACAAGATATCAAATTTCATCCATTTAGATCGTTCCATGTTTGAGCTCTTATATTCGCAGAAAGACGGTCATAATTCTAAAACTGATTTTATCAGACTCGAGAAGTCTTAAAAGCAAAGATTCATCAAAAGAATCGAACTTGTGACGATTACTATACTTTCACATTGTACACTTCGCATGTAAAGAATTAAAAATAGACATAACAAAGAAATAAACCAAATAACAAATTGTTCGTATACATAAATTAATGTAACACAGAACAGTTTCAACTCTTACCTGATCTGTATAACAGTCGATGAAATGAATGTAAAGGTATTCATGTTTAATAACTCACCTATAAAACAAAGAAAACTTCATTAGTGTCATTTATGTAAGTCGGAAAATTATCAAAACAATTAAAAGAAAACTCTGAAAGTTTTAAATGACTGTGAATAAAAAACATTTTTTAATTTTTTGTTCGCTTTTTCGAGTTCCTCTAAGGAGCATGCCTGATAGGTTGAAGAACACTGAGTTAAAATATTTTAGCAATGAGGTATCTAAGAAAAATTCGAAGATAGGGTAAACAGTCATTGCCACACTAATATCTAATTTAAAAAAGTTAATGGAAAGTTCTCTCAGTTTCCATTGCATAAATCCATTTATACTGCAAAAGTAAACTAAATAGGAATGAAGGGACGTCAATAACTGTACTGTCAATTACTCATCGGTAGGGAGTCAATAACAGATTTTGTACCATTGATTTCCACTATATTGCAAATTACTACTATTGTAATTGCATAGCATTGCGTCTCACTGTGGGGGGCACCATATAAACGGGGTCTCGCTTCCCTGGTGGGTACAATAATGGCTTGGGCTTGCCCTCTGCAGGTGATAGTACATGCCTCCATCGGGAGGGATCGGACCGTAGCCTCTGATGGCTACGAGGAGTCCAGACTCAGCACTCGAACAATTAGAGAGGCCTTCACTCAGATACATCGGACGGAGAACGCTCCAGACCGAAGTGATTGGATACGGATTACATACTATTGCAAATTATCTTCCAGGGATAAGTTTTTTCAAAATATACAATAGGCATTCGAACTATGTTTGACTTAAATATATATCAAACGTAGGTTGACACGACCATTGAAGGTGGATATTGGTATCACTCTCTAAGGTTATATTTACAACTATATTAAATTCTTTTTCAAGCCATTTGCTCATTTTTTCACAATGATTTTCATTATTTGATTCAAATAAAAATTGCATAGTTTGTTACGCTAATCTTTTAATCGCAGTTTCAATGTTATAATAGAGATACGTTGAGCTAAATGTAAAATACAAGTATAAAATGTGAAACTGTTTTCAAAAACTTTGTACTGGTCATACTGAATTTCCATCTCTAAATAAATCAATATAATGTTTAAAAAGTGTGGATAAAATGACCCACCCATGATACATAGTGAGTATGTACATATCACTATTATTAAATAGGTAAGATAAAGAGTTCAATCTTATGCCTTGAAATATTTTATGAAAAAAGTTATTTTACACGAAATTTATAGATAGCGCACCTGCTTGCACAGAATAAGGTATAATATTACACTTTCGATTGCACTACGTGCTTATTTCAAATACTAAATTAGTTCGATAAGCATAGCACATAATTTCATCTTTAGAAATAATGCAAATCCTAAAATATAAGAATAACAACCGTTTCCAATATGAAAACGGAATACTGTCTACATTTAAAATCTTCGAAAACGCAACAGTTAAATCACACGCCGAAAGAGTAAATAGATCCAAATCTGCCATTAAAAATTAACGCGACATATTCGATCTTGCTTCAGTGACTACAAACTAGATAGATCCCTTTTACCATCTTTGGAAATTTAATACCACTAATTCAAGCCATCCAGCATCAAAGATATTAAGCCGAGGCAACGCCCACTACTAATTCAAGCCCTCTACTGTCGGTATGGCTCCACCGCCTAATACCGACGTAGGCCTGTGTGCCTAGTGCGTACACCCTCCAAAATCCGCCCCTTTCTAGGGATCTGCATGGCGAGAATTTGGTCACCTGACCAACGCTAATCGATGGTCAGTTCCTTGTGGAATTAATGGACGAAAGACGAGGAGATATCGGATTCCTTGTGCAAAGGATTTTACTCCTCCAATAGTAGGCAGCCGAAGATCTCGGATTTGTGGTGGGTTATTAATAAGGTTGCATTGGTTTGGTATGAATACCGGTAGCTGAGATTGTGTCATCGGATGTGTAACTATGCTTAGAATGAATTGTCCATTATAAAACTGGTCGTCCATTAAAGATTGCAATGAATTTTACAAACATTTCTTTAATTCCAAACATTGAGGTGCTCCCTCAAAACTTTGATTGCAATTTTATTACTTTATTTTTATACTGTATAAAAAGAAGCTGCTAAATGAAACAGCAACAATTTGATTTATTTGTGAGAGGCGCATAAAAGAAACTGATTTCAAACAATTTTAGCACATGCGCGTTTCGTCTATATTTGTGAGAAAAGCAGTTATTTTAAAATTGAGTTTGGGCGTGGTAGAATGTCTCGCTGTCATGTCTGGTGTCTTAATCTTTTAATTTCGAAATTTCTTTCCCTTGCAGTCGTTAGTAAACTGACCATTCGCAGTCGAAGCCCAGCGGCGATTAAATGAATCTGTATAGAAGTGAAACATATTGAAACGTGCTTTCAAAGCATTAAGAATTTGACTTATATAAAATTGCTTAGATTTTAAATTCTCAGAAACTTCTTTCTTTGCTTTGAAAAAGTATAATATTGCTTCTCCTTTAATACCATTTCTGCATTTCAAATCATGAACATGAGGTATGGGACATAACTTATCATTCCAATTTTTAAGTTCCCCGTAAACATTAATGGACCGGCATTATAGGATATTGTGACAAATTCGTCTTGTGGGTGTACGTGAATGCAGTCCAATAATCAGGATTACAAAAATAAAGCTCTTTATTTTACAGGTATTCTAAGCAAAGAAACATAACACAAATATTAAAACAGCACTTGTAAAAATTCACAACAGAGATTACCATTAAATCTCAACACAGCACTCAAAGGTTTCTTATTAGCTCACCAGCTTGCTTGTAGATCAAAATCCAACTGACTGTTCTTGGCTTGAGGGCTTGCCTTTTATACTTTTCAACAGGAAGTGACTTCATGACGTAGGAAGTGACATAATCTTTAGAAAGTTCATGAAACCAGTAGAAATATGTTGAAAGTTCGAGGTCCTTCTAGAGAATTCCTTTTGTCGCCAAGTCGCCAAAAAGGTCGCCAAATTTATCGCCAAGGTCGCCAAATTTATCGCCAAGTCGCCAAGTTTTTCGCCAAGATTAGCATCTCAGGGAAACTATTTTATAGCTTTGTAACATTGCTCCTCTCTTCGAAGACTGAACGTCCCGACAGTCTTATTACATAGAATTATGATCAGTGGCCCTGTATGGAGCTAGCCGATTAATATGGATTACTTTCGGCTTGGCGTTGGGCGACCTCTGTACTCTGTAGACAACATCGTTCAATTTCTTGACAACTGTATAAGGTCCTTCCCAATTCTGTTGTAACTTGGGACTCAGGCCTCTCCGTCGCTTCGGTTTATACATCCAGACTAGATCTCCCTCCTTAAAACTGTGGTGGGTTGCTCTGGAGTCATAACGAGTTTTCATTCGTTCGCTGGCCAGTTTAATTCGCTCTCTGGCAAACGCATGTACGCTTTCCAAACGTGCCTCCAAATTTTTCATGTATTCATTCGGCGAGGAAGGCGTTTCACTCGGTCGTCCGAAGAGAATATCGCAGGGCAATCGTAGCGTTCGACCAAACAGCATTTCCGCTGGAGTCAATCCGGTCACCTCATGTTCCGCACTCCTGTAGGCCAAGAGAAAGAGTGGCAAATGTGTATCCCAATCTGTCTGGTTCCTCGAAACAAATAGAGACAGATGATTTAAAATAGTTCGATTAAATCTCTCGACCATGCCATCGGACTCGGGATGTAACGCGGTCGTTCGGGTTTTCAGAATTCCCAAAAGCTTGCAAAGCTTAGTAAAGAGGGTAGAGTTAAAATTCGTACCTTGATCCGAATGCAATATCATAGGCACGCCATAACATGAAATCCAGCTTCGTACGAGTTCTTCAGCTACAGTCGAGGCTTCCTGATCTGGAATGGGAATTGCTTCAGGCCACTTGGTAAAATAGTCCATTAATACTAGGACATATCGATTACCTTTTGCTGTTACTGGAAAAGATCCTAGGATATCCAAAGCCATTCTTTCGAATGGTGTGCCCACATTATAGCGCTGCAAACAACCTTTGGTCCTTGTTTTAGGTCCTTTTCGGGCTCCGCAAGCGTGGCATTCTCTACACCAATTTTCAACATCAGCACGAAGTCGATCCCAGTAAAATCGCTCTCGTGTTTTACTTAAAGTTTTCATGACTCCAAAATGCCCTCCACTTGCGCTGTCATGAGTCTCTCGCAGAACTTCTGGAATTCTACTCTTTGGGAGAATTAGTTGCCATCGACAGGAGTTTCCATCATCACTTTCCCACTTGCGGTAAAGAACACCATCCTTAAGATGTAAGGAGTCCCAAAGAGCCCAGTATCGTTGAGTTGCCGGACTCTCCGGAGCGATTTCTTGCCAAGATGGTCGATCCGCCGAATTTAGTTTCTTCTCCAGAATTGGTTTAATAGCAGGATCTTCTAGCTGCGCCTTTTGGATCTCGCATGAAGACCAGGGATCTACAGTTGTCGTTGTTAAAACTTTGGCGGAAATATCTCTCTCCATTCCGAACTTTTTCTCGGCATTGGTGCACTGTTTGCAGCTTTCTTTACAAGGTCTTCGGGAGAGGGCATCTGCATTTCCGTGAGAGGTCCCTTTTCAATGCTGGATTTCGAAATCGTACTCCTGAAGTCTTTGGATCCAGCGAGCTATCTGGCCTTCAGGTTCCTTAAAATTCAAAAGCCATCTTAAAGAAGCATGATCAGTTCGCAGAAGAAATTTCCGTCCATAAAGATAGTGATGAAAATGCTCTATAGATTTGACAATGGCTAGTAATTCTTTACGTGTGACACAATAATTTCTTTCTGGCTTACCAAGCTCTTGCTGAAGTAAGCGATGACACGTTCCTCATTTCCAGTATTCTGAGATAGTACGGCTCCTATTCCTTCATTACTAGCACCCGTATCCAAAATAAAATCTTTGTCAGTTCGGGGGTAGGTCAAAATAGGAGAAGATGTCAAAGCCTGCTTTAAACTATTAAAAGATTTCTCACATTCATCTGTCCAATTAAAGTTTGATTTAGCTTCAGTTAATTTATGTAGAGGTCTTGCTATTGTAGAGAAATTTTTCACGAAACGACGATAATAGGTGCACAGCCCAAGGAAACTTCGGAGGTCATGTATTTTGTCTGGACGGGGCCAATCAACTACTGCCTTAATTTTTTCTGGATCGGTTTTAACTCCTTCTGCTGAAATAACATGACCGAGGTAAGCAACCTCCCTTTGAAGGAACCTGCATTTCTTAGGGTTTAACTTAAGGTTGGCTTTTTGTAGTCTCTGGAATACTTTACGAAGGTTATTTAGATGTTCTTCAAATGTCCGTCCTACTATTATAATGTCATCTAGATACACTAAGCAGGCTTCTGACGATAGTCCACGTAGTACTTTCTCCATTAGTCTTTCAAATGTAGCTGGGGCATTACAAAGTCCAAAAGGCATTACCTTAAATTGCCAAAGTCCTTGTCCGGTGGTGAAAGCTGTCTTTTTCTCTATCTTCAGGTAATATCTCAACTTGCAAATATCCACTTTTCAGATCCAGCGTCGTAAACCATTGACTTCCATTCAAAGCATCCAGGCTGTCGTCTATTCGTGGTAGAGGATAGCTGTCTTTCTTCGTAATTTCGTTCAGTTTTCTATAGTCAACACAGAATCGTGTTGATCCATCTTTCTTTTTAACCAGCACAATAGGCGAAGCCCAAGGGCCTGAAGATTCCTCGATTATCGTGTTGTCAATCATTTCTTTAACTAGATTATCTGCTTCTTCTTTCTTTGCAAGGGGCAAACGTCTCGGGTATTGCTTGATTGGTGGATGATCACCCGTATTAATTCTATGTTGTGTCATATTGCAGCGGCCGACATCAGCGTCACAGGTCGAAAACAAGTTCTGAAACTCTTTAAGTAACTTCCTTACTGCTGTTCGTTGTCTTTCATCAAGTATTTTAAGATTATCCAAGGATGACGGTAGATGTTGTTCTCCAGAAAATTCTTGAGGACGAACGACGATATCCACCACTGGTTCACAGGTCGCAATAACAGCTCCTTCGACCAGAATCTTGGGTTTATTGTTCAAATTCAGAACTCTAACGGGGATGGCTTCCCTTTCCAAATCAACGAGTGCGGCCGCCACAAGAACACCTTTCTGGGAGACTTGGCTAGGAAAGTCCGTTACGGCGTATCTGAATTGTTCAGGAACTTCGGGAACTCCCTGGATAAGACATTCTGATCTTGCTGGTATTATAGTTCTCTTTTTGGCCAATACGGAGCACGACTTTAAATTCTGTACACTGGCTGAAAACAGAGGAATTTCCTCTCCTCCTGTCCGTATCTCGTTCTTCTCCAGGTCTACGGTAAAATTAAATTTTTTAAGGAAATCCAGGCCGAGAATACAGGGATCGGTGACGTCAGCTACGTAGATTCTGTGATGAAATTTTCTTGACCCACATTCAATGGATGCATCCAGTTTGCCTCGTACTTCTGTTTTTTCACCAGTAGCGGTCTTTAAAGAAATGTTAGGACCCGTGTAAATAAGCTGTTCCTTCAATTTCTGTGCCAAGTCTGTTCTTAAAAGAGTGACGTTTGCACCTGTATCCACCAACATTAAGCACTGGATACCGCAAATGGATCCTTCTAAGTAGAGTCCGTTTTTCTTTCCACTAAGTGAGGAGACTCTCGGTCCTTCTTCAGGGGCTTTATTCAGAGAAGGCAGCCTTCGCCCCGCAAGACAGCCGTATGTTAGTTTTCCTGGTTCGAAGTAATCGCCTGGCACTCCCTTTGCACGTGCCCCTTCTTGTTGCACTTCCAGCAAGTCACGTTCGAGTTTCGTCGAGGAGTGCTCTCCTTTCCAGCAACACTACTGTTTAATAATTTTTCCAGCCTGCTAAAGAAGAATTCAAATTTATCATCTCTTTCTATACTCATATGATCCTCCGTCTCGATTGATCTAACATGTCTGGATGTCTTGGAAACAGTTCTCGCAGCCTCATATTTCATACTATAAGTCAGAGATGATTTCAGATCTTTTGCATCCATCAATCTGGTTGATTGTTGCGTGTCTTCGTCTCTGATGGCGTCGACGAAGTACTGAGCTGCTAAACTTTCCCGAACATCCAGAGGGCACTCAGCGTAGGCCAGTCTCATTAGTCGTTCCATATCGGCAGCCAATTCTTGAAGACTTTCTCCTGGCTTCTGTCTTCTTGTTTTCAGTTCAGTTCTATAAAATTGCGTCAGGTGGCTGTCTCCAAATCTAGATTCCAAAGCTTTCTCGACCGTCGTTAAGTCTGTCAACTTATCAGCTGGAATTCCTTGAAGAACCTCCGCCGCTGATCCTCGGAGCGATGCCACAAGTTGACTAGCTTTCACAAAATCCGTCCATCCATTTGTAGAGCTCACAACGTCAAACTGAGTCTTAAAGACTGTCCATGATGTCTGTCCGTCGAATGTCAGGGGTTTGACTATCGGTCGAGAAGATACGAATTCTGGACTAGCTGAAAAATAGTTTGGCCTTTTCTCAAGTTCGCTTATTCTTCTCTCGAGGTTGCCGATCTTTTCTTGAACTTCGCAATTTGACTCCTCGATCTTCCTTTGAACTTCGCTCTCAACGTTCTCGATTTTTAATTTCACACATTGCACTTCCTCTTCTATTTTTCCAATGCATCCGTCAACATGAGTCTTCATTTCTTCAACTTGACTCTCGGTGTGTGCTTGGATCTGACTTTTTAGTTCCTCTTGTCCGGATCGCATCTCTTGTTCTAATCTCTCTTGCCCAGCTTCCATTTTCTGTTCCAATCCGGCTTGTGCAACCCCCATTTCTTCCTGTCCAGCCTTCATCTCTGCCATCATGGCAAACAGCTTTTCAAATTGTTTGTCCATCGATCTGGTCAAAGGTCCGGTCTCTGGCATTCACAGAAAAATAAAAAGATCCCACTTCTGACACCAAATGTGACAAATTCGTCTTGTGGGTGTACGTGAATGCAGTCCACACTGTGGGATTACAAAATAAAGCTCTTTATTTTACAGGTATTCTAAGCAAAGAAACGTAACACAAATATTAAACAGCACTTATAATTCACAACAGAGATTTACATAAATCTCAACACAGCACCAGGTTTCATTAGCTCACCAGCTTGCAGATCAAAATCCAACTGACTGTTCTTGGTTTGAGGGTTTGTTTTTATACTTTTCAACAGGAAGTGACTTCATTACGTAGGAAGTGACATAATCTTTAGAAAGTTCATGAAACCAGTAGAAATATGTTGAAAGTTCGAGGTCCTTCTAGAAAATTCCTTTTGTCGCCAAAGTCGCCAACTTTGTCGCCCAGTCGCCAAAATGGTCGCCAAATTTATCGCAAAGGTCGCCAAATTTATCGCCAAGTCGCCAAGATTAGCATCTCAGGGAAACGATTTTATAGCTTTGTAACAAATTATGAACATGAGGTATGGGACATAACTTATCATTCCAATTTTTAAGTTCCCCGTAAACATTAATGGACCGGCATTATAGGATATGAAGTAACTAAATGCTCTAATATCAGTCATAAATGTATTGGACATCATTTCTAATTTTAATAAATCAATGTCGATGTTCATAGCAAATCATTACATCGCAAGAATATGATAAACATATTTTTACATTAATTCTTTATGAAGCAGAGTGAAGCGTCAAGCCCAAGCTCCAATTAATTTTTGCATGTTCTTTTCCTAGAGTTCAAATGAACAGTCCTTGTTACTTTTTCCAATTATTTATCTGACCAATACGATATAAATATATAAACGATCTCGAATTTTACACAAACAAAACATTTAGAATTATGACATTTTTAATCAGCAAATTTACCGATTCCATGCTTTGAACCTCATTCTCCATGTCTTTATCCAGACTAACTGGATTCCCCATCGGATAGGGAAGATGCATGCTAATAATTTCCCTTTGATTACTGTGGCCCAAGTTGCCACACAGGGTTCCAGACAGATATTTTTCCCTCGAAGCAGCCTCTCGAATCGAACCTCGAATGTTCAAGACAAATCCTTTCCCCTCCACTTGACTCGCGAGGCTGCCTCATTCTCATCCGCTCACTAGCCCTACAACTGAGCGCATCAGAGGTTATTCGTTCACAATGCTACTATTGGGTGGGTAGACAAAAAGATAAATAGACCTGTTTGATTGAGTCGAACAAAAATTATTCAGTGTTATATATAATCCGAAAGATAAAAATAAGAATAAATCCAAAGAGAAGATGCTTGGAAGGAGACTGGAAAAATAATGAAAGTCATTACTCAAAATCCTCATCAGTCATTCTGGTGATTTTTTTTTATTGGATCGTCTGCCATGTCCCGAGTCAATCTATTACGATACTGTAACCGTTGACAAAAAACATCCTCTAGCCCACTAGTCGAGTTCAATTTGTTTCTCCATTTTTTTAACAGCCAACATGGTTATTATTACTATTGATCTAGCATGAAGAGGAAAAATTTCTAATGAAGACACTCTCTCCATGACTATCTTGATAAGACTGACAGTTCATCCTTGTTTCCTGTTGCTTCGAATGGCTCGATTCCCTTGCGTATTGTCTGGCTTAGTGCCCAATTCGCGAGGAAAACTTCCGCTCGCTTAAGACCAATACTAAGATGCATTACAGGTTGTTCAGAAAGTTCGTTTAAAAACTTTAAAGAGGAGGTCAGGCATATGGAAGCAAGTCATTTTTGAAATAGAACATGGTTTTCGAAACGTTAAGTGGTACCGTTATAGAAGGTTCTTTGTCCCTGAGTTAATTAAAAGAAACACCAGATGAAATGAATAATACAGATCGAGTGAAACACAAATTATACATTAATAAAACAACCCAGTTGCATGAATAACAACAATCAAAGTCATATGCGGTATTACAGATATGATAATGGCAAGTAGAACGCCGTGTCAGCAACAAACCTTTGGAATACTTAAAGTAAGTGTTCAAAGAATTTGCCGTCTGATGCGATACATTTTTCCTGCAGCTGGGTTATTTATGCTATTGTAAATTTGCATTCAATTAATGTGTGTTGTGCATTTCAGTGTATGCTTTTTTAACCTCATCCATTGCCTCCTTGGCTTATCCGACCCTGTGTTCGATTGCGAATATTATTTATTTCTGTATGCCTGACCTACCATTAAAGTTTGTAAACGACCTTTCTGAAAACCCTTTATAGAGTATTCAATTATAAAATACATCCAGAAACTTTTCTTCGTGTCATCCATCCAAAATCCAAGTGATAAATCATACAGTAGATAATTACAATCCACTATTGAGTATTCAAGCGACCCTCCTCCATTCTACTATAATGATTACAAACTACTCTCCCTCCCTCTATTCCATGCTGTTACATCCAACACCACTAATTTTAGCTTTCCAACATCAAAGATTTTAAGCAGAGGGACGAGGGTAAGCCAATGCGTAATTCTCTCACTCTGACTGTCGTTAAAGCTCTCCATCAAGTATTGATGGAGCCCCGAGCCCAGTACGTCGCTTCCCCTTAATAGACGCCCCTTTCTGGGTATCTGAATTGCGAGAATTCGGTCGTCGGACCAAAGGTAATCGATGGTCAGTTGCACGAGAATTAATGGACAAGGGAGGACAAATGTTCACATTCCTGCTGGTAAGAGATTTTGCTCCTGTATTAGTGAACACTTCGAGAGACCGGATATGTGGTTAAATATTGATAGGTTTACGTTGATGCTGGTAGTTGGTTCTCACGTCTTCAGCAAACTTGTATACGCAGGATTTGTTAGGATGTTTTATTTAGAAACGAGATTCTGCACCTGATTCTATCAAAAGTGTATCACATTTTTCCCCTGGCAAAATGATAATCGATTATAAGTTCCTTCTTAAATTAATGAAGAGGGACAAATATTTATCACATTCCCCTAGGAAATCTTATTCCTCTAATAGTAGATCAATAAATGCGTGATTTTTTTAGATTTCAGTATACTAAATAAGCAAATATGAATCATTGTGAAAGTGGAAAAATTCAGTCGCGAGATTTTCAAGAACTTCATAATAGTGACTTCACATTCAGTTACAAAATAAAACTTTATTGCTGGAGTTTGAAGCATGGAAAACAAATAGAAAAGAATATGGTTAGAATCCTATTTAATCTGAATGAAAGTACGAAATAAAACTATAATTTGCTAGAGACTCCACAATTCCCACCAATCCATGTTTAGTTTATTTTATTTAATTAAATGATACTAACATTCCTATTCGAAGCAATACGTCAGCTATTTCAGCAATCCAGGGAAATTGCAGAAAAGCAACTAAATTTTATAGCTAGGAATGTTTATTTAAAATTGGCACTATTAGTGTAGTAGAAATCCCGCTTCACCATTTTATAACCCTTGATTGCATATCTTCCAATCAATAAAATCAATGCAAATATAATTTTAAAAAAATCATGAAAACTGAATTCATTAATTTTTTTACAAGATGGTTACTTTAAAAATGAAATTATTACGAAATTTCATCCTTTCCTTGTCTGTGATATACCCCTAAGGCTAGAAGAATGGCATGGGAAAACCAACTAGTAGAGACGTGACGTATTACTGCCGAACCTTCTTTATTTAGGAAGTATTGTAAGAACTCGCACGCAAAGTGAAGTAAGCAAAACATATGGCATAGTTATAGGGATTTTTATCACATTTCGTTTTTTATGTTTCGTTCTTTTTTCTTTTAACCCGAGAGGCTGAAATAGCCAATGAAACATTTAACATTATTGTCGCAACCATGTCGTTTTAAGAACACAGGAAGTAATATAGGAAAAGTTATTTCTCTACTTTTCCACTAAATTGAACAATAACTGAAGTTACGGTTCAGTTACCTGATATAGAAATTTTCCCATACAAATTGTTGAAAGAGGCACGGATACAGTTTTATAGTAAAGTATCTCATTCTTTTCCTATTGAAATATATTTTCATCATTTCAATTTAAAGAATCATCATATGCACAGTATCTCTTAAAAATATATAGACTTTTAAAAAAATGATTTCAAAATTTGAAACATGTTTGAATTTTTATTCATATTTTCATTTCTTGAGGGGATATGTGATTAAAAAGTTTAAAAAATGTTTTTAGACTAATTACTAGGCAAGAATAATATTTGCATGTATTATATTTTTTATTATTTACAGATAATATAATGGCAAAACTTATTAATAGTAGCATATAAATTTATAATGTATTTTGTTTTTTACTACGCTTTTTCATTTCAATAAATGTTTTTATATTTTGCTATCTTTGAAAAAACAATATATTAACAAAACTCAATATATGTATCACTTGATTTCACTAGAAAACATTTTGAACTTAAGAATATATAATTTTGCGAACATTTTCCTGTGAGTTTCCGAACCCTCGACATTTTCTTAAAGCAGTTATTAAATTTATTAATAAATAGTTTGAAAAAGAATTAATTATTCCTATAGTTCATAATAAATAAATCAGTTCTAAATTCACCTTCAAAAGTATTCAACACTTCACCTTTGTAAAAATTGTACCAAAAAAATATAAAATAAGTATAAATATATGCAACAAAAATGATAAAAAATAAAGAAAAATAATAAAATATATAAAATATTTTTCTTGCCCTGCTTTCAAACAATGCATTACTTAGTTATAAGATTCAGCAACTTCTTGAGCAATTGATAAAGCACGTGATTTCACTTTCCAAACGTGAACAAAAAAGTAAGATTTAGTTAAGTCTTCTTTTCAATGAATTAAAAATGAATCTCAACCGTGCCTTTAAATATGGAAACAATGAAAGAAGACGAATTCAACGCGCAAATGAATCAATTGCAGAAATTTTGAGAGGCGTTCAGGACGAAGGAGAAATAATTTATTTCAACATACTCAGCGTACTAGCCAGACTTTTGAACGATTAATCGCCAGATGTGGTAATCATGGAACTTTTTCCCCCTTTTGGCGTGCTTCTTAACAGATGGTGAGAATAGGGTGAGTTTGGCAACGAAACTGCACCGCGCCAAATGTCTTACAGATTTGTTTTCAGGATTGCCTTTAAATACTTTGAAACTCTTAATTACGATTTTTTTTTCATTTTCGTAATGTTCTTCGTTCGTTTCATTTGAATGTTCAATTTGTCTTCTAAATGCTTACAAAATGAAGAAAACCACGTTCTTCAAGGCCAACCACTTTACTCTGTGCTGATTTAAGTTAAAGTATTAGAAGCAAATCTATTAAGCTCAACCAATTTATTTATTTATTTGCTAGAATGTACAGTGTCCTCATTGTAGCGATCGAAACGAAGCGAAGACTCCTAGAAGAATTGCTACGCAATCTTTCTGGGGGTTGGTGAGCAGGCGGTAGAGACCTCTAGTAGTAATAAAACGCTTTAATGATATATTTGTCTTGTGCAAATAAATCTTTGCAATGTCGTTAGTAACCTTCAAAATTTAAATAATTTACATTTGCAATTACTTTGTAATAATAAATTCCAGCTGTATAAAGCTATTATAATCTTATTAAAAATGCACTCCTCTGTAAACAACAAAATATAATATTGCCCTTCCAACAGCAGTTTTGACTATTTTATCTTTAAATTCAGCTCAATTGTTCAGAACATAATTTCACAGCAAGAGTTTAAAGAATAAAGAATATTTTTTCGCAATTTCAATATGCAAGACAGTATTGCTTTCCAAATAGAAAAACTAAATTTAAGAAACATTACAATGATATTTAGAATTTTTATTAATCCAGAGTTGAAACTTAATACCATATTTAAAAACCTGAGACAATAATTGAAATTCGTTCGAAATGATTTGATTACATTTTCATTTCTATTTCATTTCGTTAAAAATATCTCTTAAACGTTATTTCGTAAAATATAATCCTGTTTCGGTATTACGGATATTTTTTAGTTCGAAACAATGTTCGGAAAAATAGTTACATTTATTTTTTTTACAGATTAAATTATATGACTGCAAAACTATTTGTTGATTTCAAAATCGAATTAAACTGGTGAGTGGTTTTATTAAATTTATATATATTTTCATTCATCTTTCTACTCAAAAAGACTTTAGCTGATTATTAAAAAAATCATTTTATTGTTGAAAGTAAATTACCTCAGTTACATCCTTTTAAAAGATATCTCTACTCACATACAAAAAAAAATGGAGCGGACGTTGGAAATAAGATTAACAGATTGAAATTGCGATTTTTCAGTTTTATTCTCTTAGAAAAGATTAAAGCATTAGGAGTATTATAAATTCTCCAATAAAATGAATTTTTAGCATATCTAAGCTGTGTTTAGCATGTCTCTGCCCTTTTATGGATATTTCAATTACATTTTTATTATTTTCGCAGTAAAAGCCGAGATTCTATTTTAATACTATTCATGCACATCAAGTTTTTAAAACTAAACAACCACTATAGTTACGTTGTATTTGCTTACATTGGGAACTTGGGCTTGTATTTAAAAAAATACTTCATGAAGATTCTTTTCTTTATATGAGGCATTCGCATTGAGAAGCTAAAGATTTTAGCGTGTTTGAAGTAAAATTAACAAATTGAATGGCATTAAACGCGTAGAAAAGAGTAAAATAATTACGCATTAGAAAATTCAGTAAAAGGTTTGAATTTTAAAATTACTCTAAAGACTCATTTAAATGGTTACAGTGCATTTGTAAGATCTTATGTTTGCCATACAAAAATAATGCAATAATTATACGTTTACAATTTCATAATAAATTTGGGAAAACTAAAAAAAAATACTTCAGAAGTCTATTGTAATTTCAAAATAAAAAAAATTTCATAGAATGAACTTTCTTAATTTTTAAGTTGTTGATGGGATAAACGTTGTTTTACTTCTAATTCAATGAATAAAGCCGTCAGTCATCATTTGCTAGGAGATTTATAGAATGAAATAATCAAAGATTATTTGCAGAAAAACCATAAAGCAACTATTATATTGATAAATAAAGATGGAAATAAAATCTGTTGTTTCCAATACATTACTTTTCCCCTTTTTTGTACTATGCCTTTTCCATTGCCTTGTAAAAAAGTTCTAAATCAGTCTAAAAAGTTGTGAATAGTTGTAATAGTTTAATTTTATTGAAGGAAGATAAACAACCCTTTTTCAGACAATAGGGAAAGCTCTTTTGGGAGGTTCCTCATAAGTTTGAGTCGTGGTTAGATAACGAGGACGACATCTGATCCGGCATCCTCCTCTCCAATCTTTCATGGTACACCAGCGGGAGGACGTGTGACGATAGATTTCGCATGCACCAGAGCCCTTACAACAGATCTTTCCGGGAATTAGGATTCGAACATGGAACTCTCCAATCTCGAAAATGAATTATTACCAGCAGGCCGCCACCCCCTATGTGTATTTAATGTGGCTAAGATTAAACAAAATAAATTGCTATAAAATCTCAGTAATAATTCCAACTGGGATTTTTTTCCACACCTAATGATGTATATTACAGAAACATCACTTCTTCCATGTGGTCATGCTTACCAGGAAAACAATCTCTTACTTTTGATATTTTTCTTTGACTTTGTGGCATTTCCAGGATGTTTTCACCACAGATGGAGAATTCTTGTCATAACAGCAATATAAAAACTAATTAATTAAAATAATTCGTTTCTTAACCTCCAACTGGGAACTTTTTAATCGCTATTTAAATACAACGCTATAGAACAACAGTTCCAAGCCTTTATTTCTTCTCGTACCCTTTGATTAACCTTTTCATTATTGAGCACTTCCTATTGTCATAGCCCCCTTCCCCAACCCTCCTCTTACACAAAGAAGTTTTTAATATCGCAGTGATGTCTTATTTAAATACCTACACAGCTGACTTAGAAATCTTATTCAAATCCCCTGGCATTATGGTTGAAATCACAGTAATACGTAAAAATTGGTATTGGTCGCAGTATTGAGGCCTGAGGTCGTCACATTATTTATGAGCCAAAAACTCACATGACCTCTGGCCGTCATATGATTCGAATGAGTTAACAATGTCAAGAGAATAGGAATTTAAAAACTCGAATGAACTTAGTAACAATTGTAGGATAATTTTTACATGTTATTCCGTTTTTATAATAGTACTAGAAAATCGCCCATCATGGTATGACGGGTGCAAATTGCCTCTTCATTCGAGAGATTTCCTGTCAAATTTGACGTGTTTAAATAGATATACATGCGAGAGAAATGTTTAAAATTGATTGAAAACAATTAAAAGAAACATATGTATTATGACAGGAAATATTTTTTATTTATATTTTATTTACATATTTCTTTATTCAAAAAACCTCTCGGTAAGCAACATTCAGTGTGAAGAATTTTTCGTTGTTAAACAATTTTCCTTTTATTTCAGATGTCTTTGTGTAAATTTTAACTTTGCCAAAAAATATTATCAAATTATATCAACACGATTGCAATAGATAATCAGATGCATCGTGGCGACCAAACTATATCACGCGCATGATATACCACTGACGTGATTTACTACTTTCTATTTAAAAAAAGAAATTAATTTGAAATATATGATTAATATAATTTAAAATTTCTCGGGAACTATTGATCATAGCGAGATAAATTTTATACCAATCGATAACAAATTTTATTTCACTATTTTAGTGCTATTAAATTTGAAATTAGAACAACAATTACTTTTTTAAATTTAAAATTACTGAAATTTATTTGCTCTAATAATGAAATAAGGCTGTTTAACGTCTCGCAGTGCTATGGCGCGAATTTTATTGTTGGTGACGTCAGAGCGTTACCGGATCAGTGAGAGACAGATCTGGGCTATTATATTAGTAATTAGTTCCACTTCCTAAGAGATGAAAAATAGCAATGAAATAACTTCGCAATAACCTATGATGAAAACTAAGAATTACTAACCGTTACAATCAACTATTCAAACGAAAGAGAATTTCAGTGCCTTTAGACTCATGGAGCCGAGTTTTATAAAAGTAGTTTCAACTGAATCAAGATATAATTTCATGACTGAAGTTGCCTCAAACTTACTGCGATATCTGTTATCAATAAACTCTTAATGCGAGTGTTTTCTTTCCACAAGTTTATGTTTGTGAAAGATATTAAACAATTTATTGCTTTAACACCGAGTTCTTAATTTTCTTCTTTTACTGGCACCCTGTAGAATTTCGGACCGGCACAAGTTTCACTTTTCACACGAACTAGGGGAAACAAAATTCTATAACATATTTTTTTTCTTTTAATCTCTTATGTTTTGTATTTTTCTATATTACCAACATTACCCTCGTGTACCCCTAACTGGTCTACTGCGTATTTCCAGGGGTAATCATACCACATGTTGGGAATCTCTGCTACAGAAGAATTATATAGCCTCACGGTGAATTATATTATTATAATTACAACAGGCGTTCAAAAAAGTAAGTTACACTTGTTCCCCCACTGATGAAAACATGATGAAACAAGATCGAAGCTTGCGCCGACGATAACTGAGTTCCACGGCTTCCAACGGTAGCAATTTCATTCGGATAGTAGCAATCGTTGATGCGTAGTACCAGAAAAAAATGGTGCGCCAGCAGGAAACTTACTCCAACATTGAAATACACGGAACAGTACGTTTTTTTGTGGGCAAAACGTTTCACAAGTACGGAGATTCATCGTGAGATATCGGCAGTGTATGGGTGTATAGGCCACATGCAATGTCACGTCCAGCCATTGCGAAATAGTACCAGCAGTTCGAAAACATATCATTATAATTCAACGCGAGTATAATATACCCTAAAGAAATAGCGGGTAAATTATCTATTTGTCTACCAAAAACCCTCAAAATGGAATTAATATAAATTAATTTAAAAACGATTGACACGGACCATGAAATGACTTCTGAACATCTGATAACAAAAACTGAAACGAAAGCCTTCTTTTCTAGTCGTTGCTCTCTAGCAGATGTATCCATTCAATTCATATGAGAAATGAATGCTGAAAAATATGGTAATTCTTCCCTCAGACTATTTATAAATAACAATAGCATGTTACGAATGATAATAATTTTTTGGCATTTCTCATTTTTAAAAAATGGCGCTCTGTTTCTTTATAAGCACCCTTTATTATAAAAGAGTACTCATTGGATAGAATAGAACACAAATTAAAAATAGAGGAATCAGGCTGTGCACTTTCTCAAGGGTCATGCACAGCAAGGATTCAAAAGAAGACTGAAATTTTTTTCTGTGAGGGGCCTGACAAATTTTTTTTTAAGTTTAGCCCCTCGTGTCCCGAAAAATCCCGAAATGAAAGACTAAAGAAGACTATCTCCAGAATACAAGGAAAACATAAAATCAGCATCTCGCAAGAAATAAAGAATAAGAAAAATTACTTATCTCCTAAAAATACATCGAATCTCCTTGCCGTCATTTTAAAAAAACTTGCTACACAAGGTGGTTTGGATGGAAAACATTGGATGGTTCCGACATTAATTAAACCCCTTTACGAGGTGTGCTTATCTATGCCTGAAAGGGTTCCGCGCAAAAAGGGTGCAAATAATATCAATTGAATGTCATTTACTTCATTTATGGAAAAGTCAGATTGTTTGGCAGAACTTAGCAATTAATGTGTACTCACTATTTTAAGATAAGCAAATCTAAAAGCTAAATACAACATTAAATAGTAAACAGTTTTCAACCAAAATAAATCCAATGAAATCCTATTTTTTGAAAAAGTAATCTCATAAACTCTGAACTGCAAGATATTTTAGTTCAATGAAATTTCTTCATGGCACAGCAATGCAATTCTCTACAGTGTTTTACTGAAAAATCTTCGTCGATAATTGCAACTCATCTGATAGTTGATTAATACGGATTTTTCCCCCGTATATTTGATTTGTTCCACTTACATATTCACAACACGAAATAAAATGTTTATTAGAACAAGGTGAACAAAACCACAATTTTATTAAATAATGCGTAAATTTTAACGTGTAATTGCACCCACCCACTCTCCACACATGCTTCCCTCCCTCACTAGTACTTTTTCTCTAAGCTTAAAGTTTATTTGTTTCTACACAACTGGTTTATTTTCTTTTACTCAACTTTTTTAAATGATGGATACTACACATAAGATAATCATACAAATCTAAAATACTAGTAGCCCCGAGAACAACAGACCTCAAGTCCGAAGAAGAAAATCTGAGAACTGCTCTTTTTTCGCTGTTTTTAAAGGATTACCCTTATTTTTTTAATGTGAATTATTGACACAAGTTTCTACTCTCATCGATATTCAAAACATTACAATTAAATTTCTACTTTACACCATCTTGAAACGGAATCACAAAATTGAATTCCTAAATTATACGACTTTTTCTAATCACTTCAAAAAACATTCATGTCA
Source organism: Araneus ventricosus (assembly GCA_013235015.1). Lineage (NCBI taxonomy): Eukaryota > Metazoa > Arthropoda > Arachnida > Araneae > Araneidae > Araneus > Araneus ventricosus. Next base: position 165,363 of record BGPR01001268.1, on the reverse strand, counting down.
GATTCGAAAAAATTAAAATTATGTGTTTGGTCATAACTGCGTAATAAACAAATTTACAGACAAACAGGCGAAATGCCGAACGGTCGAATTAAAATAGAAGCTCGTTTCGCGCGGTCATTTAAAAGTCTATGTGTGACTGTAATGATGGAAAAATATCGAGATTTTCAAAATATTTAAGGAATACTCACTAAACTAAAAATACATTTTCGTGCGATTTTAAAAAGTGTCACAGTTTATTTTACAAATGGCATTTCTGATGAAAAGTTAATTTTCGGTGTATTTCGGATGTCAAGAAAGTTCCTTTAGGAATGGGGAGAGGGTGACTACACAACTACCATAATGAGGTTACAGGCAATTGAATTTTTATGTCATATAAATTAAGCCTTATTAATTAATTCTTGCAGAACTCCGTTGTTTTGTTGAATTTTAACTTTCAAGGATCAGGTCTCATCGTTCTGTGTAATATAATTTGTTTAAAAGTGTAAAATAAAATACTGTATAAACTCAAATGGACAAAAAACGAAACAAAATCGTTCTAATTGTGGTGAGACAATAATTGCATGAGTCTTACTTTAATGGGCATTTTAATTTACAATGTCAATTTCTTTGAGAAATGATCAAAAGTGTGCCAAAAATCTTTATGACACCGGAAGAAGAAAATAATTCGGCAGAAGATAAACTAATAAACGGACAAACATTAACATTTAAATTACAAGGTAGAAGAAATCCCAAATATCTTCTAACAACTGGAATTATTACGATGAAACATGAAAAGGGTTTCCCTCCATATTAAATCCTTCTAAGAGTAACTCAATCCTTTCAACTACTTAGAGTGCTGATGCTTACTGACGATAATGTATCGGCTTAGGGACCAGAAGGTTCAAGGTTTGAATCCCCATTCTACCATAGATAAGCAGATATATGGTCCTTGTGCGCATTAAATATGGCGTTGAGGTTCATAAGTCATCTCACTGGTGTGATGCGAAGTTCGGATAAGAAGGGTGTTAAGGTGACCCCCTCGTCATTTGACGGACCTGGTTCAAAATTAAGAGGTCCGTCCCAAAATTTTCCTCCTGTTACTTCGGAACGGGATTTCAAACTCACTAAACTAAATTAAAATTCAACTGCTGTTGGATTGCTATGTTTCTTGTTTCATCACAAAGATCCTAGAAACGGAAAGATGTTGGTGGTGTTATGTTTCTTGATTTCAATTCTCTGTCTTCTTCTCTATGTTTTCACGCCCTTTCAAGGAAACCCACCTAGCATGCTGAGAACCAAAACTTTAACGTTTCGAATACCAAAACAAAAATTATATTTCCGTTCACATACCAACCAAATGATTCGGAAATTCAATTTTATAAGATCAAATGCAAATAAGTATCCCATAGAAGTTCTAACCGTTTAGGCAACCAAATCCAAACCTCTAGAGACAACTGAAATTAATCCTTTCAACTCAACTAAAGTTTTTATTTGTGTCGCAATCGATATAACTATTTAATGCGGGTTCCAAATGAATGCTGGGAGGAATGACAATGCCCTCCTCCTCCGATGTAAAAATAGCAGTGGCTTATTAAGAGAGAGATATTCGTGTGCTCCCATGCTTTTAAAAAGTGCCGTTCTCTCTTCTAGAAACGCCACTTATGATAAAGAGTTAATCGTTGGAGGGTTTCCGACGTTAATTAAGACCATTTATTAAAGGAGAGAGAAAGGGTGCTTATCTGTACTAATGAATAATTCTGGGCGAAAGGAGTGTATGTCATATAAATTGAAATTCATTTTTGAATAAATCAAGTAGGTTGGTTGGAGTTTAAGAAGTATTTTCAGATATATATTCATACAAATAAAGATGATTTTGCCAGCCATGAAATATTTCAGCTCTTATAATTCACTTTTATTTAACTTCGCTTGTTTCAGGTTTGTAAACATAGAATTTTACAATCGACTTTTCACTCACTCATTAATGTTCTGCAGTTTTTAAATTTTATGCATGTGTATGTTTTGGGTGACAAAACATTATGCTGATATTTTCAGACATTATATATCAGCTAATCAATTAACGTAATTAAATTGCGATTCCATGCCATCTGGTAATGAATTTCAAGAGTCCAAAATTTTTATAATAATCGACTACAAAGTGAAAATTAAAAAGTCGAATACAATTTGAATAAAGAAAACTCTACTTTGTTGTACACTAATGAAAGTATGTGAAAACTGTTTTTATTAATTTTTTTTTATTTTCTATAACAGGGAAAATCAAAAGGATAAGGATGTTCTTCATTAATCTTCAATTTAATAGTTTGACAAAATTCCGCCACTATAAACAAGGATTATCAGGAGTCATCGTCGTCATCAGACCATGGGTCAAAATTACGATTTCCGCATCCAAAGTAGTCCTTAGCTGTTGCTTCAGAAAGGGAAAATAATCTAACTAAAAATAAGTCAAACTTAAAAATAAGTATAAGACAGAAACAGTGAAGAAAAAATCATTGATTTCCCTTACCTACATCTTATTGATCCGCCGTGTATGGGACCTGTTGCACGCTAAATAATACGTAGCGGCCAAACGTCCTCCCGATGGTGTGAAAAAAAAGGGGATGCCAGCTCAGGTGTCGTCCTCGTCATCTGACCGTGGTTCAAAATTATGAGGTCAGTCCCAAAATAGCCCTTGTGTTGCTTCAAAACGGGACGTTAATATAACTAAACTAAACTAAACCTACATCGTAATAAGATCTAATTTTCGATAAAAATTTCTGTTGACTGCGAAATCGTATGAATTTGCAGTTTAATACTCCTATGGTGCCTCACATGAGGTTTTACATATTCCCAAATCTGTCCTTCTTGTCAAAACTTTATAAGGCTGCGTTAGCCTATTGGTAAAATTTCAGCTTCGGAATTCGTTTACAAATAACGTTCGGTTATGCATGTGGACCTGGAGCAAGTTAAAAGAGCACATCGGTTTAGCAGTTATCGAATAATTCAGGTTAAGAGCACAGTCAAAGATGGAACCCATAACCTTGGTTCTCCGACTCGAATTACTCAGCCATGCCTTGCCTTGCCTTAATCCACTAAATTACTGGCGGGCTCCTAAACCTTTTTCTTTTTTTCATTTTGTTCAAAATAGTAGGGGAGACCGTGGCAAGTTTGGTACAGGGGCCAGTTTACACAAGGCTTATATTCCACATACCATTGGTAATGGGCTCCACATGTCATTTCAAAAAAAGTGTCTCGACCTCCATTAATACTCACGCCAGTTTGGAGTCAGCCTTGAAAGTGGACCGTGAAGTGGACAACTTTTCTGATTTTTTACCAGTTGAGTAAATTTTTACCCTAAATTATTGGCTTTAATAGAGCTCATACTATTAGAATATTAAAACTTATTATGGATTATTCTCTTACGTTTTTCTTTTGTGGTAATTTTAAGCTATTTAGTTGATTATTTTTATTATGAATAAAGCTCATATGCTGAGCTATAACAAAAAAATGGCGATGGGGCAAGTTTACACACAGCGCATGGGGCAGGTTTACACAGTGTGTAAACGAGCCCCATCACCATTTTTTTTCTTCGAACTGCCACAAGTGGCACTTGCATTACAAAGCCATTCCCAACACCTGAAGATGTGAGGCCATTTTAAAAAGCAGGGCCAAATAAAAGAAGTAACAGAGGTAGGAAAAAAAGGCAAACATCAATTCTTACAGATACACCTGTAAAAAATGCTTTACAAATATAGAAGGAGAAATCAATAAAGAGGAAATTAGCATCAACCCATCATACTATGTCTCAGTCAGTAAACTCCACTAGAACACGTTATAATAATGAAAAAAACAGTGTGTATAAAAAACTTAAAAATAAGAAAAACTTTGTTCCGAAAGAAAATTTGGGAAATGTTGAGCATAAAAGTACATAAAAAACCAAGAAAACTTTTGATTCTGATGAAGAGCATGACGATGAAAATTGTCTGTGTATTTACTGTTTAAATCCATACGAATATCAAGATCTGGCGAACAGTGGGTACAATGCACCGAGTGTAAGAGGACTGTATTACGAATGGCAATTCAAAATATTTTGTTTCTATAAATTGTGAGAGTGATTTTGAAAACTATTAGTCTTCAGCGTAATTTTTTATAATCTATTATGTTCTTTTTGAAATAAACTAGGTTTCTTTGTATTGAATTTGTTGTATTTTAATAACTGTAAGCCTTCTATTTAATCATTTTTGGTGGTGTGTAAACGTGCCCCAGGCATTGTGTAAACTTGCCCCGGTCATGGGGCAAGTTTACACATGTGACATCATGGTAACCACAGTCTGGAGTCACCCCGACCTGCTATATGGCATACGGGTTAAATCTGAATGACAGTCGTTGCAATAGAAACGAGTACTGAGGTCGGGTCCTAACGGCCAACACAGCCTCACGGCCCTACCCCTCCCACAGGAGGTACGTACTATCACTGGTGGAGGGACTCAGAGCCCCACCATTTATGTAACTCTGGGGGGACGAGTTCCTTCATATGAAACCTGAGCAACTCATCCACATTCCGTGATGCCCCCATCAGTAGGGTATGACATCATGGTAAAGAAAATGGTATAATTACAAAAATATAATAATTTAAAGTACTTAAAAATATAAACTAGATGCCTTAAAGTCTAACTAATTAATTGGCAATGAAAATGAGAGAAATACTTTAAAGCCTTGAAATAGAAAAATAAAAGTTTAAGAAGTGTGTAAACCTGCCCCGGTCTCCCCTACTTAAATTAGTTTAATTTAGTTCAGAGAGATTAGGGTCCTGTTACGAAACTACCCAAGGGTTATTTTGTGGTGGATTTCGTAACTTTGAGCCGCGCTTAGGCACGGTGCACACCAGCCGATTCGTGTCGTTGAAGCTATGAAAATAACACAAGTAACTCCCATTCCTCCAGTGGAGCCACAAAGGGGGCACGTGGGTTACTATTGTTATATTTTACTGCTCAACGATACAAATCGGCTGGTGTGCACCGGGCCATAGATAACGAGGGCGATACCAAAGCCATCACCTAACTCTCCAATCTCGTTGCTTATTGGGGTGATTCTAACCCGGCATAGCATATATGTGTAGCTTATTTAGCCAAATCCAGGATAAAAGGGAATTATTGCACTATTTGTTGACCAAAGAAATCCCCTAAGAGGTACCTGAGCTAGAAGTCTCATACATCTTCAACATATGGGTGTAGGTTGCCGTCCAGGATGTTTTTAGGGGAATCGGACCCATATTTATGTTGATCATGGAGGAAAATTCCCAAAAGTCAGCCCAACAATAGCAAATAAATTGATGATAAAGCGCACATCTGTCTACGAATTTTCGAATGATGCTGATTAAGAGCCAAACCAGAAGTTAGAACTCATACCCTTCTTCCTTTGATTCATGTTCCTCTGCCATGCGATGCTCTAACTCACTAGGCTATTGATGAACCAGAACCAAGCGTCAACAAACCTTACCCCCGGAAAAAACTCTGTCCCGCTGCGACCATTTTTCAACTTTAATCTAACGCCATTTGACTCATGCCACTATTTCTTGTTATAACGCGGCTTACAATTCGACCGACTGAGCGTAATGAAGAGATAGCATCTTAATTCAAGTACCGCACTCCCTCCTTTACTGAGTTCGTAATTAACGTCTTCTGAAGAAAGAGTCACCGCTCATTTGTCGATGCATTCACTGAACCTCTTAATGTGGGAGCCAGTACCCTTTTCCTGAAGCAATTTTGAAGGTAATTGAAAAATTAAAAAATAGCAGAGAAGAACACAATTCGCTCGTCGATATCGATTGTTTTCTAATTTCTTTCCTCTTTATTTGTTGAGTTATATGGGTTCAGGGAAAATTCAGAACAAGTAGTCAACTATGATGACTTTTTTTATTCAAATTCAAAATGTAGAAAAAAATTAAATGAAAGCATACTATTTTGAACAAAGCGCTTAATTAACCAATTTATCCATACAGGTATACAAGCACAGGAGTGCAGGGACAGATGCGGTATCCCTTGATATACTCGGTTTCGACATGAGCAGAAAAAAATTTCTGTAAATTACTTCGATATTTTAACTGAAAACTAGAGTGGAAACCATACACGAAACCTTAAGCAAACCTCCAAGCTTCATAAGATGACTTCGTGTCTCTGGGCCCATTGTGACATAATGTCCCTTAATGAATGGGTGATACCAACGTTTACTGGGAAACCCTACCAATCCTTACTTCGCTTTGCAATTTCCTTAAGGATGGAACATATGCTGTAATATTTTCCTCTATACACGGGCTTGCAGAGTGCTGTACCAGAAACACATTACGATGTTTTCCCCGCAGAATTAGTCTACATATATTCTATTACATTACAGATAGTTTTACTCCTGTATTCTATTGTATCACTCAAAGTAAACCATGTAAACAATTCTTTTATGCATAGTGATAAAAAAAATTAATTTTAATTTTAGAAATGTTGAAGGATTTTTTGTAGTTTTTATATTTTCAAAACGACGTAAATCACTTGGTAAGAAATGCAATCTAAAGGAGAAAAAATAGCCTAAAAAATGTGACATTGGTCCAATTAAGGAATCTGGTTTCCCAAATTGGACCACAACTTTCTTTAAGTAATATTAAAGCAAAAGTAGTTTTTGATTCTCAAATTAAAACCAGCATATAATGTATGTGCCTGTGTCAGATTTGACATTTTATGTACTATATCCTATCTCCTTCCTTTGTTTCCTCATATGAGGTACAAAATCATGTAGCCATAGTTTTTGTTCTTTTGATTTAAGCAGTCTAATTGAGGCAACTATTTGTGGTTCAATCTATGCACATTTTGTACCACGATGAAAACAATAAATCAAACCTTATCTTAAATCTGTTTTAATGAAACAATTATAGAAAATCGTAGCGAAACAAGATTTCTGAGTTTATAATCGTTTACTTTTCTACTTCTTTTTAAACAACGTAAGATCTTTATTTGAAATATTTAATGGGTAATATCTAAATGTAAACTCTTATTCCCTCTAACTGCAACCATATGGCGCTTTCTCTAAAAAACGATTTCATAAACGACATTTACATCATTGCAACATAAGTTGCCTATTTTATGGCTCAAACATCTCATAGAATTGAAATTACGATAATGGTTCAGTGTAGGCGGAGGTCCAAATTATGTAACTCCCAACTATATGACGTATGATTTTAAAAAAACACGAGAGCTATTCTGTAAAGGACTTCATCTTCGTGGACAGATGACGAAATCGACGCCTGAGTTGCCACTCCTTCTATAGATTTCCGCTTAACATCTGCTTCTGCTCTACTTTAAATTTACCGCTAACCTGGCCAATGTACATGACGGTTTTTTTGGGGGGGGGGGGCCTTGGGTTTCGTACTGGAACACTCGATTCCCGAAATGAAGAAATTATCTCCAAGCTTCTGCTAATCTTCAATCATAGAATTTTAAAAAGTGGCATCCAGCCACGATCATCCTAAGAATGGTTAATAATATTACTAATTACGGAAGCATTTATTGCTAAGCAGCTTTAACCCTCCGATTCCTAAGACCATTGGAATATATGGACCTCAAAATACGGGAACGTCCGAGTTCCTCTTTCAAAGATAAGGGAATTTCTCCTCCCCTCCTCCAAAATACCACTATACTATAATTCACTGGGGGGGGGGATTATAATCAATCAATCACAATCATATTTTCCAACGTTTTACTGTTTCGCTGTCATTCTCGCAGTTTTAAGAAGATAACTTCTTATTTGGTGTAGTCTTAAGCAAACCGTAAATAACGTTCAGATGAACAAAGATTTGTCAAAGCTCAGTCAATAAACACGCTTCTACCTCAAAATGCCTTTTAATTGGAATAAAATTCAGAAGTATTTGCTTCATGCCATTATCGAGCGAATAAATGGCATAAAACTCGCCTGAGTGAGCGGAATAAGCGAGATAGCATCTCAATTCGAGTGGCTTACTTCTCCTTAATTACGTTCGTAATGATTATCTTCAGAAAAAAAGAGTCGATTGTTACTTTGTCGCTGCATTTGATTTGAACTGCTAAATGCGGGCGCCCGTTCCTTCAATACGTTTTCAGAGCAAACGAATTTTAAAAAAAATAGAAAGAGAAAACACACATGCACATTAGAATGGTTCGTGAAATAATTTTGACTTCGCAGAAATGTTTTATGAGTTGAAATCTATTTTTATTCATTATTTAATCAGAATAATTTCTCGTTTCGAAGCTAAATAAGGGCTCTTGGAGTCCCCATAATGTTAAATAGTGGTAGACTGCTGAAGATAAAACCTAACACAGAAGGTTATAAAAAACATAATAGTATAAAAACCTTTCTAAACAAGTGGTTCATAAAGTGTGGTACGCGTACCACTGAGGATACACTCGTATCCTCAGTGGAACCAGTTATGGGTCCGCGAAAGTAATATTAGTATTAGTGGAAAGCACAAACCAAAAGGGATTAAAATGAAAATAAAAAAAAGATTATTTTCTCGAGTTCAAATGCAAAAAGGAAAATAATGAAAGTACGAGATCCTACCGGGTGGCAGTGAAAGAAGATTGCCAAGAACTCAGTGGCAAAGCAATAAAATACTTAATACCTTTCACGAACACAGAAATTGTAAAAAACACACTCCTCTTAAACGTATGTTAAATTAAAAAATATCGCAGTTATTTTGACGCAGTTCCTAACATGAGAGAATATTTGCCCTCATTTGAATCCAATTTTATTAAATTAACTACAAAAAAAGCACAAGGATTACATTGACATTGTCTTCCATTAGAACAGTTGATTTTCTTACGATGAATCTTTCATCACTGCGAAATCATTTCAGTGCTGCTTTCATTTGTTAGGACATGAAACTAATCTATAATATAAGGCGGAAAATACATGTATCTGTCGGTCACAAGAACTCCTCCTAAACGGTGAATGGTAGCGACATGAAATTTGCACACGGCATTCTAGAGCACATTTGTAGGTCAACGGTGCTATTTTAAACTTCCAGAGTTAACTAGTTCTTAAGATATTTAATTAAGTAACGAAAATTAGCCGCTGTTAAGTGTAATTCTTAAACGGTTTTTGCCAATAACTTCTGAAATATTTATTGCAAGAAAATAATTTTTAGGCCATCTTAAAGAGCAGAAAATTAGCTTTTTAATGATATTAATTCCATTGGGATAAATTGTTTTCTCTGATTGTTATTAACGTTTAAAAATATATTTTAACTCAATATTTAACAATATTTTTTATTTTTATAATATTAAGTTCAGACCAAGTTATTGTTTATCAAATTCTCCATTCACGTGTTTCATTAACAGAGGCAAAAACACACGTGCTGCGTGATTAAGAAAATATTGCTTTGTTTGAACATTAACTACAAGTCAATGTTCTTATTTCAGTTTTTATTTTTAAGCATATATAACTTTTGGTGTGCACGTGCAATAATCCAATGACGTTAGTTTGATTACAATGCGATGTTTCGTGTTTAATTTTAATCGATGTTAAATGCTCCTAATAAGTGTGTAAGATCATTGAATGTTTTTGAGTCCCGAACACCGGAAAACGCGGCGCCGAAAAATTGTTTTATTTAGTTTATTGTTAGTTACAGTTAGTGATTTTTCTTAAAGTTCTTAATTAATTTATTTTATAAGCATCCAAAAGAAAGAGAAAAGTTTAACTTTTCAAGTCTCGCCACAATGCATTAAAAGCAGTCATGTTTTTGCGTCTGTTAAAGTTATGATAAAAATATTGCTGTCTTTGAATGTTTTCAGAATGGCAGAATTTCTGTTTCCGCTTTCATTTCGCAGCGTGCACGTCTTTCAATTTGTTTGCACAGTAATCCAATGAGATTAGTTATTTACTCTCTCTATGTGATGCTTTATTTAATTTTTGCAAATTTTTAAATGATCCCAATGAGCGTGTAAATTTATTCAAGGTTATTAAGTCCGGTTACTACCGAAAGGAGAGAACCTAAGGAGAAATAGAAGGAACACTCTGCGGCGTTTTTCCGATTAGGAACACAGACACAAAAAGGAAAGAAGAAAGGTACTTCGGATAATGGTAATAAAAACCAGGATGTGAAGCAGCTTCTGTTCGTAGCAATGACGAGGAAGAAAAAATGTAGTATCAAGGATTCTTAGATTCGTGACAGTTGATTCAAAGACCGGAGACAAAAGGAAGACAGGGGTTGAACTGCTGGCCGCGGGGGTCAGATAACACTGAAGTGGACGAACGAAAACCGAAAGACGCCTGCTGAGAAAAACTGTTTCATTAAGCTTAAAATATTATAAGTACTTATACTTGAAAATATTTTTATCTCGAGGAACGCCGGGTGTATAAACTAGTACTATTATAAAAAATGGAATAAAATGTAAAATCAAAACTAAATCTTATAAATGTTATTAACCTTCCAGCTGGCGCGCGTATGCAAGAGATACTTGCATTGTGCATCATATTACATATTTATATCGTTCTTTTATAAATTTAAATGCAATTTATATTTATGACATCTTTGTTCACTATTAAGTTAATAAATGCAGATAAGATAAATAAAAATTCCATTTATTTTTGTAAAACAATACGGTATATGTATGTAATACGATACACGATATGTCGTAAAAGTTGCGTATGTGCGCCCGCTGGAAGTTTAAATCGAATCGTTTGACTATTAAGTTAACCAAGACCCTTAAAATTTTAAATAAAATCTTTTTTTTGCGAGACCGCAAATGGCTAATTGTGGAGGGGTACAAAGTATGACAGTAGGGGTTGCTCACAAATTAAAAGAATAATCAAGGGATATGGTAGGAAAAAAAGATTGGAACCACTGCTCTAAACGGTCATGATTTTCCATTCTGAGGACTTTTAACAATCAATAAATGTTTTAATGCTCATGAGGTCCAAATCTTTGGCTTTATCGGGTTTCGAACCTGATATTTTTCGATCTCAAATCTGACCGTTTGTAACTAGGTTAATGCGAACTTTAGTTCAAAAAGGATACAGAAATTGTACCAGAAAATTTTCTTTTACTTGTGAGTTGGTACAGATATCGTACTGCTAAAACATTGTAGTTTCAGTCCTAAACGAATCTTATCTATGTGAAGATACATTTATTCTTTTGGTAGTTCCTTCTCGGTCCTGTTGTATCATTACATCATTATTATTTCCTATTTCCTGTTACATCATTAGCTATATTTATTATTTCCTGTTACATCATTAGCTATATTTATTATTTCCTATTACAACATTAGCTATATTTAGTATTTCCTGTTACATCATTAGCTATATTTAGTATTTCCTGTTTCATCATTAGCTATATTTATTAATAACGAGAGAAGCAAAAATAAACATAACGTTTCCTGGAGCTTTATTACCGACTACGGTAACCTGCTAGTCGAGCTTCGGCTTTGATATGAGAAGATCGAGGTTTAAAGACGGGTTAATTTAATTCAAGATTTATGAACCTCAACACGATATGTACGAAGAAACACGTGATCTATTTTGGGATCAATCTAGTAATTTTGAAACATCATTGGATGACGAGGACGACACCTAAGTTTCGAGATTCCTCTCCATACTTCCATACTACATCAGCAAGAAGACTTTTGAATCTCGACGTCAGATTTGACTTGCACCAGGTCCACATACATCATGAATCTTTGGTGAAATCAGGTTTCGAATCTGTAAGACCTTGGTCTCGAAGCCGAGACCGTGCCTCCATCCACCAGGGCGGCGTTGTGTTCCAAACGGGGTGCCAACAAAGATACACCGTATATTAGGGCCTGGTATACTTTAATTTTGATGCTCAACAATAATCAAATAGAAATGGAAGTTAGGAAGAATAAGAGTGTCATTTTCGTCACTTTCTTCGGTTTGTTCCGAACAATTTTCGAGTATATTGAAAATAGGAGGTTAATATAATACAATGTTGTACACAAATGAAGTGACATATTTCAAAAATTAATGAGAAGAAAACTAAAAATGTTGGAGCTACAATTTTATTTTTTAGTAAGAGCGCATCTCAAAAAGTTTTTTCAGTTAGGTAACATGCCATTTCGGTGGTCTAGGGAAGCGTAAACTACTGGAAATCAAAAATTTGTTTAGAGCCATTATCTGAGAAAATATTAAAACTGGAAGAAAAATAAAAGCATGTATTTGTAGAGAATTTTATGCTCTTTAATTTGTGAATTCATATGTAGTGTGAAAAGTGAAGAGTTTTCGAGATATTCAAGAAAAACTAAAAAAAGGAAACCAGAAAACATGCGTTGGCTTCTGCTGATCGGTAGCCATTGATGTTTCTCGCTGTAAGAAATTTAGAACGGCGTAACGCCGCGTTATCCATCTGGAAAAACTTCTTGAGATGCGCTCTTATTTAAAAAACCGTAGTTCCAACATTTTCAGTTTTATTTTTATTAACTTTTGAAACGTGTCACTTCATTTGTGTATACCCTGCATATCATTGTTTCCAATTAAAGATTAATAAACATTTGCCTTACTTTGTGTTTTCTTTAAAAGATTCTGTGTCAGAGTACTACACACCTCACAAAAAATTCAGAGAGAATACCACCAAAAACATGCATTATATTAGGGACAAGTGCGAGAGAATTTGAAAACATGAAAAAATGCCAAGGATAATGTTCTGAAATTTAAACGTTGCTTGATTTTAAATGGAATAAGTTCGAGTATATGTCTCTTGTAAATTTAATGAAAGCACTAAATTAAATTACTTTTAAAATAATGCAAAAACAGATATCACGAGGCGTCGGAGCCCCCAAAGCCACGGGTCCCTAGACAGTTTCCTACTTTGCCTCTTGTACCTCACAGCAAGCGTTCCTCGAATCATACGCCGAAAAACTTAAATTACCTATAATAAAACCTTCGACCCTAAAGCGATTGTTTTTTCCCAATTAAATTACGAACCATTTTACTCAGACCACTGTCGCAGATAATTGCACAAACATAATTCGACCGAATAAACGGAATAAAGAGACGGTATCTTAATTTGAGTGGCTGCCTCCCCTTAATTGAGTCTGTAATTATCGTCTCTGCAGAAAAGTCAGTGTTCATTTGTCACTGCATTTATTGAACCGCTTAATGCGGGCGGCCTTCGTAAAACAATTTCAAAAGCGCTTGAGGTATTTAAAAAATAACAGAAAATGAAAACAGTTACTTTGTTGATAGTGACTGGACCTTCTAAGTTGTTTCAGGACTTTGATTGTGTGTTGTGGCATAGGGGTAAAGGAAAATTACGGAATAAGTTTGGTTCTCTTAGAGATCTTTTGCTTTGAAGTTGAGTAAAGTGATTAATATACGATCCTCTTACATTTAATAAACTCATTCTGAAACATGTGCTATTTGGTAATAAATTTCAAAGAAGCAATTAAGTGAATTATATCATTTTGACTCATTTATTAGTTTTGAATTTATATTCATTGCTTATCATAATTATGAAAGAGACATTCCACAAATTAATTTGAGTTTAAGTTCATTTTAATTATGTCACCACAATTTAAACTATCTCAACTCTCTATAACTTAAATTTATATTTAATTTCCAACCCGTTTGTGGATATTTAACGTTAAACGTTCTCGATTACTCGAGCTAATTTCCGATAGATCAATGATGTTGAACATGTGAGAAACCCCTAAGACTGACACAAAAATAACAAAAGGGGAATGTGACGAGAAGATAAAAATTTTAAAAAGTTGAAAAACTGATTGTGGTGTTCTAAGTCGACTTAATCTGGCACATCTAGCCAAATCCATGAGCCAAAGGCTCATAATGAAAGGAAATTTTGGCAACTTTTGTTGACGAAAAAGAGCGCCTAGGAGGACCTGAGGTAAAAAATGTGATTTAGCTCTAATGTATGGGAGTAGGTTGATTTGGCTCATATTTGTATTTCTTTTGGAAGAAAATTAGGAAAACACCCAGAAGCCAGAACAACAGCATCAAATAAATCGTTGCTTCAACGCACATCGATCTACCGGTTTTAGAATAAAGCTGTAAGAGAACAGTCTAAGAAGCACCATATCCTTCTTCCGTTCATTCATTGTGCTCATCCGTGCCAGGCTTTAATCTGCTAGGCTAATGGTAGGCAAAAACTGAATGTCGAAATCAAAATAAAAAAGCTATAAAGTATTAATACTAAAATAATATATCATTCTCAAAAGTAATTCAATGCATGTAATGAATATAACAAAGTATCGTTTGTAATTTCGCTTCCAACAGATACTTTTTCGAATTTTCTCCTACCATGCCTCCACATTAAACTTTTATTATTTCAACCCCTTAATAAGTGCATCCCACAATTTTAGAATCATTGTTCTAAGCATTTATTTTCCCGATTGTGCGTATTACGATTCCACAAACTCATTTGGTTTTATTACATAAGTGCCATTAGAGTTTCAATGAAACGTGTTAAATCATCGTAATTTTACTCTAATGATGGCAGTCTTTATAATAACCCATTTCATTCAAAGAATTTAAAATTACACTGAAGATGTGACAACAATATACTCTGTTTTTCATTTTTTAAAGTCTTTCATTGATATTATCTCCAAATGAGAAACTCTTCCAATAGGAGCGATAGTTTATCGCGTTCTCTCAAATGATTCCTTCCTAATGAAAATCGGAGCAATGAAGTATGAAAATAAATTGTCTAAGAAGCTTGGAAATGACATTGTAAGCAAAAGTATAAATGAGGATAATCATAGAAATGTTTACAGAACAATTGGGATCGTCGCAAGTATTCGCATATCGTTTCTGTTAGAAACGATTACACATGTATGAGGGAGGCCGAGAATTTTCTTAATATTGCCAACACAACCCTTAACGAGAATCATTTTGCTTAAGGAGAGGTCGTTTGCAAGAATTTTCCGGGTATATGTTCCAAGTATGAATTTATCTGGAAAATATCTTTGGTGATAAATTGTTTGAGCTAGATGAGCACAAATGTGAATTCTAATGAATGAGGAAGTATGTTACCAGCAATCTGTGAAATTTCCGGCATTATAGATAGCACCTAAGCAAAATAGAAAATATTTGCTGCTCTTTAATATTTTGTCTTTCAAACTATATTTTATGACTACCTAAGAGTTAAATAGTTTAAATAATGAGAATAATGATTGAGGAAGAAATATTTTGCTACATTTATGTTACTAGCAATCTTTAAAATTTATTCATTATAGACAATGCCTAGGCAGAGGATAAAATATCTGTTTCACTTCATACTTCCTTCAAAATATCTTTTAAATCGAAATTTTTTCAACTTTTAAATACATGACCTGCTTTCTTTTCTTACGCTTGACTCTACAAATTAAGATTTGTATACGTTGATCTAGTGTTTGTGTGTGTTTGACTTTTTGACCATTGCTTTTTTAATGTTTTTTTTTATTTAATGTTCTAAATTTTTTAAAAAATTGTGTAATTTTTTACATAATTTTAATGTGACGGTGTGCAACATGGACTTTTGGAGCCTCAGTGTGTTTTTAGTGCTTTTGTAATTGCGTGTATTCATTTTAAAACATTTATGTGTTTACATTTTTATAATTAATGTGGTTTTGAGATTTGAACTGTTGTATTCTCTGCAGTTATTTTTTTTCTTTGTGTTTTAATTCACTTTGTGGTTTGTGTTTTTTGTATGTTTTTGATAATGCACTCTGTAAATGGAGTCATCTCTGTAGTGTGCTTTCTTTGAATAAATAAATAAATAAAATATATTTTACAGGTTTCTCAAATGTTAAACGGAAGGATAAATACTTTTTCGAAAAATATGAATATAGGCTTTTATTGCAATAATTCAAAAGAAAATGTGGCAAATAAAAAACTGAAAGATAAGAAAATGTCTGCAAAATAAAAGGAAAAAAATAGCATTTCTAAACAATTTATTAATAATTTGTTTTTGTCATGTTGTTCTACTGGCCGAGCCACCTAATTTGAAAATATTTATGTTACTGCTTTGTACCTTGAACTCAAATTTCTTCATTTTGAAATAAACATGCTCCATGAACAGAATCAACTAACTTCAAAATCAGATTTAGAGAAATTAATTCCTTTCCCCATTTTAAACGAAATCATGTTTTTAAATATCCATTTCTTTCAAACTATACCATTCAATTCAGAGCTTTTACATTAATTAGATCCACTTCTTATCGTTCCTTGTCTGACAAAGGATTACCATTCCCTTTTTTCATTGCTCTAATGAGAGTACAATTCCTTGGCTGACTGTCAAAAAGCAACACACGAAATGAGTTGAAAAAATTCATTTACGGCATAAAAACCTTTTATTTGTTTTTGTTGATAATATTTCAGGTAATTAAATTTGGTAAATATATTCTGCTTTTAGGGTGGATACCCTTTTTCTAGTGTTTCTTGATTACAACGGATTCCATCGACAATTTTTATCAAAATTTAGTTTTGAACAAAAAATAAATTGGCAAATTTCCATCATTTTCCGACATAGCTTTTATAATTTTCTTTTTAATAAGGATTTCTAAGCTAGTGATCATCAAACAGACATTAAATTTTTATTACGGCTAAGTGCAATCTCATATCTTCTGAAAACGGAAAAAACGAGAAAAGAATATGACATTTCTTTTCCCGTTTGAGAAAGCACTGAGTGAATTTATGGAATGGTGTCCACCTCGACACATAATTGTTTAACCTATTTTTATCACCCTTGTAAATTGGAACTCCGGCTATATCATGATACATTGGCGTGTTTGTTTTGTCAGATAAAATTGAATGTTGAGAAATGTTGAATGGAGATGAGAGGTACACAGAGTTGATCTTCAAAGAGGCCTTGAATGCAAAACTAAGCAATAATGATAAATAAATAAGGGGAAAAGGTAACGTACGATCCCTAGAGAGATCCATGTGATAGTGAAACGACCATCCGTAACATTCGCTAATTTTCCAGCCAGGATAGCATCATGAGCGAAATTCATGAAGATGAAAAACCGGTGTGGTCATCGTGCATAACTGTCATCCGTAGTTGTTTGAAACTCAATAAGCAATGGGGCAGCAGGCGGCACAACAACACTTCAGTGTAAACTGTTAGGCTAATATCGTGGAATTTTGTTTCCGCGGTCATACTTAAAACCACCACAAATCGACGAGAGAACATAACGAATATTTTTGGAGAAGGTATTCCCAGAGTTTCGACCTTGCAGATAGAGTGTGGGCAAACTAATAGGATGTTTTTGAAATGATTACAAAATTGTTGGTTTTGGCAAGAAAAAATAAAAATCGTTGACAGATACACTTGCGTCATTATATAGCATTTAATGATATTCATGAATAGAAAACCACATCTTGCAAGTGACGTCCCTTTTCGCTTATACATTGAAGTTCTGTTGAATGTCTCTGAGCTTAATGGTGTAGCTTTCATAACATCGCTACTTTAACCCTTTCCGCATCGTCTGGAGCATGTATTTTATGTGTATTACCAGGTGATTTTGCTTTCAATTATGAACCTTTTGAACGAAATTTAACCAAATTTAAGATTGTGTTAGGCGAGGAAACAGAGTCATTTG
Source organism: Araneus ventricosus (assembly GCA_013235015.1). Classification (NCBI taxonomy): domain Eukaryota; kingdom Metazoa; phylum Arthropoda; class Arachnida; order Araneae; family Araneidae; genus Araneus; species Araneus ventricosus. Next base: position 147,820 of record BGPR01001268.1, on the reverse strand, counting down.
AGTAGAATTTGAATCTGCGACGAAAATCATGTTGTCTCGCGGTTATCGATTCACTACTCCACATAATATATCACAAGCAAAAATACGCTGTTCTAACATTCACAATTTCAGCAAACTGAAATGCTAATGCTATAAATAACATGACGTCCCTACTCGCACACCTGTTTCTCTCTCCAATGCCGAGCATGCTCTCTTTCAAAAGCATACGGTTTATCTACCTCACCATACATTTGCCATAACATGGTGTCTTGTTCTTTTTTGCTATTTAGCTGTCACGGCGCCCCCTTTTGTGGTCTTTCTTTGCTTTTAGGACGCATTTTCTTACAAAATTATCTGTGTAAGTCTGCAGTCCTGCAAATTACTGAAAAGCTGTTCCGAATCACCCTGTATAAACTTAAAAGAAGAACTCCAACTTTAAGAACACTGACAAATAACCTTCACTTTAAGTCAAGTTTTACTGCTCCAAACATCCGTCTCTTCTAATTTACCCTATTCATTTGAAAGCTCTTACCTATATTAGACTGAATTCTTATCTCTTTTGTACCCACGACGGTTGCAAGAAGTGTCACCTTCACCTTTATCAGAGCAGCTCTTCATGCTTCATTGTCAAAAATCGTTGGCGGAATTAGGTTAGGATAATTTATTTAAGGAGAAATTACCTGTAAGTCTAAAAAGAAAGGAGAACTTTTAATCGTCTTTGTTAGCTTTTAGGGAAATTAAATTTGGGGAAACACAGTTTATTTTTGGGGTGCGTTCTTAGTTTTCTCACAATCTTTGAACATTATGTAATTTGTCAAGAATATTTTGAAAGGAAAAAAGAGCGTGCAAACTTTTCATCAATTTCCTAGATAACTAAAAGTATTTTGTCATCTAGACGTTTCAAAATTTGCAACTTTAGTTTTAAAAACGAAATATTTAGAATATAATACAGTACAGACTAAAATAGAGGATAATCATGGTGATACTAAGATACTCATGAATAAACTTGGTGAATTAACTTGGTTAGTTTGATATATGAATTCTTAAATATATTATAAATCTTAATATATATCTATCTTTAGGATATATTATCAGGAGTGCTCACGTTTCCATGAATGCCTCATTTTTTTCGCCATGCAGGACTTCATTTAACAATTGGTTCGTTTTGCATGGAAAAAGAGCTTTCAGTAAGGAAGTGTTGAAAAAACGTCTTAACAAATAAATTTGAAGGGTAGAACAGGACAGATTATAAAAACTACAATACGTTTTTCATTTTATATTGCAATAGAAATAATTTCTTGTTACTTCGCACCACATTTTAAACTGTCAAATTCGATTTGTACACACAAATATCCGTGCAAACATCTTTTAATCCAAATAAATAATTACGTTTATGATAAGAAAGGTCCTCCCTCTTTGAATTCTTTTGATTTTTCTCAAAAACCATCTCAAGTTATGTACTCGTCTTATCTCGAATACGAATGATAGAAAGAGAAAGTATTGTAATCGTCAAAAAATTCGACCTCGAGGTTTTGATGAATCTGCGCGTTTCAGACTTCCCCGAGTCCGGCCATTTTTGGAATAATGTTTGTCTGTCTGTGATCGCTATAATTCAAAAACGCCACATGCTGGAAGAATGAAATTTCGTGCATGATCTTTATATTTATACTAGCTGATCCCGCGCAGAGCATCTGCTAGCCAAAAATAGAGCGTAAGTCTACTCTGTCGTTAAGAGAGAAATTGTGCCAAACTGGCGATTCAGCTCTCCAAGAAAATTCGCCAAGACAAAAAAGGCGTCAAGTGATGTTCGTACAATGGAAAAGTAGCCAATGCGCAATGTTAGCAATAGTAAGCTCCACGATATTCACCTCAATTTGTGAATTAACATGATTTTGCCTTTGATGACATAAGTTAGTTTGACGTTGATCTGAACATTCTCTTCTTCGCCTAAGCCCATCTGCTTCATTTCTAGCTGCTCTCTTTTGAATAATTTCATCCAAAGTTTCATTATATTGTAAGAAACATTGTGAATTATGCATATAAAACACATTTTCTTTCGAGAAAAAGTTATTTTACACCAGAACGAATATAGTAGCAGGCTATGCCGTTGAAGTTATACCTAACATGTTTATGCCTACCAGTTTTGTTTTGTGAAGAAACCAATCGTTGTCATCGGCAAAAGAGAAATTAACCTCTTTTTCGCGCCACGTACATTAGAGTTTTATATATAGAGAGAGATTGTTGAATTCTATCAAATTTTGGACGAAATCAGTCAGTGGGAAATCTGTTTGTCCACCCGTTCTAGAGCATATGGACACAATATGATAGCCATATAATAGTGACTGATTCAGACTGAAACTATTCCATCTGTACCAGTCCATGAGTAAGGATTCATTTGATTTTATTTCTTCGCTATGCCCCCATTCGAAATCTACGAGAGTTACATCAGTAATAGAGTTTCGAACCTTGGAAGTCGCTACTCCGCAGTTCAACATTACATGAGAATTTTTAAAATCTGAAAACAGATTTAACTGAAAAGAGAACATGAAACACGGTGTATTTTCTGTGGAGTCGTGAATTGAATCTTTGATCATCCGACCCCTACGCTGAGAACCTATTACCAGGCCACCTTGGTTCATTGATTCAAAATAAAAATTTCTTATATTATTTAAAATATTAGAAACAGGTGAAAGATTTTTAAGTACTTTACAGTCATTTACTGCCTGTATTTATAATATTCTGGAAAATAGCTTTTGACTACTAAATTCCATTATAATCAAATAAAGTTCTGAACATCCATTTCTTCCCATAAACAACATAAAGTTACAACTCTCTTACCTTTATTAAACCGGCTTTCTATCTCTTCTGGTCCCATGATGGATGTAAAAAAACGTACTTCATTATCCTAATCAGAGCGCCTTTTCGTGATTGATTGTCAAAAGGCGCCGCAGGAATTGAGTTAGGATAATTCATTTAAGACCGGAATCACTTCTTAGGATGAAAAGAACTTTTAATCGTCTTTGTTAGCTTTTACGGTAATTAAATTAGGAAATACGCTTTGCTTTGATGTAGGTTTCTAACCCTTTCATACTTTCCGACCAATTGCAGTTAGCCAACAACTTTCGAAATTCCGTATTTGGCTTTGCGACAGATGGGAGGTAACAAACTTTCCACAGTTTTTACGAAAAAACTAAAAAATTTTTATCTCTTCATAAAATTTTATGTGAACACGGATGCACAATTTCGCCCTTTAAAAATTCTTCCGGTAAGCGTAATAATTGGATGTTTCATCTTTGTTCAGTGTGGTGGCTGTACTGACCTGTTTGCCGAGTCTTAAATTCAAGACCTAATTCCGCTAAGACATCTGCCATGCGCGCGGACATGATTGCTGCATGTTAAATCTGTTCAGTTCGTAAGTCCTTTCGCTTGTATGGTTTGGGAGCCTCCGAAGGGGAATGCCGCCTTAGTTGTCGTTTTTGTCTTCTGACCTCCCGATTCAAAACTACGAGGTCAGTCCCAAAACCCTAGAGTAAAAAGCTCTAGTGAAGCTTCAAATAGGGACGCCCCCTAATTTAATAAATGAGTCAGTTTGACTTCTTATATTCCGACTGGTTTAGACACAGTGTCAGTTGATAGTCAGTTTAAATCTTCCGGAACATCTTATTAGCAAACTCCGTTAAAGCTAAACCCTCGAATTAATATTAGCTACAATGAATCTCAAAACTATTAGTGAAATCTATACATTCTTTTGATTAATTCACTTATTAAATTGAGATCAGATACTTTATTCTTGGATCTGACACCTCTGGTTTATTATAATTGTTTATTAATTATCGTGTCATTCTATACTGCTAGTTAGTTTAATTTTAATATTTTAAAGTTAATGTCACTTAAATTAAACTTAAAGAGATTAATATACTTTTGCATCGTTTAAAAAACTTTAAAAGATGAAAAAACTGAATATTTTTTGTCCTGAGGCCTTGTTTTAAGCTGGAACTTTTCGTGTGCCTAATCATTAACCTGATCGTTACAGCCCTGATCGTATTTTCGGCCAAAAAACGAGGGAAAAAATAGCGAGTTCCAGCTCCAACGCCATTTATACGACAAAAGTGAACTAAATTAAGGATGTGAACCTGCGAAATACATGACCATAGAGTAAAAACGTTACATCTGCAGAAGATGATTAAATAAGAATCACGGGAAGTAGAAATTCTGGATGTGCTATTTTCGTTTATTTTGCATATCTAACTATAAAAGTTGCTTTGTTTAATTTAGATTCATACCCCCATTCAACAAACAGCTATATTTACATAATGGATTGTTGAAATGAAATATTTATTTAAAAAGTACCTTTTATTTCCGCGTTCATTAAGTTCTGAGAGACACTGATGTGTTCATATCTAATAAACTATTTTAAAAAATCCACTTCCCCTTTTAGCGAATGAAGAGCAGCAATGTAATTGATACAAAAAGCAGAAAGGTTTAGTTATTACCAAAAGATAACTTTTCTTCAAAAATCAGCTACATATTCATTAACGTCTGAGCCAAGAGACAGGATAACAAGTTCATGAAACTTTTTCATCCCTTGTGATTCTCAGTGAAATGTCAGAGAAAAAGAGTTTTTAATTAAAACAAGGAGAGTTGGTCGATAATCGAGATGAGTTTCCTTTAGTTTCTTTTTATTTTATTCTGCTGATTCTGTCCTTTGTGTTTCTGGTTTATTTGATTCCATCTCTACGGAATCGCAGAAAATTACCGAGCATTATTCATTAAGTTCGCTGACAGATGTTTCGAATCTCTTTCAGCGTATAAGAAATGGATAGTGTAGCCCTAATTTTTGTTGGGTCAAAACGTATAAACATGTACGATATTCTTTTAGTACGAGTGAAGAGATTGGACTTGCTATCTTTTATGTTTTTATTAAGAACAGAGTTTTCTAATATTTTATCTGATTATTAAATTTGTGATTTGTTTGCATGATTTAAAAAAGGGAAAGGGAGAGAAGAAATGTCGAAAGATATTTCACTGCGAATTCTATCTAACGCTGTAATATCTATGGATCTCGACTTCGTACTGTAGAAGATATGAAATCTTTCTTACTCTATTAACTTTTAGAATACGGATAAATGATTTCTCGGATACCATTTTAAAACAGGTATTCTGGCTGTCTTTCCTTCTTTTCAAATCATTAGACAATAAGATTTCGCGCCCCTTTCGATTGCCCCCTGAATTATCTATTCTAGGAAAAAGGAATAAAACTATCTACAGGCGAATGGAGATTCCACGCATATAAATTCCCCTTTAGATTACAGTTTATAGGAAAACTCAGGCATTCACTTATCACTGGAATATTGGAGAATAATCGAGAAAGTGCTTTGCCCTTTTTCCAGACAGTTGGAACATGTGGTCTGTGGACTGTCACTGGAGTTACTATTCTTGTTTTCTCTCATTAACAGCAAGTCTACAACATATGGAGTGACTGAGTAGGTTAGGGGAGTGAAACGATCAGATGAGTGATTAAAGCTGTGGCGGCCTCTCGAACCTTTGCATTTTCATCTCTTACTTTGCCATGAGGCGGCAGATAGAATTTTATTCTTTCATGCAAGATGTTAAAAAGGTGCAGCTCTGCGCGCGCACTGTTCGTCCAAGTATTTATAGGAGTGCCTTTTCCATTTCCTTCAGACCCAGACCGAGACAGAAAGAGCGAGAGTGCGTTTCTCTACTCGACCCAGTATACTTATGGGTACATGGTAATTTTTTGATACGAGATGTATCTTTCTGCAGATTCATTTTGTTTAAATGTTTTTAATGTTCTAACCGACAATTTCATTTTTTGCACAATATATCTTGTTAAAATGTGAAATAAATGTTTGTTTATAAATCTTTTGCCTGGAATATCATTTGCAACTTTCTGATCTGATATGAAGTAGGGCATTTTGAGGTATCCTCTATCCCTTTCAGAGCATATATGGATTAGTTCAAAGCGAACAGTAAAATCCTAATTGTTGGCTGGTACAGCAGTTTCACTAGTCCAAAAGTAATGGAAAAAAATCTGCTGGTGCAACATCCGTACCATCCCTATGAAAAATATTAAGTATTAGCTACGCAAATCGAAAAAAGCCATTAATGGTTTAATCACTTAGTATTTGTATCAGCCTCTAAGCAGAAGACAAATTAATTCCCCATGGGCAAAAATGACTTAACTCTAAAGTACTCGTATCTGAGCCAGCTCGAATGAAGAGAAAAAATTTTGTTATGACAGCATCTGTACTGTCCATAAGGAAAATAATAAATACAGATACTTTTCATTTTATCTGTTAACAACTACTTTTTTAACGACCCTACCGTTACATGTCTGGGCTTACGGCTTTTTCTATTATAACGGCTTTATTCATCAGATAAGAGCTATACTAATACAAGGGTTATTGATGATGAACGTTGTAATTTTGAGCAGTTGCCAGGCGGAAAGGAAACCACAAGCTCCCACGTTACCCCAACGGCTGGACAATTGACCTATTCATGTCAAAATTAGTGGTTCATCAGATCCAGGTATGCTGCTGTTTCCTCATCCCAAATTGGCAAGAACCGTTCTTTCTCAAACCCAAGATCCTCTGACCCCAACCCCACCGCGATCTTAATTTTTTCCCCCATGAAACCTCGTTTTCACTCGATGATAATAGCACGAATAAGAATAAATATGACTGTACAATGGCTTTCTTCCTCATATTTACCATACCGTGTTCACTACCCTCTTTGCATATGTGCGCTAGGAGACTAAGTGAAATTATTAGCAAATGAAACTTTTCTTTAGCAACCGATTCTGCATTCACAACCGCATATCACAGAAAATCATAAGAATCCTTTCATTCCATACGATTTTCTGTAAACTGCAAAGAAAGAAATGTTTTGAATAAGTCAAGTTGTTCGAAAACTGTGACTTTTCCCTACCTCTTACTGATCCCGTTCTTCATGTTTCTAAGTTGACACATCTCTGTCCCTCAGTGACACAACACTCTCTCGAGAATAATTCATTTTGATCACTCTCAGATGTTTATTTCAGACAGTGTATTGAATACAATGTACTTAGAATTAATTTTTTCATTTTATCCGGTGACGGATAAAATCATAGGTGCAATGGAAATGCATTAAGAGCTTTGAAATGTAAGATTATGTTTTCTTTCAAATTTGATCTTGAAATAAAATTGATCCTTTAAATATTATCTTTTCTTAATGGGAGATACCGATACTGAACAAGTATAATTTTACCTCAGACTATGGAAATGGTGCAGATGCTACCCTAATAATCCATTAGCATCCTCTTCCCATGTGGAACTAATCCATCTGTCCTTTAATCAACCTATGCATAGTTTGAGTCCCCGGTTCTTTTTAACCCCTGTATATATTAACAAGATTTTTTGTTACAGAAGATAAACGACAGATGCTTGGTAAGGAACATAGATTTCATCTCCCAATGAATCTTTAACTTTAAATGATGTTTTGAGATTTCCCATGCCTTTTAAGGTTAAATAAATTGCAATTAAGAAGTATTTCAAATAAGTAACTGCTCAATGAAAATGAATAACTGACAGAAACTCGTCATAAAATTTTTGAAGTCAATGCACTAAATATAAGAAGTAATAAATAACATGATAATTATATTCAAATTTAGCTTAAAGTTAATTCAAAATGTAAAATACTCTGCGAGATTTTCTGACGAAATCTTATTCGGTAGGAGTGAAGGAATGCAAATTTAAAGATAAAATGAAATGAGGGATGTTATTATAATTATAAGAAAGTTTGGCCAAATATTTATGTGTTTGCGTAAATTTCCACGTAATGGTCTAATGGCAAGACAGCTTTATTGATACTGATGAAATCTGCGACAAAATAAAAAGCTCTAAAACTTTTTGATGCTCTATTTTCGGATCGAAATCTGAAGCTTAAGAAAATGTACTAGACGTAAATAATAAGCATGTACTTGACGTATCTAAGAGCAAGAAAGCAAATTGTTTGCTGCATTTTCAAGCATATTTGAAAAATGTATTATGTTTAAATTGATTATTTAGAGGAGTAAGAATTTTACACAATTTCTACTCAAAAAACTCTCTGCAGTTATTTTAAAGTTGTTAAGGTCATTAATTCATTAACCATTGTTTTATTTCAATTTATTTTTTAGTGAAAACAGTGATTATAGGAATAAAATAATACGGTGAGTTGAAAATCCTTGGCGATATAAAAAGTTTGATGGATATTTTAAAAATGCATTTTGCATACACACATTTGAAAACAATTCAAAGGTCCAAGAATTTCTTCCTACTCAAGGACTTTAAGTGGTTTTGAATTCATTCCAATTGAATGTTTTATTCTTTTATAATTCACTGGGAAAATGGAATAAATGTTTATAAATAAAAATAATTATTCCATTTATTTTGACTGTAATTCAATCGCATTTTATTCATAATGGATGAATTAAAATGAAATAAAAAGAATATAGAAAGAGCTTCTCTCATATTGTTCAGATTTCAAAGCTTTATCTCATTTTGGAATCCAATAATCATTGCCATAATTTATGCGATGAAAACTTGAAGCTCACTTAAGACTTTAAAAGGGATAACATTCTTTTTAAACCTGTAATAAAAAAAGATGAAATGTTAATCCCGATTTCCCTTATTGAATTAAATCTAACACTACACAAGGAAATAAAAGTAATTAAACCATTGTGATTTTCTTTCATTTCAGCTAATTAAGAATTGTCTTTGTTAAATTTTCTAAAAACGCATATAAATTAATGGTTTAAAAGGTTTACTTAAGCATTCGATTCTATTAAAGAGATTAAATTTCAGAAAAATTATTAATGAAGAGAATAAAGGAATTTATTGCACTCGAAGAATGCATTAAAATCATTCAAAAGCACAGTCGTTTACAGCAAAATTATTTGCACCTAATGTATGTTAAAATATTTTATTTTAAAATCATTACGTGATTTCTTTTATACAAACAGAAATGCCTAATAACACTCAATCAATCATATTCAACTCCCAAGTATTTCGAATGGTTAAACTTCAATTATAAATTTGAATAAAATCAAAAGGGATTTAGGCGGGTGTATTATAGCATTAATTTGGAAAGGTAAAATGCTTAAAGAATCTCCATTTTCTACTTTATGGTATTCAGTTTATCCTATCAACTTTAATAACCCTCCTTGGAATGAGTTTTGGACTTCTAAATAATCAAAATGGTTATAATGTTAGTCGCATATGTTTACTTTCTTTGAAGAATGACATTTCATTTTTGCGTTAACAGTATATTTTCTTAATATGCTTTTAATAATTTGTTCTTACGAATTCATAACCCTTTTGCAATGTCTTAGCATTAGCTTTTTGTGACGTCTTCTATAATGACCCGAACTCCTAACTTTCAGCTTGCAAATATATGTAAGTAATTCTTTTAAATTTATTTTAATACTCTTTCCCGACAGCAGAAGGCTCATCTTAATCCTCTGTTAACACCAATGCTTTTTGAAAGAATGATACATGTATTGGAAAATTATGGTGATTAGAGGAGTGGTAGATTGATCCTGCGGGGAAAGCGAAATCCTTATGGCTAGGTAATGCATCATCTGTACTGCCTTTAGGAGAAAGATAGGTGAACATACCTAAAGCCCATGAACTACAAATTCATCAGAAGTTGAGGTCAACTCCCGAAGAACTCGTTTTGGAGATGGGTGAAAATGAATCTAAGTAGTCAAGAGAGTTTACGATTGAGGATACTTTCCATAATTGATGCACACGAAAGACGATGAATTGTTTATAAAAGTCACTTGACAGTTTACATAGGAATGTTATTTTCTAGGAAATGGTACAGTTTATTGAAGTTCTCTTCGTGTAATTGGATTTTGCATTGTATCCACGCTAATCCATTTACGCCTTAAATAAAAGTTCGAGTTATAGACAATTCATTGGATTGACATTTGGTTACCTATTGATTATCAATGGGGGGGGGAGGGTGTTGATGTGACATAAGAGAGTAGTTGAAAGTGATATGACGGGGAGGGAGGTAAAATGGGAAAACCGGATTTCCGTAAAACAGTAAGGCTGGTCTTTCAAGAATACTCCAAGCCAGGCAAATTCGGTATTCTGACTCTTGCGTTCATATGCGTTTCCAAAAAAGTCATAAAACTGTTCATCAACGCTCTTTTGACAGACGATTTTGTGACTGATAAGAACAAGTTTCGGTAGTGGTTGCAAGATTTTAAACATTATCTTCAATAGTGGCATTCTCTTTTGAGCGGTTTGGATAATTTCCACATTATGTATTTTATTAGAGATAAATAACTTTTCAATGAAATTAGATAAATGTGTACGACGAAAATCATGGGATCATATTTCTTCTCATATATAAGCATACACTAGCTAGTACATGCTAGCTAATACATACTCTCATATACTAGCAAGATGCCAGGCGATATTCGGTATTTTTAGCATCAAAACTTTACGGATGACTAGAAACGGAACTATGTTTTATAAAAACATGCTATTTATTTATTTTTTAGTGATATTATTTCATTCATAGAATAGCTACCTTTTGTGACCGGTTTGTGACCTAAAATTTATTGCGCGTTAAAGAGTTGTACGGAAACGTATATGTACACAAATGACATAGAATCGGCAAATTCGACAGCTCTTCCGTCACAAACCGGTGATAATTGGCATGGTGTGGAGCGGAAGGTTCCATATTCAACGATTCTCAGTACGCGTGAGGAAGGGAGAGTGGGATGTTTGGGGTGCGTGGTATATTGAGGAAATACAGAAGGCGTGGGAAGGGGAACTGGGTGATTTTTAGTGGAGGCATTTGAGTTGCGTGGAGCGGTCGTGAATGACGTCCCTAAATGAAATGGCGTCAAATGGAGCAGTTGTGAATGACCGGCTTAGCACTCATCATGTGGTTTAACCAATGACCGTGTTGGTTAACAACAATATTGGTCGAGCAAAAACACACTAAAATAAATCCCGAAAAGTACTGTTATTAAAAAAATAATAAGAAACGATACATTCTGACAACATAAAAGTTTATCTCCATCTTTAAAAATAGGTTACTGATGTTAATGCATATGCATAGTCTATATAATGCCTATGTGAGAAAGGCATTTTGATATAAACTATCTAAATATCTAAGATTCATTCGAAAAAAAGAGGGAATATGTTCACCAAAAATCACTGGAGCAAGGACGCATATCAGACTGATAAGGGGAATTGAACCCTAAATATGACAACTTTGATCACCAATAAGCAATTCAATATCTATAGGGGTAAAATCTTGAACGTGCACCTGCGGGGTGGGGGGCAGAACGAAATGCGAGACCACCTTTCTGCGATCGATAATCTAAGAAAAAGTCAAAGGGACATCACAGCTGGTGGCGCATTGTTAAACGTCACACTTTACAGTTCAGTGTCTCAGATGGTGTTCTCATTTTATTGCAGAACTCAGAAAAAAAGATACATTTATTACACTTGTTCTTTCGCTAGAAAAGGGATGTTGGAACTTTTTCCTATCTTATGTTTCGGACGGAGTTTTTTAAATTCGTTTATGAGAAACTGTTATGATGAACGAGAAACTTAAAATAAATTTGAATTTCATACACCGTCGAAGAAATTTATACCAAAAATGAGAAAAATTGCTTCGGTTGATATATTGCGTTATATATTTTAACTTAGGATCGACTCGAGTAAAAAGTAATTCTAATGAATAAAGGGATGGGGCCACAATATAAACAAACTCATGGCATTAAAAAATGTATTTTGAAAAGGTTTTAACGCGTTAACACCCAAATTAATTTAAAGCATAAATTTCAGCAAAAATGTTGATTTTATAATTCTGTTAAAAGTACTAATAGAAAGATAACTGTGAAGTTGAATTTCATTCCTAGACAATTTTTTTTTGGGGAGGGGTATTTTTTTTAAGAAAAATAATTTAGAAAGTTTGTTGAAAATCATTAAAAATTCGATCTTAGAGGTAAATATTGAAAACAATTTTACAGTAAAATATCAAAAAATGAAGATTTATTTCGATTTTCTTGCATTACCTCTCAAATAAATCAAAGCAAAAAAATAAAAAATTCAAAATGACGATACTTTGACTTCAAAATCTGGCTAACAGGTAGTACGATCGGTTTAGTTACGGAAGTAAAATATAACTGTCCTCATGTGAGGACACTGGTAGTTAAAGGGCTAACTTATTCTTGTACACATTTTTAAATTGGATCTTCAAGAGAAGAGTGTTGAATGTACTCCCTTCTGGTATACCTTATCTAACCACTCCCGTAAGTCAATGTTTAGTGTTAAAGGGGAAGTGTGACAATTTCTGTTTGTCAAAGTAACCTTGGAGAAACTGATATAACCGTTTCACCAATACATAGGTACCGCTCCAATATATAGGAGTAGGCTTCGTTCCTGGAGGACACGCAGCAGGGGCAACTGGCCCCCATTTCTGTTTCGCTTGGAAGAAAACCAGTTAAACATCAGCAAGCAATTTGTTGGTGAAACGCAAATCGATCTACCAACTTTTGAATAAGCACAGTCACCTGAGAGAGCCCATAAGCTTTTTCATCCGATTCATGTGCCTCGGCCATGCCTAAGATACTAGTGGGCTTTGAAAGAATTATTCCTAAAATAATAGTGATTTTTTTCGTGCCTTTTTTGTGAATTCGTTACTCGTATAATTTAGTCAATACTTACCTACCTCGAACGTTCCTTTCCTTACTCTAGGTTTTGCCCTAACCTCCTAAGTACATCTGGCAATTGTTTTGCAGTGTAAAACAAGTGCCTTTTTTGCAAAACAATTACATCTCATTTGAATTGATGCAACATTTAACATTAACCATTTTTATTCATTTGAAAGTAGTTTGTTTCAGCAGAATAAATAATTACAGTAATTTGAGGGAACTTGTTTATAATAAGCTTTCACATTAAGTCAGAAATTAAGAATATATTTTATAAAAGTTACTTAGCAAGCTGGAGAAGATCTTACAATTCGTGATTACAATGCATTGCAAAGCTAGAAGAGAAAGAATGATGATGATATAGAAATAATAGAAAGATTTCGAAGATGCACAAGATATTTATTGAGAAGTGATAGTGCACTAATGTTAGAGAAAATAATCTACCGTGGAAATGTTTAGATTCACCGTATAATCGAAAACAAAGCATGTATTTTGGAACAGTGCCTCTTGCCCTTGGCTGATTTCATGCAAAATTTGAAACTATCTGTAGTTTTGACGTAATCGCATGTCAGATTTCATCTCTATAGATAATTGTGTTTATAAGCTCGTCAGAAGTGGCGCTAGTGTCTGCCCGACGGGGGGGGGCACGATCTGCCCGAGAGGAGATCACGATCTTCCCGACAGGGGCGGCACAACTTGCTGTACGGAGAAAGGAGTGTAATTAAATTGTTCTCAAATTTTCCCCATATCCTTATTTATCTACTAGTTGAATACCTCGTTGCTGAACGAGGTAAAAAAAATTTCCCAGACGGGGGGACACAGCATTCCCGACAGGGGAAGGGCCCCTGTCCCCTCACACATACTGACGCCACCCCTGGAGGTTGTGACATATCTGGTGACCTTTGATGAACAAACTTCTAGTCAAGGCACTATTTCCATTTCTCTCTCTGTGCCTTCACAGAGCTCAATTCCACTGCTCTAAAATAACGATTATGCTGGAGGAACCCCTTCCTTATTCAGTGTAATTTTGTGAACGTTTTGTTTAGTTTAGTTACTTATGTATGTTTATGTTACTATCGCATCATCGACCAAAAGTTAGTGTGTCCACATATACGTGGAAAGACATATAGATAGATAGTCTCCCCTTCGACAGATTTGGCCGAAAATTTAAAAAAGATATACAATTTTGGCGTAATGGACTATGCACAAAATTTTATCAATTGCAAAAAAAATTTTACAAAATTTTATCTCTTGCGATTTCTGGTTTCTGTGTTCATTTACATGTAGATGTGCAAACAGACAAAATTCTAAAAATTAGATTTTCAGACCCAGGGATGTCTTTTAGACTTACCCAAATCTCGAAGTCAATTTTTTTTACGATTGCAAGATTTTCTCTTCAAAGACACACAAATAATTTTAAAAATATTAACAAATAAAAAAGAAACGTCCTATTAATTGAAATAGAATACGTTTCAAATAAAATATGCATTTTATTTAAAACGTGGAACAAACGTTGTCTGTATGAATTTTTGTACATCAGAAGTTAATTACTTCAAATCTTGTAACGGCATCTCGAAAGAGCAACAATATTCACCAAAAACTGTTGGAGGACAGGCAGGATTCAACGTGAAAAGAAAATTCGAGTCCAAATTAATAAAAGCTTGAGATTTACTGACCCCCTCCTCGTCTATATATCTTGTGAAACGTCAGTGACGAAATGTTGGAGAAGGTACATGTGTGGTAGGATTGAAAAATGCCATAATCCACTTTTCCAACAATCGATAAATTTTCGAGCGAATTCGAAGGTGTGCCCCAGCTGGTAGCAAGTGGCTGAATTTCACACTTTACAATTCAATGTCTCAGATGGTGTTTTCCGCTTCATGGAAGAACCACCGAGAATATATATATATCCCTTATAACACTTAGCATGAAAGGGTTTTGGGGAAAATTTTCCGTTCTTATTTATCGTTGAGAATTTTTTAGTTATTTTCCAGCAACAGTTATGAAGCATGGATATCTTAAAAAGAATTTGAAACTTTATTTCAGACATAAAAAGTTTGTGCCAGATGTGCAAAATAGGCCTTGAGATTGCTTCGTCCGGAATGGAATCATATTACCAGAAGACGTGTTATGCCATTTTTTTTAGATTTCATACTTTGAGTAAAGCCAAACTCGGCGAAAAGTTAGAAAAGAATATATTCGTGTAGTTAATGCAAGAAAGAAACCACGGAATAAAAACAAGTCATTAAATCAAAGAATGTAAATCTTTGGAAAACATACAAAGTTAAATATGTTTTTTTTTGTTTCTTGTAATAGAAACTGAAGTTTGTTAAAAAATGAAATCTGGGCATTGAATACACAGGTGAATATACCAATTTTGTTCATGCTCTCTTTCCGGCAATTTTTATGAAATTTCGTTACTCCAACAATGATTCGATTTTAAATAATTAGCATCAAAACTTTTCTTAAGTTACTTATATGCATCTAAATTGTTGCCACGGTTTTCTACCCAATCTCATTCTTTCCAATTCTCAAAGCTCCAAATGGGGCTTTATACAGGTTAAAAATAAGTGATTTATCCCATATTCAGTTCAACTCATTGAGAGTGTAAAACACTTAATTGGGACTAAATACGAAGTGAATTTAATAATAATTTACAAGATTTAATTATATTTACATTTTAGTGTGACCTCGAGTCCCAAACGAAGAAAGATTGATGACCACTGAATTGGTCATTATCAGAATTGAACGAAACGCGCCGTTGATGAAATATTGAAGGTAAAACGTGGTAAGGGAGGGGTGAAAAAGGCAACCAGCCACTTTCTGCCAATCGATAATCTGAGGCGGGCACTTAAGAGTGCACAGCTGGTAGAGAATGGCAAAACTTCACACTTTACAATTCAGTGTCTCAGATGGTGTTCTCCGTCTTAAGCCAGAATCGAGAAAAATAAAGAAAAAGGAATATGTATTACACTAATGCTTAGCATGAAGGGATTGGCCGAATTTTTTCAGCTTTTATATCGGTTGGAGTTAATACTGACTTCATGGAAAAAGATCATGATCCGTGGATGCTTTAAACTATATTTGGGCTTTTAATTCAATTGGTGCCAAATTTGAAACATGGCTTCGAGATTGCTTTTTGTGGGATTCCAATTTGTTACTTCAAAATTCTGCCAGCGTTTCTATCTTTTGGTTCGACTCGCGTAAAAAAATTCATCGGATTATCATTTGCCAGGAAGAAATCACGAAATGAAACCTACTCCCTAGACAAGTGTTTCTCAAAGTTTGTGTCGCAGCGCCCTAGGGAGTTTCGACCTTCTCAAAGGGAAATAGATATTAGATAATTAAAGAGACAATATATTATAAAAGTTTCATAATTTCATTTACATATTCATCAATAAATTTCACAGGTCGCGATATTTTTGTTGAATATTTATCAGAGTTTATCCCTGGATTGAGAAATTTGCAAACAAAATGATAATAATAATTTTACTGGAAGAAGCGGCCCGAAGTAAATTTTCTTGACCGCGCAAGACAACAATATGGTGCGCCAAACAACCAACGAATTTTTTAAAATTCTATGTCTGTATTCCAAATGCCAAACATGCTTTTGCTTAGAAATATGCATTTTCATCTGCAAGCATAAAAAATTATGGTGAGAATTTTTAAACTTCAGCTATGTTTAAAATTATACAGTGATTGAAGCTAAAATAATATATTCCACAAATTTGAAAAAGATATGATTTTATTTCTCAAGTCTATTGAAACATTTTTTTCTTCACACTCCCGCTTTGTCGCCACCCCGGACTTTGGCCCTATGGGCAGTTGCCCGGGCCTCTGGCCGCCTCTGTTTACTTGGATTCAAGATCCAATTAACACTACTGCTCCGTCTGTATTTACTGCTGCAGAGGAAGATAATCTGATTGAGATGTCCTGTGAAAATTCATAAAAAAAACATTTAGAAGCGTGAAATCAAAAGAGTTTTGGTTGTCAAAATAAGATAAACATCCACTCCTTAGTGTTAAAGCTGAGAGAATTTTAATCGCATTTCTAATTCTAATTTCAAGCCATATTTTCGGTAATTGCTGTCATAAAGAGTAGTATGAACCCAATTTAATTCCACGGTTTGAGAAAATGTGTAGTGATCCCAATCCATCCCAATGATTATTAAATTTATTAAAATTTCTTCAATAAATTTTTATATAACCAAAAATGTATTTTATTTATTTTTACTTAAGCTATTAAAAAACTACTGACTATTTTTCAAAAAGAAGTTGTTGGAGTTTGCATAGGGCACCTAGGAAAACTTCTGGATTTACAAGGGTGCCAAGAATCGAACAAGTTTGTGAGCCGCTGCCCGATTTTAGTGGTTGAAGCTAAATATTAAGTTTGTTCTACATATTAATACTTCGCGTTTTTCGAACATAAATAAAGTAAATAAAGCAATGAATTTTGATTTTCAACGAATTACTTTATATATTATAAACTAGTGATTACTTTTCGCTCTCAGAAGTGTTAAAGGATAGATTTATCTTTCTTTTTCGCACAAATTGGTCAACACGTGCTCCTCGAAAGCATGGAAATTTTCCTAATTTTCAGGAATTTATCTGTGCGATGTTCTCATAAACAGTTGATAATTTTAGTACCCTTTCACATTAAACCACCTTTGGTCATAAGATATCGGCTTCAGAATAGGAGAATTGCAAGTTCGAGACCCAATTCAACCGAAGATCCACCGAATGTATCTGCATGACGCCTGTTAAATCTGCCATTATGGATAAAATCACCGACAGGCGGGACAAAATCTTTGTCATGAAATAACCTCAAAAGAAAAAAAAAGGAATAATTATGAAGAGAACATGGATTGAATGGTATTGACCCATCTCTTCCATTTTTTTTGCCAGGAAATGTTTCGCCCATGAACCGACGAAATAAGGAAACCCAATAAAGAGGCGCGAAATCTTGTTGACAAAAAATCCAAGGTTGGAATTCTGGGTCAGCTATGTAGGTGCAATGAACAGTTGTACGGCGTCTAAGTGAATTCTATTATAATTAAACTAGAAAATCACCCGTCATGGATTGACGGGTGCAAATTGCCTCTTCATTCGAGAGATTTCCCTTCAAATTTGACGTGTTTAAATAGATATATATGCGAGAGAAATGTTTAACATTGATTGAAAACAAATAAAATAAACATATGTTTTATGATAGGAAATATTGTTTTTTATTTACATACCATTTAAATATTTCTTTATTCAAAAATCCTCATGGTAAACAACATTTCATGTGAAGTATTTTTCGTTTTTAATAATTTTCCTTGTACTTCCTTGTTTCTTCTTTTCCTTGTCTTTGTGTAAATTTTTACGTGATTGGGAATCCTAGACCTTGAAAGTGCAACATAGAGCTGTCCATGTGAAAAGACAGGCTCATCGAGGTAAATTCCAACATGATCGAAAGTTTGCCCCTGCGATTTGTTGATAGTCATCGTGTAAGATGGAATTAACGGGAACTGGCGGCGGTTGAGAAAAAATGGTAGATTCACGTCACTGGTGGCTAATTTAATTCTTGGCAAGAAAACAAAATCGCCACGATTGCATTCAGATACAATTTGGCGTCCAAACTATATCACGCGCATGATATACCACTGACGTAATTTACTACTTTCTATTAAAAAACGGAAATTAATTTGAAATATAGGATTAATATAATTTAAAATTTCTCGGGAACTATTGATCACAGCGAGATAAATTTTATATCAATCGATAGAAAATTTTATTTCACTATTTTAGAGCTGTTAAATTTGAAATTAGAAGTACAATTACTCTTTTAAATTTAAAATTACTGAAATTCAGGTTCTCTAGCAATGAAATAATGCTGTTTAACGTCTCGAAGTGCTATGGCGCGAGTTTTATTGTTGGTGACGTCAGAGCATTACCGGAAGATCTGGGCTATTATATTAATAATGCTAATTAATTAAATAATGTTAATGTAATAATGTTAATTATTATGCTAGTTTAGTTTAAGCACAAAATGCCCAATAACCTTGTTCTGCATGAGGCCGCGCTAAACATTCACCGTAGCGTTGTCTCACTTTACCTGTAGAGAAACATGTAGATTCTCCGATCTCCATATTTGAAAATTATGCTAGTTTACTTTTCCCTTGATATAAAAGGTTAATTCATCTAAGAAACAAACTCAATTTAAGTACTCCTTGTCGTAATGAAGATCTCAACCGCAAATTAAGTACATCTGGGACAATAATATGCTTCCAAGGTCTGAACAGATTTTACTTTATAGGCATACAAATTTAGCCTTTTGTAAATTATTTTAAATAGTGTTTCCTGGGCTATTTTAAGGTCCTCATGATGCACACCGAGTTGATTTTGTAGGACTGCCTAGAAATGAACGACAAAGACGGTCCAAATTTGCATAACTCTATCTATGCCTGTCACTTCCTGGAAGGGCAACAACGTTACCGGCTCCTTTAACTTTTCATACAACTGATTTACGGTCTGGACACCTGCGTGATGGTGTTCATAACAATATCTAAGCTTCCGTTGAACAGAAATGACTGTTTTTCCGTTAAAAAAATTAACTTTTGATTGACTACTTACGTTTATGGACTACTTGCTCCATCTATTAAATGATAAAAATAATTATGAACAGCTAACAATGATATAAATTTTGCATTACTGTCTTCAATGTTTATTTCGTGCTCGCGTTTTGTGATCAGAAAAAGTATTTGTGTTTACAAATGGTAACTCTATATTCAAAATCATAAGTACTAGGAGACTCTGCCACTTGCTCAATAACGCTCGCCAACCTTCAGAAGGCTTGCGCAGCAATCCTCCCAGATTTGCTATGCAAACCCTGCTCGCTTTGCTCGTTACACTGAGATCACTGTGCATCCTAGCAAAAAATATTTATGGTTTAGCTTAATAGATTTGTTGAAAAGCTTGACATGATCACGCAAACCGTTAAGAACATCGCCGAAAGGGAAAAGATGTTTCAGGATTAGAAATACTTTATTTTTTATTGTGTATTCGTTGTTATAATAATTTCATATTTTAATTTTTTTAAATAGTCAATTTTCAGTCAATCCTTATCAAAAAATGTTATTCCAAATAATTTAGGTTTTTACCATTTCTAGAAAACAAATTATTTTTCGCAAAGTTTTAATTGCCATTTTTTTTTTATTTGGATCTCTTTTCTTCCTATACTTCTTCATTAGCATAATTACGTTTGGAAAGTGAAATCACGTGTTCCATCGTTTGCTAAAGTTTTTTCCAAGTGCTACAGCTATGTATATAACGCATTTTTTGGGAGCCGCACAAGAGAAATATATATGGAGTTTATAATCAGGATTCTGAATAAAGCCATGACTTTGTGTACAATAATCAAGAATAAAGGTTGTTGTTTGTCAAACAGCTTCGACTTATCACTGTAAAATGAACCAATAGACTTCACAATCTTTTTACCAAATGATATTCTGATGTTAATTAATCAAAATTCCACGAATTAATTGCAAGGATTGAAAAATCAACAAAACAAACTGCCAAGGATAGGGATTTGACTTAAGCTGGATCTCTAATACTCTGAGGTTCAGAACTGCTGACCTGCTCATTAGCGATAAGGAGCGAAAGCTGTCTCGAACGAAACATTGAACACTCTATGCGGGCACTGGAGGTACGAATTACCCTGATTCACTTTTCGATCAATCGATAATCTGAGCGTGGACTCGAAGGAGTGGCACAGCTGGCGTGGAGTGGAGAAACTTCACACTTTACAATTCAGGTCCTCAGATGGTTTCTCCGTTTTATGGCGGAACCAAGAAGAAGGAGAGGAAAAAAGCGAAAGAAATATCTATTACACTTGTACTTAGTATGAGAGAGGTTACGGAATTTTTTACCCTTTTATATATGGTGGAAGTTTTTGGTTGGATTACGAGGAGCGGTTATGATGCACGGATGCCTTGAAATAAATTTGAATTTTTTCATTGGCGGAGTAGAGTGCGCCAGGTGTGAAAAATGGCCTCGAGATTGCTTCTTCCGGAATGCAATTATGTTGCCAGAATGTTCTGCTGGCTATGATTTATTGGGTTGTATATTTTGCATAAAGTTCTACGGAAGGAAAAAAATATGGATATGATGTATGTGAAGGAACAGTCACGAAACGAAAAGAACTCATTAAGTTTAAAAGCAACTCTTTAAGAAATATCGAAACTTTTACATGTTTCTGTAGTAAAGTCTAGGGGAATTTTTTACAAATGTTATACATGGTATTGAAAAGATTCCTATGTAATGGTATATGCCAGTGATTCTTACTCTCTTACTTACTACGGACGTCATTTATGTAAATTCAAGCTGTTTTTTACTCACTAATGCTGTATGTTCCTCCAAGCATTGTACACAATTAACTCTTAATATGTCAGTTAAGGGCAATAAGATGCTGTGAGGGAAAACTTTTTTACTGCAAACGAACTAATACATATATCATATATGGAGAGCTTCAGAATTTCATGCCCCACACCCTTGTTTTTGGAGATATTTTGTGAGAATATTTATCCACCTAGTTTGTAGTTTCTCTGCATTGTTCTATTGTACCATCATATTGCCTATTAAAAATCATAGATACGAAACGCCTGAAAAAAAGTCGAGTTTCGAGTTAAAACCACAGAATGGCACCTAAATGAATATTTTATCATATACAAAAAAGTCCAAAGAAAATATCAACTGCTTGCCTCTAAAGGTGCATATACACTTGGGAGCAGAACATGATTAAAACAGTTTGGAAACAATTTGCAATGTGTTTCAGGAAATTTTTTCAAGACAAACAGATTTAGATCCATAGAAAAGAGGCGAACGAACTTGGAATCTGTCAATCATCCCCCTCAATCAGTGATAGTGGAGGGGGTCTTTGAAAGCGCTAGGGGGGGGACTGTGCTAAGAATTTTTGACTAGAGCACTTTTGTACACATTTCGAGTCCCAATGCGAAGATTTTTTTGTCTCACAGGGTGTTGGAATAAATTATTTTCATGGCGACCTCGCGATACACCTCGATCCATGGGATGGCGGGAACAGAGTACACTTTGAACCCGTTAGTCATCAACTCAGTGATGGAGGAAGGATTCCTAATGGGGGAAAAGGTCTTTGGAAGCACGTTGACTCAGCAGAAGTAGAGCATGAATGACAATAAATGCAATGCGCTTACGACGAATAACTCCGAACAGGTCCCAATTTGAACAGCGAATCCCTTTGAATTCGCCGATAAACCGGCAGGATTTGGCTCTCCGCCAGCTGTATCCTGACCACTCGCGGCGAGAAAAAAAAACCCTTCTAAACCTACGAATAGTTGTTTGCGAATTGTTCTGTTTGTCTGCTTATCGCAAGTATTTACGCACTTTAAAAGGCGACGCATGCCATACGAATAGAAAAAGAACTTTGAAACGCTATTTTCTCCAAATGATGAATTCCGAACTTTCGCCATTATGATGCTCAACAGGATATGTATATGACAGCAGGCTTTGAATTTCGGAGAGGAAAGATAAGCCAAAAGGGCTACAGGTGTTGCCTCCCACTGACTTCAAAAGAGGGAGAAATATTTTACTGTTTCTCACCTGTAAAAAGGCTATTTCGGGGTTTTGATTGGTCATAATAATGAAGTTTATCCAGCGAAATGGTCCTTTTAAATACTTCTTAATTTCATGTACCTTCTGTATTTAAGGCTGAAATTTTTCTTACAATATTGTAAATGAAATACCTAAAGCAGAGGTGAAAATTTATAACAATGTGTTAGTAATTTTAAAAATTGTGCTATCCCCTTTTCTCACTTCGGAAACATTAAACGCCTACTTTACAAATATATTGCAAAATGCTGATTTTAAATAATAAGACAATAAAGTAATAGCTTTTTAATGGATATAATTATGTTACATTCTACTTACAAGTTTTTGAATAAAAAGTCTAATATCTGCAATTTTTTAGTTTCGTCATTGATTCTACACTTCTGCGGAAATTGATTCTGCTTTTCTGAACTTATTTTTAAGATAAATTACAGCTTCCTTTCAAGAAAAATTTAAGCCAAAAAACGTGAACAGTTTCAACGGATAAACCACCTTTGCATAAAGATAAATTCTATAAATTTCACTTCTATTATTATTCATTACACTTTACTTAGTAAACATTTGTCAAAGAAAATATCGATTTGAATTCAAGGTTTATTGAAACTTCTCTATCTGGGGGTAGGCTAATATACAAATATTCATTTATGAAGATTCTTTGAAATTAATTTCTAATGCATCAAACGCATTGGTTCTTAATATGAGCCCAAAATCGATATATCGAAACGAAACGTCGAAATTAAATTTAATCAAACGTTAGCTATGAGTAAGGATGGCGCAATAGTATTCGGTTCTGCAGTACCAAAGTTGCCTACGTAATAAATGCCTGGCGTCGAAACGGTCCTAACTCAAGTATTAGTGGTGTGACTTGTTAGTTGTTTGTTCAAGATTAATCGTTGAATTTACATTCAAAACAGTTCTTTAATGAAATATTTTCGCTTTGAACAGTATATGAACATAAAATTCTTAAAGACAGAATGATAT
Organism: Araneus ventricosus; assembly: GCA_013235015.1. NCBI lineage: Eukaryota > Metazoa > Arthropoda > Arachnida > Araneae > Araneidae > Araneus > Araneus ventricosus. Next base: position 124,519 of record BGPR01001268.1, on the reverse strand, counting down.
ATTATTTAACTGAATGAGTTATTGCAATTCCGTTTGCAGTGTTTCTCTTTCAATTTAATAAATAAATCAAAATATATGTGGGTCGTGCGTTAAATAATAATTAAGCTGCTTGTTGATAGTAAGTTAAAGAGTAATTAAGTTGTGTGGAGGTCATAAGAAATAATAAACGTGTATACGGGTACTACTTTATATATTTTGCTTTCTAGTGTAGGAAGTATACAAGGGGAAAAATATGAAATGGCTACAAACACTCAATCTCTAAATTTTGAGAAATTTTCGCATTTTATTCCTCTCCGAGTCCAAAAAAGTCATGTTCGGAATTATGCTTATCTATAGAGACACTATAACTAAGAATCAGAACCGGCTGGAATAATGAAATTTGGTACGGTATTATGTAACCTTAAAACATGTAACCTCAAGTCGAGTTCCCCCTCCCTACCTTGGCGTGGTCCCCTGAAGAAAGATCGTTGCAACAGCTCCGATACTGAGACTGGAGTCTTAACGCCCATCACTGGCCACAGCCCGGCCCCTCCCGAAGGAGGTACGTATCGTCGTCGGTGAGGGATAACTCAACCTAAACCAATACTACGCCACCAGGGAAGCGACAACCCGCTTATTTATCCTGCGCATTTTCATCCACGTGCTCATGGGGTTCCCCATCGGGCCACACCAAAATTTTAGATCTGTATCTAATTTTGAAATAAATTCGACAGACTGTAAACTATCTCTCTGCTTTTCTGTGCATGTACATGTGAAAAGGATGGCTCAAAACCGCAGCAAGCAAGATAAATGAAATTTTATGTGCGGTCTTCACACCTAAATTTTAGATTTGTATAAAATTTTGGATCTAGTCAGCCAATGTTAAGAAGTCCAAAATGCATACCTGATTCTCTTCGCTATACGGTGAAGGCTAAACTAAAAATGCGCTGCATTGAATAAGTATGCTAGAATGTCGAGGAGATAATACTTCCACTGGTTATTTTCTTCCTTTAACGTCAAGCAGTTTTTCAAATGCCTTTTGATCATGTGTTTATGGATAATGATTAAATAAGTATTTCTGAGCTCTAAACATGCAACACTCCCTCCTCACAACGAATATCTTCGCCGCTCCTCCACCAATATAATTGCATGTAACAATAACAGAAAGTAAAATTTTTATAAAAATTTCATTACTTCCCAGTTTTAAAATTTTCTTAACATACACGATTTTTAAAGCTTAGGTGAAGAGGCTACGATTAAAAATAAGGCTGAAGAAATGTTGCTACTTAAATTAAATCAGTACATTATCATAATAAAATAGATATTAGAATGGCAATTTTGTTTCCAATTTGAAGAGAAATCTCGTCGATGCCAGAGGCATGAATTTAACAAAAATTTGACAGCTTGGCCTAATATTTTTTTGCATTTTGCAGCCTTATTAGGAAATCTTGTTGATCTCGGAGAATTTTTACAGCAGCGCTCCATAAACGCCTCAACATCATTTTTTGAAGAAATTTCAAGCAATATTTTTCTAATTCCTGGTAAAAAGTAAACAGCCAAGCGTGCATTAAAGTACAGATATGTACTTCAAACATTGAATAACAGCAGTGAAAGAAATCACTGAGCCATAAATTTAAAAGGATTTTTATTTTCAAAATTACAGCAGCCTTGTTCTCATTGCAGATAAACACGAATAAGTGGAAAAAAAGACAACATTAAAAAACTGCTATAACTTAGATGGACGGAAACATCTATGGAAGCGCATTCGTTGATCCGCGTCGGCTGCTTTCAAAAAGGGAATTGTGGTCGCATTTGCCGTTCTCGAAGCAGAAAAAGCTCGCTTGTTTATTTTAAATGGAATGTTTCCAAAGCTTTAAGCTTCGGTCTGCCGTTTAGAAAAAAGAAATACGAAAAAAATATAACTTTCCGCTGAATTCCCTTGTATGGACCTCGCTCCGAAGACGCAAGGAATGTAGAAATCAAAAGAAAAAATTACGCTGTGTTATCACTAAAAACAAAATTTACCTTTAAATATACTTAAGTGTATAAATAACTAAAAAGGTAGCTTGAACACAGCTACCTTTTTTCTCATATCTGTGTAATATAGGGTGTCCATAAAATATTATCGGAGTTTCCTTATCTCATAATTTTTTATTACAGAAAATGGCAATAAATTGTATTACATATTCGTAAAGTGCAACTCAGAAAGTTTTTTAATAATATAAAGTTAAGTAATTTTCACATGTCAGCCTTTCGCGGCGTGTAACCCATCGACACTTGGCTGGAAATTGAGTTCAGTCTCGATGTGTTACGAGCCACGAAAAGCTGGCACAACTTTTGTACTAAAGGTTTTATTATAGCTGCCACCTCTGAGAAGTTTTGCCGCTCTTATTTCGTCCAAGGTGCTTAAATATTTAACTGCTCTTGTACAAAGACTGCATGCAGTTTACTGATTTCAACCTAGACACAACGAGACCGAACTGAATTACCAGCACAGTGATGGAAGGCCGTCATGTGGGAATTACGTGACATTGCTTGTGTTATAAAAAAACGTTTTGAGTTGTACTTTATGAATATGAAATAATATTTATCGTCATGTTCTTTAATCAAAAGTTACAAGGTAATGAAACCCCGACAATGATTTATGAAGACCTTGTAGTTTTTGCTTCTGAAGCGGTTGCTTGCAGGTTCAAAGCCAAATTCCATGAAATATGAGCCATTTTGATGGTCAGATAAAGAGGATGGCGTGTGAGCCATCACCCAACTCTTTAATCTTCCAATCACATCAAAATGAGAACGTTTGTCCACGACGGCATAAATAATTTCTCATAACTCAGCTTCATAAAATGACAAATTACCAGGTGTCTTGATGCTTTCCAGAAATAACAAAACCTGCATTTCGTAAATTTTCAAAACTTTAATAATAAAATGAAAAATAATGACACAAAAAATAATTTACTTCTTATACGAAAACTGCTGAATATTTTGAGCAAAAAAGAAACTACTGTTAAAAAATGAACTTATTCTTAAGCTATCTAGTACAGTTCAAGCAGTAAACTATACTGTATAGCAGGTGTTGAATATTTTTTTATTTTCATAATGTTTATACATAGGTGTTTTGACCAGTTTCACGGAGAGCGAACTTCAAATCAGCATACTAGTACTATATAGAACTTTTAATCTCCTAATACGTTTTTTGATATCTTTAAGATTCACTGATTACAGCTTTTGTTTTTTTGTGTGTGTATTTGATGCCCATTTTGTTTCTGCACTCTGCAACTGGAATTTTCGCTGTAGTATACTTTTCTTTCAAATAAATAAACAATAAAACAGATATATTATATACTTAGAACAACTCGAAACACAAAAAAACAGAGAAGTTGCTTATAGCTTGTGGGACTCAGCATTTAACCATTTAAGGAATATTCCAAAATAGTTCAGAAAGATCTATAGCTCCCAAGAACAAAAGTAATCAATAAAAAAATTTTAAGAATCAAAAATCCATTCTTTGGATTAGCCTCTCGGTTTAGTAACTTGAACAGTTTGTATAAATCCCGTGGCCGAGATTCAAACCATAGAAATCAAAATAACAGTCCGATGCTGTACCGCAGAGCCAAAGTGAATGCGGATAAGGTTCCTTTGTGCGGTAATATTTAAAATTATTACTATCTTAGATCCGACACATTCTAAAATGTAACTAGTAATTTATCTGCTTAATCTATCTTATTACAAAGTTTTACATGTTTTCCCTCTGAAAAAAATATAACGGTAAACCTATGTAATCAACCATAATCCCCCAAAGAAAAGCTCTATCATTCTTGTTTTTTTTTAATTTTAGGATTTCTTACCTCTGGCCTTTCTGAAATGAAAAAAAGATGAAGCATTTCGAAAATGAGTTCCTTTTCCAAAGAAACATTCGTCAGATTTTAAAATAAAACAACATAACAAAAAGAAAGTATGCGAGGGGAAAATGAGAGATGCGCCGAGAAAATAAAACGTCAGAAAACGTTTCATCGCATCGTTGATATAAGAAAACTTTCTTTTCCTGGAAAACACAAGAAACGGGAGAGAAAAAAATCAAACATTGCTTAGAGCCGTCGCCGAAGATTAATCTACGAGACAATATTTGCATCCGCGAAGAATTCCTCGCAGTGAAGAAAGCGTATTTGGAAGCGTAGTGGAATGGCGGAGCACTATTTCACTTCGTGGATATGGTATTATTCCGGCCCTGGAATGCAGATGGATAACACGTGTGTGGGGTGAAATTTTGTTTTTTGGAAAAGTGAAAATATTCAGACTTTCTTCCAGGAAATTTCCCCTTCCAATTGGAAGAAAAAGTTGCGAAAGGAAACTATTTGAAGAGATGAAAAATTTGTCATTCCTGATGCTTTTTGAGTTTCAGACGACATATTGTGAATTCCATGTATCCATCGTCAGAATATCTGCCAATACAAAAAGAAAAATAGTGCACGTCTTACTCATATAAAATCAGAAATTTTATACTAAATTTCTCATCTCTGAAATTTCTTTTAATAGTGATTACTAATTAATGAACTATTTGTGGTGTTTCCATAAAATGAATGTTTTTTTGTTCAAAATTAGTTTCATTATTCATTTTTATGATATAAACAATAATTTCAAGCACTCTCTGCTGAAACCTATAATGACGATTCGGGCAGTTTTGGGCTATGAGATGTTTATCATTTAATCGCGAAGAAAGCTGTTTCCTCTTTAAAAGAATGAGATGTATTAGCTGTTCTTGTCTCGCTTCACGATATTCTCTGACTCTTTTAAATATATAAATTACTAATTTAGACATTTTCAGTTACTTCACTAAGATATAAAAAAGGCATATAAAAATATATATTGAAATGATGTGCGAGCACTGTCTTTATATTTTACTCACATGCTATTCATAGTTTTCTCTCACGAGCTTTTCTCGCTAAAATAATTGTATGAAAACGAACAGGCATGCACGCACAATACACCGTTACCGTCTTATGTTAATTTCTTCTTAAACTTTTGTTTTAAAATTTTCACTTCAAAAACTCTTCCTTTCATGAAATTTTTGTCACTTGGATTTTTTAAATGTTTTTGGCTTTGAAAGTATTAGTTTAATTTTAAAACGTTAAATTGCCATGCATCGTTTCAAAACACTTTCTAATCGTTCGTTAGTACAAAGTTTAACCATCGTTTCAAATTTCAGTTTAGCATTAAACGTGAATTTTTGAAATGATTATTCCTAATAATTTATCGTAAAACGATAAAGAGGAAAAAATGCCTTTCTTTCGGCATCTTTAAGTAAAAAGGAAATAAAGTTTTGGATTGGATAAATTTTACGCATTAACCCAAAATGCATGGAATATTCTCTTGGAGCGTGAATCGTGAACCCGTATTTAAAACAGCATCTTTTAAGTGGCGCGTTTACTGTTTCACTTCATAGTGTAGTGAAAAAATAAAGTGCATATTTCTGAAAAGTACTCTTTTTGTTGAAAGATGTAAATCAAAAATCGATACTTACCTAAAATTTTGATATCAGAACGACGAGCAAAAATTTGTATACATTTAGTTCTCTTAATTTTTGTGTTACATTGTTCGCCTACAATTAAACAGACAGACAAGCAGGCACTAATTCCAAAAAACGATTTTTCGGACTCGAGGTCGAATGTACTCTAACCTAGTTCCCTCGCAATTTCTGACAGTGAAACAGTCACAGATTTAACAGCATTCCCCTTTAACTTTCTGTTAACTTACTGTAGTCACAATTTTTGTATCGTACGGTGTTCGCAAACACGTTCTACTAAACTGACATTTACAATCATACCCCAGACTTCAAATTCTGTCGCAACATTAAAACCTCTCAATAAATCGTGTATTAAAGTAAGAAGTGCAAAACCACGCTGATTCGTAAACGCTAATATAAACTTTCGTACAAACACGTAAGCTTTACTATCTCACAAATCTAACTAAATAGAAACCCCTCATATTTTCACTGTCATTAACCCTTTGACCTCCATGACGTACGCTGTGTACGTCATGATGTTATCGTAGACGACTACTGGAAGTGCACGTCATATGTTATTCGTATCTGAGCCAAATGAAAAAGCTGACATATATTTTGAGGAGTATGATCTTAAAATACTAAAATATAAGATGGTGTCTTGTAGAAGTGGAAGAGATGTATGTATTTTTCTCGTATGTTTTTAATGGAACTTGTAAAACTTCCTGAAGTTGTAGACTATTGTTCACCACGACAATTTGTTATTTGCAGTAATTTGTAGTTTCTTTTTCCCTTGCTTAATTACTAATATTAAAGCCCAGATCTGTCTCTCGGTAACGTTCTGACGTCACCAACAATAAAACTACGGCCATAGCACTGCGAGACGTTAAACAGCATTATTTCATTGTTAGATAACCTAAATTTATGTAATTTTAAATTTAAAAGAGTAATTGTCATTCTAATTTCAAATTCAATAGCTCTAAAATAGTGAAATAAAATTTTCTATCGATTGATATAAAATTTATCTCGCTATGATCAATAGTTCTCGAGACATTTTAAATTATATTAATCATATATTTCAAATTAATTTCCGTTTTTTAATAGAAAGTAGTAAATTACGTCAGTGGTATATCATGCGAGGGGTATAGTTTGGACGCCACTTTGCATATTTATTGCAATCGTCATGATATAATTTGATAATATTTTAGGCAACATTTGACAAGCAGAGAAGTTGTTTGTTTTGATTAGAATTTCGAAAAAGAATTCCTTTGAAATTTTAACTTTTGACTTACGTTTGACAAGCTGAGAACTTCATGGTTATTGAATTATAATAAAATTGTTAAACAACGAAAAATACTTCACCCAGAATGCTGTTAACGAAGAGGTTTTTTGAAAAATATTTCCTGTCATAAAACATATGTTTATTTTATTTGTTTCCAATCAATGTTAACATTTCTCTGGTATATATATATATATATCAATTTAAACACGTCAAATTTGACGGAAATCTCTCGAATGAAGAGGCAATTTGCACCCGTCATACCACGACGAGTGATTTTCTAGTTATAAATAAATAGCATAAAGGGACAATATTCTCAGCTCATTCCATGTAGAATAAGACAATACAAATTTATATGAAAAGCTGGTATAAACATACGTATTTGAAAACGGTTTGGGGTCAAGAGGTTAAGCATTTCCGACACATCTTTCTAAGATTCTAGCTGTCAGAGTTTCACTTCGGAAAATACTTTTACTTTCGCTAATACAAATTTAACAACATTAATCCAAAAGGCCGATAAAAGATGTGTCGTATCTCATGTTTTATTTATATGCCATCATCCCATCTCTTACCAAACATGAAATACCGAGACAAAAATAGAAAGATTAAGCATTTCTTTCCGGAAAACGAATTGCTTGTAGGAAATCGCCATGAATACCAAATTCATCCAATGTCAATCACAGCTGGTCCATGAATTCCTTTGGAGAAATTTTTTCCATAAACTTTTTGAAATTCGAACACAAGAAAAAGTGTTTTTTGATACCATTGAGATAAACCCTGTTTTACAAGAAGTGTATTTTGTTCTTTTCAAACAAGATATTTGAATTGTATTCCTTTTTTATGTGTGTGTGTGTGTTTGTTATATGGCTGGATTCTTTTCGCAAAGTTGTGTTCTTTTGAGGCGTTTGCATAGTACGTCATATATATAATTTTAATAGAAAAAATTACAGAGGATGTCCCAAAAAGGTGTAGCAAGCGTTAATTCCCTTAAATGCTGATTTTCGACATATACTTCCAATTACAAAGTTTCATCAAATAAGATAGGAATTTGTGTGAAAACACTTTGGCTTCTGCGGAAGTTGAAAATAAAAAGTTAAGAAAATTAAATTTTTATACGTGCCCCATAGAGCAAAAGTGTCAATGAGTTAAATGTTCCTATTGCATTCATCTATGCACAAAAAAAGTTTCACAATTCTGTCTGAAAAGCTTACAGAGATATGCTAATTTTTAAATTTTTCGGGCTACTCACAAATTTATATGGATACGTTTCTTGCAAAAATGCAAATTTATTCAACATAGAAAAACTGTGAAATGCAAATATTTGTCTAGTTGTACATCACCCAATTACCATGGATTGAAAAAATTTGCCAATGGCGCATACTGTTACTCAGTTTCATTGGCAGATAGTTGCAACTATTGACTGAATAAAGAATGGAAGGGCAACTTGAGAAAATAAAATTTAACATAAAACAGGAAAACAACCTAATATCGGAGAAGAGTTTTAAATTATTTGCTCTCAGAGTTGTGCGCATTATTAAATCTTATCTAAAGGCAGCTGTGACTCGTCCTCTATGGTTGCAGAACTCACTAAAATTATTTCAAAAATTCGTATTTTTGTTTTTATTCTTATTTGCTTACTTCTCCATTCTGAGAGTTCGATTACCAACGAAAAAAGATAAAAATGGAAAAGAAGACTGAAAATGAATGAAAAAAGTAATACAGACATAGGGTGGGGCTCCACATCGAATAGTTTTCGAAATAATCAAAGTTCGCTCATAGCGTAGAACTAAGTGGCATAATGACCGAAGGCGAATAGTTGTCCTTTCTGTCTTTGAACTTAGCCAGAACTGAATTTTCGGGTGTTCCTGTTTGAATCTAGGCCAACTAATGTTCTTTTTTCACTTCAGTCTCACCCAAGGATCGCCTTTGAGCTCATGATTTATTTTTCTACAATTTCTTTTCCATTGGCAGTTTTTAGGTTTGTGATTCGTCCTCAACGGGAACTTGGCTGGATATTACGTAACGTTTAATGTTAAAAGGCCCCCCCCCCCCAAAAAAAGTACTGTAATTTTCTAAAATAGAATTAGGATAATTGCAACTACAAGAGTCTGGACTATTTGAAGATAAAGCTATTTTTGAAAAACTGAATTTCAATTGTATTCTAGTAATATTTTTATAGCACTTCTTGTTTCTGAGCAGGTGAGCTGTCACTGCTGAAATATCACAGTGGATATTTTTCGAAGATTCACAAGATGAACTATTTTTGTAAATACTTCAATTAATGTATTATTTGACTATTTTTTAGATTTAACAAGCGTTAACAACTACATTGTTATTTTCTGATTCCGCCCTTTAAATTACTTATTGAAATATGTATATTATACTCAAACGTACATCGAAAGACTGCATCAAACAGCAGTGAGAGATATGGAAAAGTGGTCTAAGTCAATAAATTTGTTTTCTTATATCTCTGTAATTTTTGTAGGTACAAGCGTGCAACTTTTGTTTGTGAATAGATGCAAAAAGCATTTTACTAATTGACATTCTTGCACTACGGGGGCCGCATAAAAATTTAATTTTTGTAACTTTTTATTAACAATCCCCTTAGAAGTCAAAATATTTTCATACAAATTCTTATCTTATTTGATGAAACTCTGAAATTGGAAGTATTTGTCTAAAATCAATATTTAAGGAAATAAACGCTTGTTCCACCTTTTTGGGACACCCTGTCTACTCTTCATATATAATTTTTCCCCTTTACATAGTAGTAGTGCAGGTTCACCAACACATTTTTTTCTTGAACCTCACATTCTCACATTAAGTTTAGCTATCTAAACATTAAAGTAAACTAATACGCATGTGCCACTTCGCATAAGCATTTCATTTTTTTTCATCGCAGATTTTTTCCTAGCAATCCCACGTACGGCCTCTGTGGTGTGGTGATACAATCGAATTCACGGGATGGACAACCAATTTCATCAAAGATTCTTTGCCTATTTGACCTTATGGACGTTAAATCTGCCAACACTGGACACCATGTCTTTCGTAGTATGGCGTGGAAGTTTGGAGAGAGATGCTACCATTTCAAGCATCGTCCTCGTCATACTATCAATGTTAAAAAATAGGAGGCCTGTCTCATAATATGCAAATCCAATGAAAAAAATTAAAGTCTTATATTCTTCTCCCTAACAGTTGCTGCTATTTGTAGCAACTACTTCAAGATGAATGCATGCGCAAAATCCACTAACGTTTCATTTTTATTCCCATCATAAACTTTCTGTCCCAAAATTCTCGCTCTTGAAACTTTACTTCAAAAAATAATCCGGCAGAGTTTGTGTAGAAAAGCATTTAATATGTATTAAAATGTTCTCAGATAAATACATTTTAGATTCAAATTTTGCTCAATTATGTCTGTCACGCATCCAGTCCAGGTTTATGATAAAAAAAAGAATCACCAACCAACAGAAAAACAGATACTTACCGATTATAGGAAGTTTAATTTTAAGTGCATGTTGAAAACTACCCTATTGTTGTTCCCCTTCATTCCTGAGCCTGTGAAGTTGCTGAGTCCGGACAAAGACGATGCCTATATGCCAAGAAGTAGGAAGATTACAATTGATAATGTGTGAGAACTAATGAATGTTCTTAAGTAAGTTAAAATTAACGTTTCGAATCATTGTTTCTCCACAGTAATTAAAACGTAAATTTTTTCAACTATTTTTAATCTTTTAACATTCTGGACTCAACATTTCATACCAATTTTTTATTGTGTTCCTGCTCATGGAAGTTATCTTTGAATTAATATCCAAATAACTTTCGTTTCTGTTATATATATTTATATTTTTAAAATTTTTCTTCCTTATAAGTCTTGTAGATACTGAACAAGCAACTTTTCGACCCTCTTCTTACGGATTGTACAGTTGCCTACCGTTAAGTGATATAGAAACTAGCCTGTAAGCGAATAATTTTACTAGCCTACCCTTTTCTAAAAACGCATGTAATGAATAGAAGATTTATTGCACATGAGTGATAATAAAAATCAGTAACATCCCGATCGATGAATGGAAGAACTTATATCTTGAAATAACTGAAAGAAGGAAGCACTTTTCTGTTAAAATAAAGTTATAAGGTGTTACATGAGATTTTGCTTAGTAATTTACTTGATTTGCTTTTGCAATCTAAACATTAATGATGATATTTTTCCGTCGTTCATAAAAGGAAATACACATAAATGATTATTTATTGTATAATAAATACTGGCTTTTCGTTAAATAAGTTATTGTGATCCTTAACGAAAGAAGAACTTATTTCTCCATTGCCAAAATCTGAAATACATCCTTCCTAAAATTTCAAATATCTTACAGATTCAGCACATGAAAAATATGTACATTTCGCCTTTGAAACATAAAGGCCCTGTAACATAACTTGACATTCGTGAGGATTGTTTTTTTTTTTTTTTTTTGGAAAATGGAAATTAAATGTCTTTTTCTAAACATCTCTCCAGGAGATTGGAAAAAATAAGTTGCAATGAAAACGGTTATTCTCCCATACATTATCTTTCCATCAAATCACACATCCAATTCGATTTCTTGATCTTAAAACGTCTCGCAGCCAACCGAAAAATGAATATTTATAGAAAAAAAATTTAAGATTAAATGCAAATGAAGGACTCCAGTATAAATTATGGACAAGGAAATTTTATAAAGGCAGGACGGCAAATATCCCGTGAAGGCTAGTCGAAAGTAAAGTGTAACCAAAGTAAGTCTGAAATTTTACACTTTCTGTTGTTTGAGCGTAAAGCTAAAGTTGCAAATAAAGCTTTTCTTAACCTTATAATGGAAACATGTAGATATTTTAAAATTTGAACTCTGAGTATTTTTGACTCCATCCCCAATTTAGAATGAGGTTCTTTCGCACCTGGAAAGGGAAAACATCCTACTTCTAACTACGCTCTCTACAGAGTTTGAACAAACTAAGGACCTGGTGTGCCATCCAAGTAGTTTCCATCGTGTCCAGCTTATCAGTTCTATTTCAGTACATATATTGATATTTCTCCGAACCGGCAAAAGAGAAATCCTCCTACTTCTAACTATGTTATCTACAGACTTTGATGACCTAGTGTGGCCTCCATGTAGTGTCCAGTGTATCGGGCCTATTTCAGTACCTATTCAGTTTTCAAACCCCATGAATCCAATCCAATCCCATATAGGTCAAATTGAAAATCAGGAAAACTTATAGCTGACTTAAAGAAGCAGTAAACGAATGTTTTGTTAAAAAAAATTGTCGAAATAAGAACGAAAACAAACAGGAAAATCAGGTTTGATAGCCGGTTCATAAGCAATACTCTCATTTTACAGTTTGCAAATGATGGAATGTTTTCTAAATAATTATTTAAAAAATTAAAATGCATAAAAAAGTATTTTAATAAATACAAATTGTATTTATTTCATTTCTGTGTCCATAAATTTCGACAATGATCTCAAAATGGACTAATATTAGAGCAAGAATCTAATTGATTCTGTTTTGGTTGAAAGGTTACAACAGCATTGTTTCTATTCCAGAACTAAGTGGAACACTAAACGGCCATATTTAATGTAGGGAATATGCTGAAAGTAAAAAAAATGTTAAACGCTAAATGAAGTAGGCATTAACTAGGGCATCTTAATAAGCAATTGACATTTTGTTGATTGATTGATCCTGCAATTAAACAGCAAATACTCTAAACAATATGCAAAAATCTGAAATGATCCCATATTCATCTGAATAATTTAGAGTATCATATCCTTCTTCCATTTTAGTTATTCTTCTAGTTGTGTATTCCCATCCTGAAAAGTTAGAAAGAAAATAGATTGATCCTCCGAAAGCAAGATAATGATCCGAGAAGTTTCAAAACATCATTTATCCCCTTTTTTTTAAAAGCAACACGGGTTTCACAACCAATTTTCATCCCTGGTCAGCTGTAATGATCTTATAAATTATGCATTAGTATATGTTCTCATAATGACAACTCCTGAGGTGTCCGTATTTACTTAATGGCTCTCTGATGGTATTTGAAAGCTATTAGAAAACTGTGTCTGCTTTCCTGTCATTAGAATTTATAGAAATTCATTAAAGGATTGGTTTTGAAAGATCCAAATGGATATTGAATATCACCATAGTATCAAGTTTAGTTTAAAATATAGGATGAATCAGTTTAACGCTGAGGAATTCATAGATGTCTTAAACTTGAAGATTGGGAATAGGTAAAACAGGATGAGAATAAAAATAAATATACCTTTTTCAAATCAAATTAAAATAATAAAGTTTTTGAGTCAGGAGGAACACTGTTACAGGAAGAACATTGTTCATACCTAACAGTTAATTTTGACATTGCATTAGTTACGGAGCGAGAGAGGGAAGCATGAGGGTTAATGTTAGAGTGGATGCATCAGCGCGATAAGGAAATACGAGGGGTATTTTTTAAGTAAGGTTCATTTGTCAAAATCGTTCCAAATTTTGAATATGCGAGAGAATAAGTGCACTAGCAAGCTACCGGCATTCTTTCCGCAAAATCTGATGTCATTAGTATCCACGGCGATATTCTATAGGTGTCTATAAGTACGTAGTGTGAGGTTGAGATGTTTAAGAAAATCGAGCGTCCCTCTGGCAGTGAAATACGGTCAGTTATCTGATTCTTAACAGCAAGAAACATAAAAGCTGCAAATAATCACCGCCAATTATTTGAAGTGTAAAGTGATAATGCAATGAGTGACAGTAAAGTGAGATAGTTCCATGTACAAGATTGTTCATGGAATATCGCGAAAGCATCCAAGTCAAATCGCGTTCTGGTTAGCCATCTGTAATGACTGACGATTTGGTGCAGGAACTTGACACACAAATTCACACAAACAAAAGTTTCACAATTTCCAAGATATTTTTTGTTTAAAATTGTGTCTGAGGACTTAAAATACAAGACTCTGTGCTTTCGGTGAGTTCCTAAACTGCTCAGTGACGACTTTACTTATTTTGTTTTTATTTCAAAATGGATCTTACTTAAAAAAACAGCCCTCATAGTTGAGAGCGTATTGCTTTACTATGCAATTTTATCAATGCCTAGTTTACGTTTCCTCAGTGCCGAAAAATAATTAAAAACTGGTGACGTATTTTAAAACTTGATAAACATGAAATGAATCCATAACAGAAAACCATGCTTGATAAGGAATGAGAGAACAAGAAAAGGAGAATCAATATAAATTTAAGGGCACAATTACTAGAGCAGATCTTACTCAAGAATATTGGTTATTGTGGTAAAAGAAGTTGAGAACAAATTTTTTTAAAAAATTTCAGTTATGAAAGCATCACAAATTAATCTTAGATTTCAAATGATAATAAATTAATTTTATATTGTTTAGTGGCCTTAACAATAAAAAAATTCTAATGAAAAATTGACATGAAATATATTTTATAGCTGACAGAATCTCATGAGAAAAAATTCCTACCAAAAAACAATTCCCAGTTATCCATAAGTAAGAGACTACAACACGCAAGCTCTTTCTTTTTTATATTTTCATTATATATTGTACCCTTCAGAATGTTTCAAATTAATTTCATACCTTCTGTTAAAAATAAACTTGCATTATGTTCAAAGCAACAACAAAAAGAAGAATGAGAATAACGTTGTATTGTTTCAATTTCAAAAATCTTTCTGTGATACATTTTATTCAAAAACCTTCATTAATATAACAAATGCTTAAAACTTACTTTCATTTCAAATTCTCCTTTTTTCTCCACAAATTAAATAACACGCAGCTGGAAAAGAAAATTATCTTCCTTCTCTCTTTGAATGAAAAAACTTGAAAGAAGACCCAGAGACATGCAGATAAAGTTGCTTGCAATTTAGAAAGCATAAATCAAGTATTTCTTACTTTCTATTTTGAACCGTTTCCCCCTCCCCTAGGGTGGAGGATCTAGGTTTTCCACCCCGTGGTGTTGAAAGAGTCAATTTATGTGGGTATTATTTTTCGTCAGCATGGATGGAATATAATGAAAAGAACCGCAACGGAAAATTTCAGAGCCATTCACCGCAGACGATTCTAAAAGAATTCTTTGGAAAAAAAAAGCGCGGGATAAAAGCTCTTCTGTTTCGCAGTTCAATTTAAAGTGTATTTGGGGTTGGTTGTAGTGCAAACGTTTTATTTTTTCCTCCTCTTCGATTTTTGATGTCGTAGAATGATAACTTGGATGTAGGTAGAGGAGAAAGGTTTTTTCTCTTTTTTTAACTCATCTTCTTTTAGCTTTTATGATTTTTGATTTATGAGCAGAAAGAAATTTTTTTTTGTTCTGATATCTTTCGTGTTTTTATTCCGGTAAAAATGGTTTTTGCTTTACGAGAAATAATTGCCTTTTTTCCCTTTCTCCTGTGAGTTTACATTTTTTCATATTTTTGCCAGTTTTTGTTTAATATTAAAGTGAAAAAAATATTGGAATAATTATTTGTTGAAAATCCATATTTTTTTTAAATGTTAAAGAACTTAAAACCATTTCACAGCAGTGGGTATCCATCTACATTGGAAACCCATTTTCGATCAAAATGTAGGGATTTTTTTAAAAGATAATTTTATCTAAAAACCTATTCTTCGAAGTTCAAAAACTGGCTTTACTTTTTCTGTTACAAAGATTATAAGAGCAATTAAAGACATCTAAGAAGAACTTCACAGCCAAAAGTTAAATTGTAAACAATACGATCAGGATACATCTGTTATTGTTTTAATTTAAGACGGTCACTATTCTATGTTTATATTTTACTTTATTCCATCGGCAATCCATGCGATATTATTTTGGAACATTTCCAGTATGAATTTCTGTGCTATTCATTGCACTGTTGAAAATTCAGGACATATTCAGCCAATGCCATATCTTGATTTTCCATTCCTGCTAAGAATTTTGACAATAAACGGATGTACAACGTATAAATAGTACCTAGGAGAAATGTTAATCATTAAAAATATCTCCATGTCAGATCATTTGTATCTTCAAGTTTCAAATCAGTTCATGGCGATCGAATGGGAAAACATAGCAATCATAAGAGTGAAAAAACAACGGAGAATCAAGAAAGAATTTCCAACAAAACTGCCGAATTTTTATAAAAATTTCTCAATTATTGAGAATTTAAACTAAAAACTAATTCTATATTTTCATTTTTCTCGAAAAATAATTTCTTAACAAATTGTTCTTTTCCAAGCACGATAATTAAAGTTCTTTTAAAATATCTGCAAGTAATGAGACATATTTTATATTTATAACACTCTATAATAATTAATATAGCAAGTCTATTGTAAAGAAGGAAAATATTTGCATAATAATGATCCATTTATAAAACATGCACTTTTAAGATTGAACGGGATTCCAAAATTCCTATGATTTCAGTTTGAAAGTACTTTGAAAAATCAAAAATTACTTAGTTATCTGTTTAGAGTCCTGTATCATGAATTATACGGAACAGAGGAGAAACATTTGTTAATGTGTGAAAAAGCGAAAGCAATGTTTTTCGGCATTGGAATATTTATAGACCAATCTTCATTAACGATTCCTTCTACGGCATTCCCGTTCCTCAGAAAGCGATTATCTAGATATTATGTTGAAAAATAACACATATAACACATTCAAAACGCATATGTGCGTCTTCTATCCGCTAAAATAAAATATCCAGGTGTGTGAGATTTTAATGACCTCATTTTTTTTTATTTAATACGGTTGAAATTGCCAAGTTTTCTTGTTTCTCTTGTAATTAGCTTCGTTTCATTGAACTGTTTAGCTGTAAATTGGTAACATATTCTTCTCTTGAACAAAACAATTGAGGATATGAAAAGGATTTTTTTTCTCCGAGATGACTGTCTAATTAAGTTTGTCATCATCATAGGAAATTCATTTTTTTGCATCATGAATGTTTACTTTATCCTAAAAAAATGTACTAACATCATAAATTTTCATTGCACATTCGAAAAATAATTTTTTACCTTGTTCAAAGAAAAAGCAAAGAAGAAGAACAAAATCAGAAGAATTTATTTTCTCTTAGCACTGTTTCCAGATTGGACACAGAATCCGAAATATTTTTTTTTATTTCCATTCAAAACAACTGCATCTTATTTACAAACCCAAAACTTAGATAATAAAATGCATGCTTAAAACCTTCATTTCTGATTATTCTTTTGTGTTTTCCAAATTAAATAATCCACGATATATATATATACATACATTTTGCTTTTTCCAACAGTTGGCTTTCACAGAAGGTTGGTGCCTTTAAAGTTCGGATTTAATGCGACATAATCGATTCCTAAGTTCGATTGGCAGTTGATTGTTGGAATTCCAATTCTGTGTTGTCTTTTTCATAGTAATAGTTTATAATCTAATTATCTTTCTGTATTTCATTGCATGATTATTAATAAGGTAACGTTATTTTATATTTAATTTTAATTATTGGTTTAATAGGGGTATATACTGAAAATGCTATTCGAGTTTTAATTGTTTGTAATATATATATAATCTTTCTGTTCTTAAAATGGGGAAAATCTAAATGGGATACCAGAGCTATAAAGTTCTTCACAATTTTAAAAAACATACGTCAAATATCTCTTTTCTTTCCTTCTTTTTTTTTAATCGTTCTCCAGCCCCTCTCCCACGGGTTAGAATCTCTGTTGGTTTCCGCCTACTCTCCTGTATTGAAAAAGTCAATTTATAAGGGAGACCTTTTTCGTCAGCCAGGATGGAGGAAAATGTAAAGAACTTCGACGGAAAATTTCAGAGCCATGCACCACAGACGATTCTGGAAGAATTCTTTGATAAAAAAGCGTGGGACAAAGCTCTTCTGCTTGGCAGTTCAATTTAAACGGTATTAGAGGGAATTATTGTACAGACGAGTTTTTTCTCTTAGATTTTTTTCATGTCATAGAATAATAACTTTGATGTAGGCGAGTGTCTTTTTTAAACTCCCTAGTTTTTCACATCTTTAGATTTGAGATTTATGCATAGAAGCAAATTGCTCTTTGTTCCTTTACTTCCAGTTTTCTTTCCAATAAAAAAAGGATGATTTCGAATTCCAGAAGATAATTGCCTTTTTATTTACTTTGTATCCAGTTTATTTATATAGTCTTTTACTTTCTGTAAATTCATAGAATTTACTTATAAGAAATTACAAAATGTATTTAGAGATATATTTACGCGCCTTCTTTTTTATTTCTCATGTTTGAGTTCTGTATCCCATTTTGGATGTAACTTAAAATACAGGGGGTTTTATTCAGCAGAACAATTACTGATTTTTCTCGGAAAGTTTTTAAACGAATTATGTTATCAAAATTTATTCGACCACTATAAAAACACAAGAATCATAGACACCATGTTTGTACAAAATTATGTATATATAAGGTTATCCATCATGAAAATGTATGATTTTTAATTTTGGTAATGCAAGTCAAACACGCATAGATAATTTTCTTTAAAACAGCTGAAATCCCAACGATTTCTTTGGTATAATAATTCCGTTTCATGGAGTTATATTAATGTAAACATGTATGTCTTACCAACATATTTATGTTACTGTTTTGAAAAAAAAAAATTCTTTTCCAAAATGTCGCTCAATATTGTTTTAATAAGAGATTAAAAATCATATAGCAATAATTTCAATTAACTCTCGGATATTTATTTCCCTGTTAATAATCTTGGTCATTTTATTTAAGAAATTTGTTCAGTCTCCAGAGTGAAAAAAAAAGCGGTGGTTATTATTTTGCTTTTTAAGACTTTATTTCGTATTTTATATGGAAATGGAAATCGGAATGCTATTTCTAATTTCCATTAAAAATCTTTTGGGTAAGTGCAATTATACAAATATAAATATTAAAATAAATACTCAAGAGAAATTCATTAGTAAAATAAATATTTAAGAATATATTTTAATATATTTTTTTTCTTTTGTGTTTATCTTGAATTAAAATATAATAGTAAGAGAAATCATCTTCCTTTTCTCATGCAGAATATATTTTTATTTGCATTTAAGAATATATTTTCAAATAATTCTTCATAAACTCATACAGTGACTCTTAAAAGTATTCGGATACTTTAGAAATTTGTAGAAAAGGACCTGAACTTAGAACTAAATTTAGTAAGAAAATACCAATTTTTTTCATATTATTTCCATTCAATTCTGAATAAAACCTAACAAAATTTGTTTTTAAAACATTGATTTTTTTTATAAAATTTGAAATACAAGCAGGCAGAGAACCGAGGTCAGATAGCATCTCCTCTTCAAATTTCCGCACCACACCAGCATGGACTTGTACGCATAAGAAAACTATGAGCAAATTTCACTATTTGATTCATTTCGTCATAAAAGTGGTAACTTTAATTTTCTTAAAAAGCGTCTTACTGTATATTCAAAATAATATGTACAGCTTTGAAAAAAAGAAAATGTAGATATTTCCAAAAAATTCCCGCTTTGAAATATGAATCTTTATTCATGGAATTAATAAAATTTGGAAGTGTGGACATAATTTTGTTCGCAATTTAAAATAACAAAATCAAGTATTTCTTACTTTCCTTTTCGAGTTGTCTTCCTGCATCTTCTGAAAAAGTCAATTTATGACGAAATTATTTTTAGTCACTCTAGACAGAAAATAATGAAGGAAATTGGTGAGGAAAATTTGAAAGCCATTCAGCACAGACAATTCTGAAAAAAGTCTTTAATAAATCGCGGGAAAAAGTTCTTATGTTCTGGAGTTTAATTTAATCGGTATTAGAAGTTGTTATAAAACTTACTATTTTTTTTCATCCAATTTTTTATGTTATAGATGGTAAGTGGTGGAGGATTTTATTTTTCTATTGTTTAGAACTCCCTTTGAGGCTTCTAAATTTTAGATTAATGTGCATAAAGGAATCCTTAATCCTTAATAATATAATAAATGCGAAAGTGTGTCTGTCTGTCTGTCTTTCTGTCTGTCTGTCTGTCTGTTTGTTAAGCTTTCACGACCAAACAACAAAACCGATTTGGATGAAAATTGGCAGAGTTGTAGCTTGAAACCCGAGAACGGACATAGGCTAGGTGAAATCACGTTAAATTAATTATTTTTGACTACAGATTAAAAATAGTTAACAAAGAAAGCCCATTGACTCCGCGATTCGCGATGAAGATTTTTATTTTTCATTCTACTGTCACGTGATCCTTTAGGAATGCGAAAACATGTGGAATAAATTATTTTTAAAATCAATTACCACGTAATCCTTTTATCCGCTGTAACTTCGGAACAAATTGTCCGATACAAATTATTTTTATACCGTCTTAAAGATAAAAATTGTACCTTTTCAATGATATTAATTTTATTTCTGTGACATTTTTCATTCAATTTTTATTAAATTTTTAAATTTTACGTGCAGACGATTTTGAAATAACGCAAATTTATACCTACTTCGCTGCTAGGAAACGGTTAGACTTTGAACTAATTTATCTTTATTTCTGAAAATTTTGCTTATGTTTATAAATATCTATAAAACAAGGCAGAAATTACATGTATCTGTCTGTCTGTCGGTCGATTGGTCGGTCACAAGAACTCCTCCTAATCGATGAACGTTAGCGACATGAAATTTACTCACAAAGTGCTATTTTCAACTTTCAGAGTTAAATAGTTCTTAAGATATTTAATTAAATAACAAACATTAGCCTCTTTTAAGCCTATTGCTTAGACGTTTTTTGCCAATAACTTCTGAAATCTTTATTAGACAACAATTATTTTTATGCCATTTTAAAGACCAGAAAATGATCTTTTTAATGCTATTAATTACATTGCAATGAAATGTTTTCTCTGATTGTTATTAAGGTTTAAAAATATTTTTGTAACGTAATTTCTAAGAAGTCTTTTTATTCTTATAGAAATAAACTCAAGCCAAATTACAGTTTCGCGCGCGGGCTTTTGCCAGTGTTAAAGTTAATATAAGAAATTATTGCTTTCTTTGACCATTAACAACAAAGGAGACTTTACACTTCCAATTTCCTGTTGTCGTAGCATTTGCAGCTTTTAATGCGGTTACACAGTGATCCAATGACGTTAGTGAATTATTCTCTCGATGTTTTGTTTAACTTTCACAGTGAGGTATTACAGAATATCCATCTGTAGATACGGTAATGGGCATTAACAAGGAACATCATATACTGTAGAGCTCTTCAACATCTTAGAATTGTCAGGGCACCTTCCGACAAGCCGAGATTGAATGCCGGTGTGCCAGTACTACTAATACGCAACCTCGATATACCGAGACTGCGCAATGGCACACGGTCGCAAATTACACACCAAGGTCCAAACGTCATGAAAGCTACTGTTACAACTGATATAGGGAGAAGAGAGAGTATTTTAATTCCACGCCTTCCGATAATGCCGAAGGATTTATCATCTCAGTTCAGAAGGCAAGAAATCCCTTTAAAAATGTCATTTGCCAGGCTCAGGGCCAGATACTGAAAGTGGCAGATGTACATTTGGAAAAACCATATTTTTCGCATGGGCAACTATACATGGCGTGTTCACGTGTGTCCAGCCCACACAACCTCTACATCCGTGCAAATAATGTGGTATACAAAAGTTTATTAGAATAGATAAACAATTTACATAACTATATCAGCATACATGTACAGTACACTCCTGTCAGCCGTCCAATTAAGTATTATCTCCGTCAGAACTTTTACTTTCCCCTTACAAAATGCAACAAAACATTTGCATTCGTGAATTAAAAAAAAAGAATAATTCAAATTCTTCGCGCACGAAGTCGCGGGTAACAGCTAGTAATATAATAAATGCGAAAGTGTGTCTGTCTGTCTTTCTGTCTGTCTGTTTGTTAAGCTTTCACGACCAAACCACAAAACCGATTTGGATGAAAATTGGCAGAGTTGTAGCTTGAAACCCAAGAACGGACATAGGCTAGGTGAAATCACGTTAAATTAATTATTTTTGACTACAGATTAAAAATAGTTAACAAAGAAAGCCCATTGACTCCGCGATTCGCGATGAAAATTTTTATTTTTCAATCAGCTGTCACGTGATCCTTTAGGAATGCGAAAACATGTGGAATAAATTATTTTTAAAATCAATTATCACGTAATCCTTTTTTCCGCTGTAACTTCCGAACAAATTGTCCGATACAAATTATTTTTATACCATCTTAAAGATAAAAATTTTACCTTTTCAATGATACCAATTTTATTTCTGTGACATTTTTCATTCAATTTTTATTATTTTTTTAAATTTTACGTGCAGACGATTTTGAAATAACGCAAATTTATAGCTACTCAGTTGCTAGGAAATGGTTAGACTTTGAACTAATTTGCCTTTATTTCTGAAAATTTTTCTTACATTTATAAGTGTCCATAAAATAAGGCAGAATTTACATGTATCAGTCTGTCTGTCGGTCGATCGGTCGGTCACAAGAACTCCTCCTAAACGGTGAATGGTAGCGACGTGAAATTTACACACGGCATTCTAGAGCATATTTTTAGGTCAAAGGTGTTATTTTAAACTTTCAGAGTTAATTAGTTCTTAAGATATTTAATTAAATAACGAACATTAGCCGCTTTTAAGCCTAATGCTTAGACGTTTTTTGCCAATAACTTCTGAAATCTTTATTAGACAACAATTATTTTTATGCCATTTTAAAGACCAGAAAATGATCTTTTTAATGCTATTAATGCCATTGCGATGAAATGTTTTCTCTGATTGTTATTAAGGTTTAAAAATATTTTTGTAACGTAATTTCTAACAAGTCTTTTTATTCTTATAGAAATAAATTCAAGCCAAATTACTGTTTCGCGCGCGGGCTTTTGGCAGTGTTAAAATTAATATAAGAAAATATTGCTTTCTTTGACCATTAACAACAAAGGAGACTTTACACTTCCGGTTTCCTGTTGTCGTAGCATTTGCAGCTTTTAATGCGGTTGCACGGTGATCCAATGACGTTAGTGAATTATTCTCTCGATGTTTTGTTTAACTTTCACAGTGAGGTATTACAGAATATCCATCTGTAGATACGGTAATAGGCATTAACAAGGAACATCATATACTGTAGAGCTCTTCAACATCTTAGAATTGTCGGGGCACCTTCCGACAAGCCGAGATTTAATGCGGGTGTCATTACTACTAATACGCAACCTCGATATACCGAGACTGCGCAATGGCACACGGTCGCAAATTACACACCAAGGTCCAAACGTCATGAAAGCTACTGTTATGACTGATATAGGGAGAAGAGAGAGTATTTTAATTCCACGCCTTCCGATAATGCGGAAGGATTTTTCATCTCAGTTCAGAAGGCAACAAATCCCTTTAAAAATGTCATTTGCCAGGCTCAGGGCCAGATACTGAAAGTGGTAGATGTACATTTGGAAAAACCATATTTTTCACATGGGCAACTATATGTGGCGTGTTCACGTGTGTCCAGCCCACACAACCTCTACATCCGTGCAAATAATGTGGTATACAAAAGTATATTAGAATAGATAAACAATTTACATAACCATATCAGCATACATGTACAGTACAATCCTGTCAGCCGTCCAATTAAGTATTATCAACCGTCAGAACTTTTCCTTTCCCCTTTCACAATGCAACAAAACATTTACATTCGTGAATTAAAAAAAAAGAATAATTCAAATTCTTCGCGCTCGAAGTCGCGGGTAACAGCTGGTAATATAATAAATGTGAAAGTGTGTCTGTCTGTCTTTCTGTCTGTTTGTTACGTTTTCATGGCAAAACTACCAAACCGATTTGGATGAAAATTAGCAGAGTTGTAGCTTGAAACCCAGAAACGGACATAGGGTAGGTGAAATTACGTTAAATTAATTATTTTTGATTACAGATTAAAATTAAATAATTAACAAAGAAAGCCCATTGACTCCGCGATTCGCGATGAAGATTATTTTATTTTTCAATCCACTGTCACGTGATCCTTCAGTAATGCGAAAAACATGTGGAATAAATTATTTTTAAAATCAACTATCACGTGATTTTTTTCCGCTGTAACTTCGGAAGAAATTTTCCGATTAACATTATTTTTATACCATCTTAAAGTTCAAACTTACCTTTTCAATGATACCAATTTATTTCTGTGACATTTTTCCTTCAATTGTTATTTATTTTTTAAAGTTTAATAATTTTTTACGTGCAGACGATTTTGAAATAACTCAAATTTATAGCTACTCTGCTGCTAGGAAACGGTTAGATTTTGAACTAATTTATCTTTATTTCTGAAAATTTTGCTTATGTTTATAAATATCTATAAAATAAGGCAGAAATTACATGTATTTGTCTGTCTGTCGGTTGGTGACAAGAACTCCTCCTAAATTGTGAACGGTAGCGACACGAAATTTACACACGACATTCTAGAGCATATTTCTAGGTCAACGGTGCTATTTTTAACTTTCAGAGTTGATTAGTTCTTAAGATATTTAATTAAATAACGAAAACTAGCCGCTTTTAAGCCTAAGGCTTAGACGTTTTTTGCCAATAACTTCTGAAATATTTATTACACAACAATTATTTTTATGCTATTTTAAAGACCAGAAAATGATCCTTTTAATGCTATTAATTCCATTGCGATTAAATGTTTTCTCTGATTGTTATTAAGGTTTAAAAATATATTTTTAACGTAATTTCAAACAATACTTTTTATTCTTATAGAAATAAATTCAAGCCAAATTACTGTTTCTCGCGCAGGATTTTGCCAGTGTTAAAGTTAATATAAGAAAATATTGCTTTCTTTGACCATAAACAACAAAGGAGACTTTACACTTCCGGTTGCCTGTTGTGGTAGCATTTACAGCTTTTAATACGGTTACACAGTGATCCAATGACGTTAGTGAATTATTCTCTCGATGTTTTGTTTAATTTTCACAGTGAGATATTACAGAATATCCATCTGTAGATGCTGTAATGGGCATTAACAAGGAACATCATATTCTGTAGAGCTCTTCAAGACCTTAGAATTGTCAGGGGTACCTTCCGACAGGCCGAGATTGAAAGTCGGTGTGCCAGTACTACTAATACGTAACCTTGATATACCGAGACTGTGCAATGGCACACGGTTACAAATTACACACCTACGTCCAAACGTCATGAAAGCTACTGTTATGACTGATATATGGAGAAGATAGAGTGTTTTAATTCCACGACTTCCGATAATACCGTAGGATTTATCATCTCGGTTCAAAAGGTAGCAAATCCCTTTAAAATTAGCATATGCCAGGCTCATGGCCAGACACTGAAAGTGACAGGCGTACATTTGGAGAAACCATATTTTTCCCATGGGCCTGATCACGTGTGTACAACCCACACAACCTCTATATCCGTGTAAATAATGTGGTATACAAAAGTATATTAGCATAGATAAATAATTTACATAACTATATCGGCTTACATGTTCAGTACACTCCTGTCAGTCGTCCAATTAAGTATTATCAACCGTCGGAACTTTTACTTTCCCCTTTCAAAATGCAACAAAACATTTACATTCGTGAATTAAAAAAAGAATAATTCAAATCCTTCGCGCACGAAGTCGCGTGTAACTGCTAGTATGCATATATTTTTTAGATTCATTGTCTTCCCTGCCTCTTTTGAGTCAAATTAGTCCTTGCTTTTCGAAAGACGATTTATTTTACTTTGCTCTGAGTTCGTTCATTTAATCAGTTTTCCTTGTTTCTGTTTACATTACAAAGTCAAGGTGAATTTCCCGAAATTAGTTATTAATATTATAATCCTGTCACTATTCACAAGGATACCCTGTATTATTTGTTTATTTAAAGATTTAATTTTTTTATCATTCTGAAATTCGCTCACAAAATTCATACTCTCCCATCTTAATTCAATTAAATTAATAAAATTATTGTGATAATTTAATTAAAAAGTTCGAAACAATTTTTATTTAATATTTTAAAATATTATTAATGTTTATCAAAATATGAATAAAAATCAGGTGATAGATAAGGCAGACAAAGCTAATTATCAAATAAAAGAATCTCAATATTATATTAAGGTCAAGGAGATAAATATTTTTCCCGAAAAAATCATCTTGAATATTAAAACTTGAACGAGACACGTGTAGATGAAGTTCTTCACTATATAAAAAACGTGAATTTGGATAGGCTTTCAAGCCTTTTGGTATTGATAGAGCTAGTTTATAGGAGTATTATTTTTATCCTTTCACTCGTATGTCCTGGCTAAAATAATAATAAAAAAACTGTAATTGCGGCGGAAAATTTCAGAACTATTCACCGCAGACAATTCTGAAAGAATTCTTTGGAAAAAAAGAAGCAAGGCAAAATGCTGTTCTGTTTCTCAATTTAATTTAACGGTATTAAGGGTTAGTTATAGAGCAGAGGATTTTTTTCTTCCATTTCTTGATGTCATTGTATGATAACTTGGGTGCAGGTGTTTGATATTTTTTAATCTCTTCTTTTCGCCTTTATGCTTTTTGATTTATGAAGTAGAAAAAAACTGTTTCTTTCTCCGTTATCTTTCATGCTTTTTCCCTCCATCCAAAATGGTTCCCACTTTTCAAAAGATAATTGCTTTTTCCGCCTTCTACATCGAGTTTACCATTTAGTGTTTTTGTTTGTTTTTGTTCGTATCATACTGAAAGGAAAATCGCAGAAATTCTTCATAATTTTTTGGTTTCAAACGCAGTTCTGCATTCCAGGAGATTGTTTATAACGTTATTTTGCTTTTCGATTATTATAGACAGGGTGCCCATACTTATCGTGGTCCAATAGCTACTTTTTAAACCGTTAGAGATAGACATATAGTTCCAATTGGAAAAATGCTTTAAATGAGGGGATGAATTATATTTATGTTTTTTGAATCGATAAATATATTTCTGAAAAAGTTATGAATTCTAACTTTTATACGGTCCTATCAGTCATATTTAGTAAAATATTTTTTACACTCTAACATTTTAAACAAAAAAAAAGTCCCACTCTTCTGCGACTAAAACCGAGCGAGTTATGGAGCTTTGAATTTCATAATTTTTAAACAATCAGCGGCCTCGTCGAGCAAATGCTTCGCATTGATTGGTGGATCGTCTTTAAGACGGCTACTAAAATGGTGTA
Organism: Araneus ventricosus; assembly: GCA_013235015.1. NCBI lineage: Eukaryota > Metazoa > Arthropoda > Arachnida > Araneae > Araneidae > Araneus > Araneus ventricosus. The sequence goes on along the minus strand of BGPR01001268.1, from coordinate 97,654 downwards.
AAGTGGTCCAAGTCAGAGATATTCAAAGCTCCATAACTCGGTCAGTTTTAGTCGCAGAAGAGTAAGACTTTTTTTGTTTAAAATGTTAGAGTGTCAGAAATATTTTACGAAATATGATTGGTAGGACCGGGGGTCTACATTAAAAGTTAAATTTCGTAACTTTTTCATGAATACACTTATTCACTCAAAAAAAATATATTATAATTCTCCCCTTCATTTAAAGCATTTTTCCGATTGGAACTATACGTCTATCTCTAATGGTTTAGAAATTAGCTATTGGACCACGATAAGTGTGGACACCCTGTATATGCTTAACTGTTCACTTTTTTCGATCGCTGAAACGTGTTTGTGACAAACACTTATTTATTATTATTTTCGAAAGCCTAGTATTTTCTCTCTCGCAGTGCAATCAAGGAATAAATACCATTGACATTTCAGCTCCAAAGAATGAAGTTCCCGTCAAATGGAGATGAAACAGTGCTAACAGAGTTAAACCACGGTTCATTTATTTTTGAGAGAAGATGGTCTAGTTTCAGTCTGCTTAGGATGCCGTTAATTTCTATAAAAAGAAGAAACCAGCAAATATCATAGGATCATTGAAAGAAGATTTTTATTTTTCAGATTGTTTAAAACTTTAATATAACACTACAAATGGAAGTTGCAGTCACAGAAGTTCTAAATTAGGAAATAGAAAAACAAAAGTGACAAATCATCACCGGAAAATAGCTATTCTGGGAGCTTTAGGGAAATTTTATTGTTGCCAATCTAAAACTTTTGGTTGTATAATATATAGGAACAATCATGTTTAACCATTCGTTATAACTAATATAACACTACATTTGGAACATTGGAGTCACTTGAAACGTGGAAAAGCACTTTCCTGTTTCATCGAAAATATCCCGGTTTTAAAAGTATATTTGGGATTTTGTCTGGTCCGTAATTTAAAGGTTAAGAGAGGAAATAGTAATATTGTTTCCTACTTATGTTCAAAATTAGCAGAAATGTTTTGTAAAATGCATCGAATGCTTTTTCTTAAAAAAATAGAATCCATCCAAAACTGACAGTTTAAATTTGGCTCAAGATCTATTAATCTGGCAAGAAAAAAAATTAAACTTGGAAGTTCTTAAGAAAGTCTTTCGAAAATCCGAAAAAAAAATAAAAACCGTCCTATACCCATTTGAAAAAGAAACGAAACACATCTCCCCGGAGTACGTGCATCACAGAAACAAATAGTTTATTTCACTGTGATGATAATGATCACAATAGAAACACATTTTTTTAAACTCTCTGGGTTGTGTTTCATTCTATCCTTTTAGAATCAGCGGTTAGATTTCTTTTGAGCTGAGAATTTTATTAGTCCTTTTCCTTTTTCTCTCCTTCTTTCGATGAATGTGAACATTATGATACTCTTCTCCATTTGTTTCGGGCAGGTAGAGTTTCACAGCCCTTATTCTTTATGTTAATACGCTACATAGTCGGAAAGATAGACTTTTGCCGTAAGCAACTATAAGAATGTTCCGTAAGTAATGGGACTGTCATGTTTTTTAGTTTATGCATTCGAACATTCCTTTCGGTTTTTACAGACTTTCATTTTGCTTGATTTGTTTGATCTTTGTAAAGATGGAATCCAGCAATCGATTTTCCACTCACCTTCTCATGTGCTCCAATTTTAAAATTTTGTACACTTGTGTATCCATGATGGCAAAATACTATTTTAATATTTCAGAATTTAATTATCAGTTAATGACTAATTCATTTGAGTTTTGATTCCACGCGCATGGTGACACCTTTTAGTGAACTGGATTCAACTGATTTCAAGATTTCAAAATATTTATAATAATGTATTACAAATTAAATATAAAAAAGTGGAAAATAATCAAATTAAAAAAATCCACTTTTTAGTGCACTAATAAACACACATGTTTTTTAAAATTATTTTTATTAAATATATTTAAACTATGAGTTTGAACATTTATTTCGGTTTTTTAACCTTTTCGTTGCTAAAACTAACAAGTACGCCTAACGCAAAAGTAGGATATACAAGAGTATGCGAAATGTGGCTTAATTTAAAAGCTCAATCGGTCCTGTAATGTTTATATTTCTGCAATTAAAATTTTACTACAAAGAAAGCATACGCCAGACTTGATATTTGCTGATGATGAAGATCATAATCAAGCTAAATTTCAGATTTTATAATTTTACGGAAAAGCCAAAAATTCTTTCGGTTTTCAGGTTTATCTCTTACGCAAACATTAATTTCTTATTATTAATTAAAATTAACCAGTTCATAGAAAAAAATCAAAATATAGATTTTGAGGAAATTTTTTTCCCTTGTGTTACAAGCTTATTTTTTTTTTTTGGTTTGAAAAGCTCAAACTCGCTTCAAAAAATATTGTCTCAGCAATCCTGCTTAAACGTGTTTCCGTTCCCTCTAAAGTCCAGGCATCTGAAATCTCTAATATGTTTAAACATATTAAGATATATTGAATTTTTACTAATATTCTCTGAATCTGGTAAACATTAAACCATTTTTACCAATATTTTCTCTAACATTTTTACCAATATTCTCTGAATCGGGAAAAACTTAGGTCAAATTTAAAATGAAACGCTAAGAGTTGGACGAAAAGTATAAAACAAGCGACAATGATAGCTTTTAGCTTTGCATTCGAACCGATTAATTTTTATGTAAATATTAATGTTAGTTAGCACTGGGTAAGAAAACTGGATGAGGCGCGAGGGTATCCCTTTATCGTTTATGAATGAGCCTGGTAAAGCAGTACTTGTTTACATATTCATTTAATGCTCCCTCCATTCAACTTTAACTGTCCAATTTGGTATTTTCTCTCCAATTAAGAAAAAAAATCAAGTCAAATTTCGATAAACATGGTTAAGATAGTTAGCCATACATTTGTTAACGTATGCATGCACAGCTGCCACAGTCCTAATTAAAAATAGGAAATTAGGTCGCCATATTTGATTTTCTTTTCTCCTTGCTCGAACAAGTTTATTTACAGGTACGATAATTTGCTTTTTTTTAATGCTGTTTGTGTAACTTTCAATTGAAGTCCGAAAATATGTCCCATATAGCTAGTGACGGTTTGGAAGAAAACAGCCAACTCCGTTCGGCAATCAGATGTCAAAGACACAGTCAGCATTATTAGACTTACTATGCAATATAAAACTAATAAATCTAGCTTTGTGAATTGGAAGATATTTTAAATGAATAAATAGTGAATCTTTTAAATTTTTTGAAAATCGGATTTCGAGTTCTCGGCAAGGAAAAATGGCAATTCTGACAACTAAATTAGATATTCTTGATAGATAGATCTTGATCTCTTAGATATTTCTTGAAGATGTTCCTCTCTAATTCAGGATTTTTAGAGTCAATTAAGGGTTATATTTTCACCGATGTCAAACCCTTAAACAGAAATAAGTCCTGTTTTGAATCTCTGCTTCTTGTTTGACCCTTGAAGAAACCGAATTACTCCATTGTATTTTTTCACTTTGTCTTCACTCTGTTCTTCTTAGATAGAGGAATATAATTTTAATTTTCACTTTCTATGTATCAGTGAAATATTTGTTAGTACATATTACATTCAATCTCCTATATCATCCCTCTTTACTCAGAAACTTTTTATTTTGTATTTAATACAATAGTTACTTCAAATAAAATAAAATTATATAATTTGATGATGGGAAATAATGAGAAAAATCTTTCGCATCTGAAAGATTTTCTTTTAAAATTTTTTGTCAGCCTTAAAATAAGGTGGCGTAATGAGAAGTTGCTTTTAAGCTATTGTAACCTCTTATATATTCTCCGAAATTCAATATATTTTTTGGAATTTATTTGCATTTTGATTTAAGCATGAGCATTTTTCCCTATGTTAGATAGAAAAGAGGATAAGTGATGCAAAGAAATTACTGAATATCACAATTTATTATTAAAAAACACGAAGTCCTTCCAAAACTATCAGTTTAGATTTTATACTTTAAGATTTATCCATCCTAAAAGAAACACAGCATGGACAATTTCTATAAAAAATGGAAAAAGAAGCATTATTTCCTTATTCCTCAAAAGACACAGCAAATCAAAATTTTGTTCATATGCTTGCTACCACACAAAATAATATTTTTAGTAAAAATCCAAAACTTTTATTATGCAATCCTTAGTTTTGTAAATTTGAAACAAATAATCATATAAATCGTGTGCATAATAACCTGATTAACTTAAACGATATAAAAACTTTAAAAAATAGTTTGCATTTTTCTATTTAATATCAAAAAATCTATAAAAAATAGTTTGCAATGATGTATTAGTATACACAAAATAAAATATTTTAATAAATAAATAGATAAAAAATAAAATTTGTCAAAGGTGGTACAAAAGGCATGCAAAAAAAGTCATCTGAAATAAATCTGAGAAAGAAAAATCCTCCATCCATCAGAAAAAGAACATTCCCCCAGAGTACGAACAACTCGAAAACAAATAGTTTATTTCACTGCGATGAGAAAGATCGTAACAAGAACATTTTTTTCCCTCCTAGTTGAATTTTATTGTTTCCCTTTGGCAACAGTGGTGAGATTTTTTTGAGCTGAGAGTTTTATTTGTCTCTTTTTTTGTCTTTCTAGAAATGAATGTGAGCATTATCATACGTCTCTACCATTTGTTTTTTGAGAAGAAAGACTCTCTTAACCTCTATTTTTATTTAAATATTCTGCAAAGGTTGCTTTCTGGTATAAAAAGACTTAATAGCGCTCCATAACAATAAAGAATGCGGCATTTCGAATTTTATTTCGAACTTATCCTGAGTAGCAATATTTGAAGTGAAATTCTTGCCACGAGGATTGTTTGTAAGAAAAGGTCTGTGACAGAAATCAAAGTGAAATACTATTCGAAGGTGGAGGGGTATAAATAGGTTTACCATTCATCCGTATTTCGTCCGGAGAGCCCGGATTTCTAGCTCACGTCCGGAATAGTGTCCGGATCTTCAAAATGTCTGGTTATACGCTAGTGAATGCAGCGAGAGAGAAATTTGATTGCAATTGAGAAATTCTGACATATTAGAAAGTTGACGTCATTCTGCCGATGGAAGAAAATTCACTGTTTACATCCATTGTTGATGAGAAAGTGCAAAACTTCAAACTAAAAATTAAAAAATCTAGAAGTTTTGTTTTAATTCTGTTTTTCATTATTATAATTTTGAATTACCAAACATTTAAAAAAATTTAATGTTCTATGCATTCTGATGTCTTTCTTTTTTCTTCACTTCCTCAAACTCTGTGCTAATGTTATGAAAGAGGATCGTAAGTACCATTTAGAATTTTATACTATACTTTGACCCCTCAAGACCCTTCATCCCCCCTCCGATGTGTCAGGATTTCAAATAAAACATTTCTGGTAACTCTAGGTATAAAGCAGCAGGTGAGTCAATGGCGCATGGAAATTAATTCCTTTTGTTACATAGTTCCTTTAGTAAGCAGTAAGTGAGAAAGGGAAGAAAGTTTTTCATCAGCGTGGAAAGATATTAATTGCATCTGAGTTTAATAGGTGTTTCATACGCGTTTTATTTAATTATTTTCACATATATGTAAAATAATAATTAAGTTTAATTTTAACAATGTTCTGATATAAGTGAGGCACAAAATGCTCCATTTTGGAATGAGATTGAACATTATTACCCCTGTCCCGTTTTATTTTCGAAGACGTAGAATTTTACTGTCCTTGTTATATGTTAAATACACAAAACAGTTGGGGAGGTGAGGTTCAGTTATACAAAGTTTTCACAGTGCTTCTGAAAGTAGAAAATTTGAATCTTTCTTTGAAGCTTTCTCGTTGTATACCATCTATAACACATATATTTTCTATGCGCACCTTAATATAAGGCACATAATAATGAATAAATAAATCCTTTACATAAAAACGTCATTAGCAAACAATATACATCCAGATAGAAACTGTTTTTACTAAATTATAAAACAAAAAAGATGTATGAAAATAGCTTTTACCAATGCATTAGCTGATATAAAATATTCGAAATTATTCAGGATATCATAGATAGCTTATTAAATAGAGATAAAATAAACCAATGAATAAATAGTTCGCAGTGACGCCATTAACTAGTGTAAAATAAACAAGTAAATAAAACTTCTGCAGAAATTTATTCAGCAATTAAGTAGACAAAAAAAACGATTGGTAGTGGTGCATTATTTCACTTAAAATAACTTATCAAATAAAATAAATGAATGAATGAATAACACAACTGTTTACAAAAATGTCCCCGAATTCTTTCCTGAAACTTCAAAATAACTCAGGAAAAAAACTGTTCTCCAACATCTTTCTGAAAAAGTCAAGAATCGTATTTCCCTAGAGGATGTGCTTCGCTCGATGAGAATTGTCGTAACAAAAATGTTTTTCCAAGGGAAGAGTTTTATTCCTCTCCTTTAGCAAATTTGTAACGATTTCTTTTTGAGTTGAGAATTTTATTTGTACCTTTCTCTAAAGTACGACGAACATGAAGATTATTTTCTGAAAACATATTTTCACTGCCCTAATTCTTTATTTATATATGTTTCATTGCAGAAAACAAAAATTTTAAGCATAAAATATTTTAGGGCTCATAAAAATTTTTGGAGCTGAACTGGTTCTCCTTTCAAAACCAAACTGAGATGCCACATTTTGATATTACAAATAACTCTTACCTGACTTAACCTGTTGAATCCATACTGTCGAAATCTCTCGTCATAAAAGGGAGCCACGTTCCGTCCTATATAGAAAGGCTCCCATGGATCTCGCCACAGAACTTCAAAGATGACATTCAGTTTGGGACTCGGTGGTTCCTTCTGCCACGTTTCGTAATCAGTGTGCTTCTGGCACTTCCAGCACAACTCGAAGTAGAAAGGACGTGCTTCCATGAGTTCCAGCAACTGAAGCAGGCCAGTTTTATCACGTGGCACTTCTACGCCTTCTTTCACCTCAAATGCAGGCACCACATATACAGTTTTGTCATCTTTATGTGAATTGATGAACAGCTTGTTGTAAACTGCGAAGTCTATGAAGTCTGAGTACAAATTGTCATTGGGGACCATGTCGATGTCGAGGACGAAAACGAAATCTGTGAGGGCATTACGTCGACCAACGTTCCTCAGGAGATTGTTAGGGTAGGGAACACCATGGGCATAGTTGTCAGATATTTGGAAACTTTGAATTCTGTCTTTAATGGTTTCACAGGGATCTAACACTAAGGGTTGAGGTGATGGTGCCTTATTGTAAGGACTGTTCAAGGGATACACTAGATGAAAACTGGTGTTGGATCTGGCTGCAGGTATGCATCGCCTTATGTTCAAGATGGCATCTATTGCCAGAGGTATGTCCTGTGTCAGGCTAAAAATGGCTACAGACACTGGCCCGTGCCATCGACTTAAGATACTCTCTAAATGGACAAGATGTTTAATGGTGGACTGTGTGACTAGACTCAAGTCCTGACGGACGTTGTTTTTGACCCCTAAGTTCTCAGCTCGCATGACGAAATTGATGATACGGTATTCTCCACTGGAATCGAGGACACTGCTCTGTTTGATGGTTTCGAGCATACGCGTCATGTCCCTTTTCAGCTGTGCTTCTTGGTATTCCTGCTGGCTTTGCCATTCGGATTTATCTCCATTTCGTAAGCTGCTGTTTTTTCTAGCTTCCAGCCTACTGAGGAGTGTCATATGTATCACCTGTTGAAGAAGAAAATATGTCAAAGTGTATAATAACAACATAAATTTTAAATTTAGAAATATAACAATCACGAATTTCCAACGCTTTCTGGCTATGGAAGATAGAGGTTCTGCTTCACAATAGATAGACAAATTTCGGAACAAGAACTCGCCTTTTCAACTACGTAACTCTGAATAATTGCCTTATGGTTAAATAAAACAAATATTTTATTCTATCCGTTATTGCTTTATACTTTAATCTTCTTCCACCACCAACTTCCTTAAGGTTTTTCTCCCATCTTCAATGTAATATTATATTAAGAAAATCATATGGTTATGCATTGTTAATCATGTGTTCAAAGATTGTTTAACTGAAAATTTATTAAATTTAGCCTTGAGAAGGTACTGACATTCTTTTTGTGAATATTATTTCAAAAAATTATAATTTTTTCATAGAATTCGTGGACTTTTCCTTCTGAGAGTTCAATAGTTTGACGTCAATACAGGCTAAATCAACAAGTTCAAATAACATCCTGGACCAGAAATTTGAACGTCACTTGCAGTGCTGATAAATTTTAAAGCGCCTCAACTCATCCTATCCACTTAGCGAAGACTCCAACTGGTTCTACCTGTCGTGTCACACTCTCAAGATTTATTTAAAATTTATTTATTTACTTAAAAAAATAATAATAATTCATTTCATTCTCAAAATTATTTAATTTATATGATGTTTAATTTAATGTAGCGTAACTCTGCATTGCAGAATTTTACTGTTAAAAAGCCGTGTGCTTACTCTTACTTACTACTTCTTTGTTCGAATCCTGGTTTTAAGAAACAGCACTTTAGTATTTTCCCTCTTCTTGTGAAATTTGTTCCCGTCCCCCTTGCTTCCCTTTTGCCCGCGTGAATTTTCAGTTGAGGTTGGGCATTGCACCTTTTTAAGAAAACATCTGGGATTCCAAAATTCCTTTCCCACGACTGGGTTATTGCCTTTTTTAGATAAGAGATTCTCAGCTGGCAAAAACTGACCAGATGTGTCCTGCTTTGACCATTTTGGCTCCACTAATTGGCAATTTGAACCCAAGATCCATGTAAGAATTGTCGTTTGGTGAAGCTTAATCGGTCCTAGCAAACATTTAGAGGGAAAGAGTGAGCGAACCCCCTACGGCAGGGGTCGGCAACCTGCGGCTCTTTTGATGTAAAGTTGCGGCTCTCCAGTTCCATACGAAAAAAAATAATAATTTACTATTAAAACCCTTAAAAAATTAAAAAAAATCAACTTCATGGTAGATACCACAATGAAACTAAATGAACTAAATCTAAAACTGCAATGAAAGGGCAACCCAGCCTACGCCTTGCTTGAAGAAGTAGTTTGTTTCGAAAAAAATTACTTCTTTTTGTTGAAGACATGGAGAGCGGTAAATTACTTCATTTTAAAAATCTGAAGCAATATCGCGATGAGACCAATGCAACTATTGACACAAATTACTTCAGCATAGCTTTAAAAAACATGAAAGATGGATTCGCTGAGAGATACTAGCAATTCAAAACAAACAAAAGTACTCTCACGTTCATAGCAAATCCTCTCAACACAAATACAAATCAGATCAACATTGAGCCATTTGGAATTGATGCTGGATCGCTTCAAATGCAATTGCTGGATTTGAAAACCAAAGACTTGTGGAGTGGCAAGTTCACAGAACTCAAGAGCAAGTTGGAAGAATTGGAGGTCCAGAAATGCATGCACAACGCGCATCACAAGTGGACAGCTCTAAAAGAAATTCCGCGAGTTGAGGCCCTCATATTCGGTGCATGGAATAGTCTTCCAGAATGCTACAGTGAGGTGAAGAAGTTGGCATATGGAGTGCTGATGATCTTCGGGCCGACATATTCGTGCGAGCAAGCGTTCTCTTGTATGAGTATATTAAAAAGCAAAGTTAGAAGTCAACTAACAAATAAAATCTAGAGTCGTGCTTGAAACTTAAAACAACAAGTTATAAACCAGATTTAATCAAACTTTCAAAAGGCATGCAAAGCCAACGCTCCCATTGATGTAACTATCTATATTTGTGTTTTTATATGAATAAATATTATTCCGTATTTAAAGCCGTTTATTTTAAATCAAAATTCAAATACATATAGGCAAATACTATAATATTGAAACGAAAATTTTTAGTGGCTCTTTAAAAACTGGGAAATTTTGTAAATTGTAACTTTTGGCTCTTCCGTTCCAATAGGTTGCCGACCCCTGCCCTAGGGTGAGTCTTCCTGCAGCTGTGTCGAGATGGGAAGTATTCTATTTTAATGATGTGGGGTCAAGAGTCGAACCCAGATTGGTTGCCCGTGTCTTTCGTGGGGGAGATGCTGACCAGTGGTGACCACTAAGGGATGTGAAGGAGTGGCCTGTCCGTTAGTTGTTTTTCGGCAATGAAAAATTTAATGTAGATTTGGTTGAGCTTGGCGAAAATTTTTAAGGGTTACTGATAAATGGGTAAATTATGGTTTAAGAAAAAAGGCTCGGAGTATAGGTTTTCTTTGGCGAATCGAGATCGCCAAGCTGTTGTTTATAAGGGAATATTTTTGGGATTTTAAAATAATTAGAGGAAAGAGAGAATGTAGAGACATGAGGTTATAATCAAAGATGGGAAGAAGCAGCAGTGTTATACAAAATAGATGAAAGGCTTTTTTCTTTACTTCCAACTATGTGGCAACCTGAAAAAAATTGAGCGCGGGCAAATCTCTGGTGAAGACGACGCTTTTCAGCTTGGGATGCACAGTTTTTTCAAGTTTTTCTGATTCAACGCTTACACCGTGCATGTGTGCAAAAAAAAATATGGCTGGACTTGCTAGTGCCAACTTAGACGTTCTGGCATTTCGAATGGTCTTATGCCGTAGTGTTTGAACATCACTAATGTCGCTTGCCAAATATCTTCGCATGAACTGGCGTGTCAAATGTTTCCTGACTCAACGCTTACCTCTCCAATCATGTGTAAAGCCTGGCATTTCGTTAGACTTTGGGCCATAGTGCTTATAATATCATTAAGGTCGCTAGCCGGAAATCTTCGCATGAACTGGCGTGTCAAATGTTTCCTGACTCAACACTTACCTCTCCCATCATGTGTAAAGCCTGGCATTTCGTTAGACATTGGGGCGTAGTGCTTATAATATCATTAAAGTCGCTAGCGCTTTAGGCCGAAGTGCTTGAACTTTCCTGATAAAAAAATTGATGAATCAACGTCCTCCTTCGGCTACCTCTGAGTGTGTTCTGACCCCAACAAATGGATAAGTACATTTTGTAATATTTTTTGTATGCTCAAGTTTTAAGTAAGGGATAATTTTCGGGACTCATTGTTACTTTGCTAAATTCCAAAATTTTAATTTTAAATATTGTGATAAGTGGTACATCTTTGTTAAAATTTTGTATTTGGATTTACCTTAAAATTTTACATTAAAAGTGTTTCTTTCTTAGGACAAGGGTTTGAACTAAATTATCATGGTGTTGAAAATTTGAAAATAATGAAATTTTCTTAAAAATTCTAGATAATATGGTTGGATTATAAGAATAATTTTAATGCTTTGACATCTGAATTTAATCAGTAGTTGGATTTGTAAGATTAAGTGTAATACTTTGATTATCTGAATTTAATCGGTGGTTGGATTTATATGATTAGTTGTAATGCTTTGATGTCTTGGTTTAAATGAAATGTTTTAAATGCTGTATACATTAAAAAGGCCATAAGTGTTAAATTGACTTTAAAAGCTGCTTTCCCTAGGTGCAAAAATTAAATTTTAAAAGAATAGTAAAAATTATTTCAGCAGCTAAAGATTTAGGGCAACTATTTGTGAAAATTTTTATGTGAGAAATTTCTAGGATTGCAAATGTTAATGAAAATTTCCAAATCATGTTTTGATGGTCTTTTCTGTTTAAAGTTAATAACTTAGAAATTGATACTGACTAATTGCATTTATTTAGTAAGTGTTTATGTTGAGAGTATTTCATGTGTTGATATATATGCATAGGTGATTTGATATGATATATATAGGTGATTTGTTAGCATTACTTCCTTTTAATTATGTTGAATCTCCCACAACAAATTTTATCATTGTAGTGTATTGAAGATTTGATATGTGTTTATTTTAAGGAGGCGCCCCTTTTGAATTAAAATTTAACAAAACACAGTATTTGCATATTCAAGAATTTCATGAAAGTATTGTTGAAATTTTATTTATGATCTAATTGCTAAATAAACGTTAGCTTTAAAAAACTCAAATCTTGTGTATGTCAATTATTTATACATTACTGAATATCACTATGTTGTATTCATGAATCTGGTAGAATGTTTAAATTCTTAGAAACTTGGGTATTTTTTAAAGTAAAAATCACAACGCATTGTTTTTACTAGGAAAGTTAAAGGATTAAATTGAAATTTTAATGGTATGATTAAATTGAAATTTTAATGG
>BGPR01001268.1:0-85485 GCA_013235015.1 Araneus ventricosus | reverse complement strand
GATTAAATTGAAATTTTAATGGTATGATTAAATTGAAATTTTAATGGTATAATTAAATTGAAATTTTAATGGTATAATTAAATTGAAATTTTAATGGTATGATTAAATTGAAATTTTAATGGTGTAATCAATTGCTTGATGCAAATTTGGCTTAATGAATGACTGTTATTGTTAACAACAGCAAATCTAAATCTTGAAAACAATTGATCATGAGTATTAATTGCTAGAACCTCAACAATTATTAATCAGTGATCATATTCAAAAATTAACAACATCGCATACCCTTTTTTTTCACCCTTTCTCAACTAAACTGACAGTCTGGCTTTATATGTGATTGATTTGAAAACGAATGAAACCCTTTTTATTAATTTCTTCATCAAAAAGATTTTCTTTTTAAGAGAATGTTTGAGATTTCGTCTATTTTATCGATAATGGGGTATAGCTAGCTAAAAATAGTTTTATCTATGAAAGTAATACATTTTGTTGATTTAATTCAAATAAACAGATATTTTGATGTCTGGTATTGAATACAAGAATTTCGAGCTTCTTGAGCAATAAAAGGTGCATTTTTATGTATGTATTTCATTTCGTAAGAAATATTTTCTTTCATTACTGCTTGTCTCTCAGCTGACAATCCACAACTGAGTTGAAATTCACTGAATATATACTACAAACTTGTTTTCAAAATAAAATAACGATAGAACTTCAGAAACAGCAGCAGAATAAGAAACCTTTCTTTCGTTTTTTTTTCAATAGCGAAACATGCATAATGTATAAGGTAATGGTAACATAAAATACTGACTTATACTATGCTATTTTCTTTTCAAACATTTTTTCGAAGAAATCAGATACATGAATCTCAAAAAAATTCATAAATAAAATTTGAACAGAAGAAGCAAGCCTTTGAACACGATATGATTAAACAATAAAAATATTTATTTAGGAAATAAACTAGAAATTTCAATCTTACTTTAAAATATCTACAATAGAATTATTTAACAATATTTATGTGAATAAGTCTATTGTCAGAATTTTGCACAAAGGAACTATTTATGAATAGCCTTTTAAAATAATCGTACATTGTCAAATTTTTGTAGAAAATTCAACACATTTTGTGTCTAAATAGAAATTGTAGTTTCAAGGACTCAAATATGCTAAACAGAGTGCGAAACAAATAACAGTAAAAAGTATCAAATAAATAAATGCATTTTACACTTTATAAGGTGCATAAATATGATTCATCCGTTTTTAAATATAGGTCGCTAAAGTACTCGGTAATTTTTTTAAAAAACTGACACTGCTCAGATCCATCTGTAGATAGATCTATCAGCTCAAATGCCACCAAATTTGGTAGGAGGACTAATGACGACATGGGAAAAAAATTCTGTAATAAAAAAAAAATAGTTCCGAAAGTCGCCGATAGTGGAAAATATAGCGCTGTTAGTCTACACAATTGAGAATTAGACAAATGAATAACAAAGAAGAAATTTCTGTGCAAAACCTCTTTAATACAGCAAATTAACTGCCCCATTGAGTTACAGAGATGAAATTACAAGTGCATCATTGTTCTTTATTCAATAAAATTGCTTCCTCGGCGAGGGCATGTGATAATCCTCAATGTGATTCAATATGACCACCCTTCTCGTGGACCACACATTGCATCCTGTACACAACATTCTCCATGTCCATTCTGTCCGGATCTAACCTCATGCGACTTTTTCCTGTGGGATTATTTGAAGTCTAAGGTCTATCTTGGTGGGGCCCTGACGTTGAAGACCTTAAAAGACAACATATTAGGGACTGTGCTGAGCAATCCTGATGACTTGCTATTTTCGGCCGTGTAGAATGTTGTGTACAGGATGCATTCCGTGGTCCACGAGGAGGGTGGTCAAATTGGAAGAGGTCTGATGCTTTGCAATTTCGTTTCTGTAACCCTTTGGGGCAGTTAATTTGCTGTATTAAAACGGTTTTGCACTGAGATTTCTTCTTGGTTATTCATTTGTCTGATTCTCAGTTGTGTAGACTACAACAACGCCACATTTCCCCCTACCGGCGACTTTCGGAACTAATTTTTATTACAGAATCTTTTTTTCCTGTGTCGTCATTAGCCCCCCTAACAAATTTGTTGGTATTTGAGCTAATAGAGCTACAGATAGCTCTGAGTAGTGCCAGTTTTAAAAAAATCACCCTGTTCTATTTGAATACTATTGTAAATCTTGAATATTTGTCTTTGGAAAGTTTCACGTCAATCTTTAATAATATATATGTACCGTCCATTTAAAATATAACCAATAACAACATTCACATCAGCTTTAGTTCTGAGCCAACAACACCTGTATGTGAGGGAAGTTTTATTTCATTTTACACCGAAGAAAACTGATCCATTTGTTGATAGAAATTAATGGTGAACTTTCTATATCAAATAGAACTTGCAAAAAATGGTTTCGGCGATATTTTTAAAATAATGATTTCGACACACTTTACAAAGAGCATGGAAAACCATCAAGAAATGCCAATATGAAGAACTGGAAGCTTTACTGGATAAAAATCCATTCCAAGCGCAATTACAATTTGTTAAATGTATCCCGCCTGTGCCTTTCACAATGTTCACATGTAATGGGAAATGTTCAGAAACCAAGGAATTGTGTATGGAAATGGGACCTGTATGAATTGAGAGAAAGGGACATGAAACTTCGTAAAACGGCATGTGAACTGCTGCATCAAATACCAAAATTAAAAGTTTCTGCACCTAATTTTCGAGGTACGTGAAAAATGAATTCATTATGACAATACTAAATGACTGAAGGCATGAATGAGACCACAACCAGGTACATCAATGCCAAAACAGAACATTAATGAGAGTACAGTTATGCAATGAATCTGGTGGGAACAAATGGTCAGTCAACTATGAACTGTTGGAAAAGTGACAGACAATCGGTGGTGACCGTTACTGGTAGCAGTCAATCAATTTGAAAGAAACATTGGAGTTAAAACGTCCAGAATATGCTGAAGGACAAGACTGTTTTCCAACATGACAGTGTTTAGCCATATGTTGCAAGATTAATCAAATAAACACTAGAAGCACTTTGCCGGGGAAAGTTGATCCCTCGACGTAAGGACCAGATGTGGCTTCTGCAGATTATCATTGGTATCGATCCATGCAGAGCGCCTTTTCTGGAGAGCGGTTCAGTTCTTAAGCAGAAATCCAAATTTAAGACTTGGCGAATGAATTGCTACAACACATTTCTTTCATTGCGGAAATCGATTTTTAGCTGATAAATGGACAAATGCCGTTACTTATGATGAAGAATACTTTTAGCGCATATTTCTTTCATTTTTACAAACAAAATCGAATGTCTGTTCTTTACTCGAAAGAGGGCGGAGTCATATTCATACACTTAATGAAACATATGGATAATTCTCATCAGAAAAGTGTGAGCTCAATTTGGTTTAGGTCACTTTTACAACACAAGATTTTTTTCCTGTCTCTCTTTTCTAAATTGTATCCCAGACTTCGAGTTTTTTTAACATTTTATTTACTATTTATTAGATTTTATTAATTTTTCAATTTTTGTTTATTTATGTATGTTTCTTTATTTATTACGTTTATTTGCATTTATTTGTTATTTATGTTTGTAATTACTTATTATGTGTGCTGTTTGTACTTCATTATATTAATATTCACATTCGTATTTTGTATTGTAATACTTTTATTGTATTATTTTACTTATATTATTTTGTATTGTATTACCTAATCTTTTTGTATTATATTGTATTGTATTAGTTTAATATTTGTATTGGAATTTTTCTACCCGCCGACTCGTGACATGCTTTACACCCTTTGGTTAAGCAGGAGCGGCGTGGGCAATAAAAAAAACATAAGAATACATTACTAGGACGAATAAGAATATGTACTACAGTACTTCTTGAACTTATTAAATTTTCATTTTTTGCCTATTTTATGTATGTTTCTTTATTTATTACGTGTATTTGTATTTTATTAGTATTATAATTAATTTATTGATAGTATTTTATTGTATTTATATGACATTTGTATTTAGTATTGCATTGCCTCATTTTTTGTATTATATTGCCTATTTTTTGTATTATAATGTATACTTATATTATAGTGTATTATATTACGCTAATATTTGTTTTGGAATTTTTCTTCCCGCCGCCTCATGACATGCTTTACACTCTTTGGGTAAGCAGGGTCGGCGTAGGCAATAAAAAAACATAAGAATACTATAATTAAACTCTGATAAAAGTTTCAGAAATTAATGATGAAATAACAAATATTGAAATAATTTGCTTAGAAATCAAATTTAAGCTAATTCATTATTTTCGTTTCTTTAAAAAAAAAGTGAATGCATTGATTTTTCAATTTAATGACGCTGAAAAAAATCGAAGTGTTCGTCAACTTGCCATAAACTTCACTACAGTTTTTGGACACGTCAATGGAAAGCTTTTACAGAATTTTTTGTGTAATTAGGTCTCAGGAAAAGTGAGAAGAGGCGATGAGTCGATTTTGAAAAGGTTTGCCATTATCATCATAAGCCGATAAATCGCTTGATGTCTTTTTGAAATTTGAATGAATACCGTAAAAGAAAATAATGATCTTCAGGAAGCAGAAAAACTTTTTTTTCGCTTTCAGAACAAAATAGATTTTTTTGTGATGTTCCTATGAGGATTATTTGAATTTTTTGCAACTATCCGCAAAAAAGAAGAATGATAATTGAATACATTTTTCCAAGTGCAAAAATTGTAGTTTTTCAACTTCCATTTCTGTAATAGAGTGAAACTCTTTTATAGCTTTGTTTTTTGCGATCGCAGACAAATCATTAGCTTATTATTTTTAGAGTTATTTCTTATGATATCAGAAACGCGAAAACTTAAAATCTGAAACGACAGTTCTTCGACTCTAACTCTCAAGTTCAGCTTTAATCAACCCCTTTTTATTGATATCTGGGAGTGTTACATTTTTGTATATGTTTTCTTTTGCTGCAGATAAAAACTAGTTTAGTTTAATTAGACTTATGCATTCCCCATTTTTGAAAGTACACGAGGACTATTTTGGGATAGTCCTAGTACTTTTGCACCATGGCCAAATGAGGAAGTTGACACCTGAAAACTGCTAACATCCGGCCACACTAACCTGAGAATGCTTGACATATGACGACAGATTTAAAGTGCAGCGTATCAATACATGATGGATTCCTGGAGGACTCTGGCTATCGACATGATGACTCTCAGATTCCGAAGTCAAGGTCAAAAGACTCTCTTGCTGGGAAAAGGTAAAGTTGCTTGAGAATCGTGAAGTTAAATAACCTTGTAGACCTATCGTATTCATAGAAAGTTTTGAGATATACAAGATTTTGTACAAGATCTACCAATTCTATACACCAATGTGTAACGTACGCGCGTTCATTTTTTAAAGGTTTTTGCAGCATTCTGTTTCGCACTGTTGCATTTCTACGACCACAACTTCGTCCACACAAACATTTTACCCATCTGACAGAGAAGACGAATGCTGTTCAATTATTAAATTCTGGACTTCCATGTTAGGAATCCGTCCAAAGAGAGCTACAATTCCGGATTTAACAGAAATTGAAACGATACAATCCTTTTACAGCAAAGCGAAATACGCACTTCAATTTTAGAGTAGAATAATTTGTCCCGAAGTTTAGATACGTGGAGTGGGATAATTGTGAAATGCTGGCTGTATTAGAGGGCTGTAATTAAATTCTTGGTTCAACTCGGAGAAGGTTAATTCAGTCAAGTTGCCTCGACTTAATCAAGTTGTCGAATTTATTCCTTACCGGCAGGTGCATGAAAATATCTTTAGGCCTTAACCCCTTAACAGTGTAGTTTTCTGTGCCATATAATTAGATGATCCCCTTCTGTTTTGGAAATGTGTTGTCGTATTGATTCAAAGAAGAGCCCTTAGAGCACTTGAGATGTTAATGAATTACCATTCGTCTTTGCATCGAATAATAATGCCTATGAATGACTTAATTTTAAATTATCAGTGTAAAAATATCATAATTCGATGCACCTACTGAGCCCAGGCTACAACGTTAAGGGGTAAATGCGCAATAAATGTGAGATGTCTAGTAGCCACCGAAGTCACGGAAACAAAGGAAAAAATTATGAATTTGAATAAAATTATACTTATTCTCTTAATGAAAGAAATTTTTGTAGAACGCCTTAAAAAGGCTTTGGACTTCAAAAAATGGTTTGCTTAAAAAATTAAAAAATCTTGGCCAACCGTTTAAGCAAAAGGTTGAAGTGAAACTTAGTAGATATTGTAAAGTAGGAAACATTTTGTTCGAGATTTAATTCTTATCAATTTACTTAGACATATTTTTTTTCAAGAAATGTTCAAAATAGACGGAATAAAATCATTTATATTTAAAGATATTTATCAACCACAGAATTCATTCAGTGATTTTAAATCATTTCACAGTAGCATGGAAAACGTAAATTATTTCATATAATAAAGTATAGCGCAGGCAACTACAGCTTTACCATGCTGATCCTTTAAAACTGGCATAAATGTGATGCACGGAAAAAACATACTTCCCTGTTTATCAGACAATAAAAATAAGTAAAACTATGCCAAAATACCTAGTAACTTATACGATTCTTTCATGTCTCTCTTGCTTTACACTCCCCTTTCAATTATCGTTCCACTTTGACTTCCGATACAGTTTCAATCGACATACAGTTCTCGCTAAGAAAGTTTCAATTCCAAGAGTGCTTGAAACAAGCTGTAGTAATAAGAATAAAACTGCTAAAAATTATACCGTAATAGTTGGTTTAAAATCTTTGGAAAAAAGATACGCTTTCTATTGTATAATTTTTATGCAGAATGTTCACCGATAGCTAATTTCTAAAGCAATAGAGATAGGCATGTACTTTGAAATGGAAAATGCTGCAAATGAAGTAAAGATA
The DNA here is from genome assembly GCA_013235015.1 of Araneus ventricosus. Classification (NCBI taxonomy): domain Eukaryota; kingdom Metazoa; phylum Arthropoda; class Arachnida; order Araneae; family Araneidae; genus Araneus; species Araneus ventricosus. Next base: position 78,531 of record BGPR01001268.1, on the reverse strand, counting down.
GTATTTTATATTGTTCAAGTTAATAGATATAATGATGAAGAAATTACTAAATCTCCATTTTTATAAAGTCCCCTCGGTACTGTTAGTCCTATTTAGTAAAATAATCATGACATACTAACACTTTAAACAAAAAAGTTTCCACTATTCTGCGGCCAAAACAAGCAGAGTTATGAAGCTTTGAATTTCATTATTTTGGACCATTCAACGGCCGCCTTGAGGAAGCAGAGTCTGTAGATTGGCGGATCTTCCTCGAGACAGCCGTTGAAATGGGCTATAACGGCCCTAATGGGAGACTGTATAAAAATTACTTACTTAATTACGTACTTAATGTTTTCAGAGGGACATTTCTCACTCAAACAACTTTAAAAATATTTTTTTACTTCATTTAAAGCATTTTTTCAAACGGGAGTGTATGTCTATCTCTGACGGCTTAGAAATTAACTACTTAGACACCATTAGTGTGGACAACCTGTATAATGGAAAGCCTCGACCACCTTGCCATACTGAACAACGGGGCGCATACTTCTAGATGACTTAATTTTCCAAATGGCAACTTCAACAACTGATAATGCTATGCTATATAGAAAATGAAATTGTTAACCACGGCTGATTCTTAAAAATATAATTTTAAAACTCTATAAAATTTCAAAATTCTCTCAAAATTTCATTAAATTGGGATATATTCTGAAAAGAGTGCTAATAAACACATCCAGAATTCCGGATTTAATAGAATGGGGAGAAATATAACTCTTCTATAGAAGGAAGAAATCGATGAATGACTTTGAGACCAAGATAATTTGTTCTGAAGTTTGCAGACGTGAAGTGCATTGATTGTGAAACATTCAATGTTTGGAGAATTGTAATGAAATTCTTCGCTGCAGTTTGAGGGAGAATATAGAATTAAGTTGCCTCGGATTATTCGGTTTCTCAAATTTACTCGTTATCGGCAGATATCTAAGAATAGATCAGGTCCTATTGGATTAAAGTAGCTCGATTCAAAAAGATGCCTACCAGTATCAGAAATTTTGAGATTTGAGATAAAAACGTTTGGAAGTTTGTGTTATACTGAGAAGTCCAGCTTACGTCACTTTAATTTAGAAGCTGTTGAGGAAAATCTGGTGTGTTTGCTACTTTGTGTTGGAGGAGTTCACTGCCATGTCGGAAAATGTGTCAAACTAAAAAAAAAATAATTTTTCATATTGTTGCACTTATTCAATGAACTACTGAAATATACAAGGGCCCACTAAAATCCTTTACACCCCCTTAAAACTTCAGAATAACTGTAGCTAGTCATAAAAATGGTGTTTAGGTTTAGCAAAGTGGCTATGTACTAGGCCATGACACCACTTACAACGCCCCTTGGCAGCAAACTGCAGAATTAGCTTCCCTATCTCGAAAACGGTATGATACAAGAAAAACTTCATTTATAGAATTGCCGAGCGTCATCGATTTAGTACAAAAAATGCACTGCGGACAAGAACAGAAGGCTTAAAACGCAATTTCAATTGTTTACGATTTCCAACACGCTTGAGTGGCCTCGCATTTATTTGCTACTAGCTACAACAATTACATCAAAATGTAATGTTATTTTATGTACCATTCATCTCTCTCGTTCTTGCTTTATACTTTCCATCCATATCTGCTTAATTTTGATTTCAGCCCCAATTTTTAACATAATGCTCTTGAGCTGACTCTGTAAGTTGCGTGATGTAAAAAATCGTTACGAACAGAATTCAACGGCTGCTAAAACTTAATTAGGGAATATATTAACGCTCGCTATTTAGATCGCTCCGAGGACTTTGTTGTTTTTATTCTATGTTTGTTTACTAAGATAATTTTGTGTCATTAATTTGTGTTTGCCTTTCTCAAATTTCCAGAAAGTTCTATTTTTATGCTTATTTATTTGACTATTTCATGAAAACTTTTTGGATTTTATTTAAACTGCTATCGCGGAAGCTATGGTCAGTTCCTTGTGTGCTCGCTTTAGCAAACAGTCTCTCTTTTTAACATAATATTTTAAGGTTGGCATTTCTTCTGAAAAATTAATTAAAAGCATAGGTTTCAATATATTTCTATTAAAATATGTTCAAAACACCATGATTAAGTTAACTGTGGAGTAAAATTAAAATCAGAGAAAAAAATTCTTTAGTTTTTTTTAAATAAAAGAATATAAAAAATCGGTAGAAAATCATTTTTTAAACTTATTTTTACATAAATATTAAATATTTTTAAAATATAGTAAAATACAAAAAGTAAAGATCACTTTATAATTCCTTGTACTACCTCAAAATTTAAACAAATGGAAAATCAAAAAATTTCAAATTGACTATATTTTGATTTCAAAATCTGGCTAACTGATGGTATATGCCTGTTGAAAATTGTTTAGGAGTTTTGTAATACCTATTGACCTCACAGACAAAGAAAAAAAAAGAAACAATGGAATGCATTCGGCTTAGCGACGGAAGTGAAATGTAACTGTCCTATAAATAGTCCGTTGGGCGATAACGGGTTAAAAATTATGATGCTACGATATTTCGGACTAGAAGTTCAATTTTCCTTTTTTTTTTACTGAAGTGTCTAATTATAGATATTCAACTTCAAAAATCATTTATATCATCCTACACTTATAGAAATAAAATGGTTGTCTTTACTCAGAAGAATACTTTCAGTGGTTAGGATTAAAGAATATTTTATGTTGAATAGTAAACCTTTGTGCTTCCTCTCCAAAGATGCCGCTAACTAAAGAGTGTGAATCCCTGCTACAAACTATTCTCTTATCATGATTCCACTCAAACTAATATTTTCCCCGCCTGTCAGAGTAACTAAATTCTATTCAGTTAAAGAACTAGACGCTTCATATGCAGAATTCGATGAACGGAACTGACATTTCCGATTAAATAGAGAGGGGAACAATATAACGCTTCAACAGGAAAGTGAAATAGACGCTTCAGTTTGAAAACTGTGTTATTTGCGGTCGGTGGGTTGATTGTTGAAACGCCCGGTGTATGAAGGATTGTAATAAATTTTTCGTTTCAATTCTGGGGAATATATCGTATGAAGTTGACTGGATGTATTCGGTATCGAGAATTTTACTATCCACAGTTAGTTCCAGTGTTTCATTTTAGTCGCGAAAGTCTGGTTATTTTCGAAAAATGCAAAGAAACTGTTCATTGAAAACTAGATCGTTAAGAAAAAAAAGAAAATGTTAAAAAAATGACGGGTTGAATCAGCAAAATTCAACTTGTTTTTTCAACCTGCAGTTTTTAATACGCAGTTGAAATTTTTTTTCATTTCGTTATCATCTTGTTAAGAGGATTTTATCAAAAGTTTCAAACATTTGCTCCTTTTTAGTTAATTCTATAAATTGCATGCCATCTTATTGTATGATTAGAGGAATTTTGTTGCTTTGATCACATACGGTGACCTTAACTCTCTACATCTTCTATAGTCCAATTATAAGCAAGAAATAATGGAAAAGTCTTAAAATCTAAAACATTATTTGAAACATTTCGCGCCAATTTTTTAAGCTTAGTGAAAAGTACTGCAGCTCTCACTCAAAAGGATCGAAATTTTATTTTAGCTCAATTTATAGATAATTGTTTTTAGAGAAGAGCGGCTATTATTTTGTGTTTTATTGTAGGTAAGCCCCACACTTGGTGAATCAAGCATTTGACATTCACATAGCTTCCCACCAGAGCGGGTCGAGGGCATGTATCACTATTTGATTGAAAATTATTACTATCCATGTTCGGAGCAAGGCCTGTAAAGTATTTTGTGACTCAATAAACCAGCAGGGAACTCGGAGACGGCCTAACTGGGGCGCTTTGCTCTCCCTTGGCGGTTTTAGCTGTGGTTCCATGTTCGGTTTGCTGGTGTGCCTGGAACGCCTTGGGCGTGCAGGTGGACGGTCCTTTTCCCCACAAGCCTTTCATGGCTTTACACCCTTTAGGGTAGACTGGGCTGGTGAGAGTTTCCAATATTTTTTAATGTTTTGTATTTCAATTAAATAATTTAAAATAACTTATTAGTTAATTTCTTTTATTTTCCTTCATAATATGCTAATTGTAAATTTATTATTTCCAGTTACGCTGCATTCCACACTAATATTTACGCTTGGCGACAGTTATTAACCTGTTAAATAAAAAATTCCTTTCCGCGGTAAAAGCAAATACAGTGGTTAAAAATGGCTCCTTTTCTTTGTGTCATTTCGCTCAGCATTAGTGGATCATTCTCTTCATTTTATTCCGAAAGGGAAAAAGGAGATAAGAAAAAGTTGATAATTTTTTCCGCTTTCAGCTACATATCCCTTTTCCCATCGAATGTGTTATTCAGTACAGAAAGTTGTCATCCCAAATTTTCTTGTAAGCCGATAAAAATTTGAAACGAAATCCAGTGCTATGATTAAATTTATGAAGATGGCAAAGAAGTAAGAATCGAATGGAGGGAATATTTTATTTTTCACAATTCTTGCCTCAAATGAAGAAGAAAGAGATGTGGCGGATTATTTTGATGCTTTAAAGCGGATTTATTCATTCGTAGAAGGAGCTGATACTTGATATATGGGATTGAAATTACCCACCACGCGGTTTGCTTTTATGTATTTCTCTTTAACTTATCGAGGGCACATGCTTATTGGTTAGTTCACTTTTTCTTTTATTTTCGGTAATCTTTTCAATCTGCTGCTTTTAATTCAATATCGTGAGAGTAAGCGATTACATCGTTTATCCAGATTTTATGAATAACTTTAAATCAATTTGCTTTAAGAGTCTCCATTAAATCTCTATGTTAGAACATAGAGATTTAATGGAATCTTGCAAAGTCAGGTGGCTAAAAGAGTACATAGAATAAAATTTCTATATATCGAACAAACATTTTCACGTAAAAAAATTATGTAAATACCTGCTGTAGTCAAAAGCCGACAATGGATTTCATTCATAAGAAGGGATTTAAACTAAGGGGAGAAAACAGTTTCACCGCTTTTACTGCAATAGAAATTCCTGTAAAGTGAGCAGCGTGCTTTCGAAAAAGCAATTAATACTAGCCGGCGAATCATATGTTATTTTTAGCATCTGTTCTACGAATCTCTTTACTTGGAGCGTGTTTTTTACACTAAATTGAGTTTAGCTTTAGATTTCTTATAGGGAACAACATGACCGCTAAAAGAAAATATTTAAGTGTTGTGAAAGGCAAGTCCAGAGTGATAAAAGATGTAGAAAGTGGGATGAAATGTAAAACGGTGCAAAAAATATTAAATTTGTCCAGGTACTACATAAGCAATTTTGAAAAATCATAGTACGGTTATTAAAACCTTTGAAAGGTCGGGAACGTAGTTTTAGTTCATTGTAAGGCAATGTGTGAATTACATACATATTTTGTGCATTTTTAAAATAAATTTTTTTGATGTTTTAATTTGTTATGTAATTTTTATCCCTAAAAAATTAACAAAGCATAAATGTACTCATTAGGAAAATGATGAAAAATTTGCAATAGGTATTTCTGCATGTCGAAATTTCTTTGTACCTAGTTTTTTCCCAGGATTCTGCAAGTTCGATATATAGAGGTTCGACTGTGGTGTCTTTTCTTGGCGAACGATTATTATAACTGACCTATTTGCAACACGGTAGATAAGGATTTAACTGAAGACAAAGGTTTTCATTTCTTAGATGTGCCGATATTAGAAGTATAGAATAAAGTGATTGTCTCCTAGTTTGCTTTGGTATTTTTTTCGTCAGGTTTCAAAATAATGCTTCAGAAGTTCTTTCATGACAACCGAGAGCATCAGTTTTCTTAACACATGATCGAAATCATTTTTAAACACACGTTTTAAATTACAAACTTATGTATAAGTAAAGAAGGAAGTAGAGAAGATAATGCTTAAGAATTTTAGTTTTATACTGAGGTCATCGTATTTGTTGAATAAAATGGAAATTTTACACTTATTTATCACTTTCTGATGGTCTACAGTTTCGAATTTTTTTTCATTTGTGCATTCCTGATAACAGTGCACTATTTTAATATTTTCAGAACTTAATTACCAGTTGATCAACTAATATAATTAAATTATGATTTATGATACCTTGCGAGTGATTCCATCTGATGATGATTTTTTTTTAAAAAAATGTATTTCAAAATGCATAATATATATAATAATGAATTTTAAATAAAAAAGTATAAAATAATTAAATTAAAAGTTTCTACTTTTTAGTAAATTAATTACAGTGTGTTTTGAAAAAAATTTATTAAATTTATTTTTTAATGAATTAAGTAAATTACTTGTTTAAAGAAAAATTTCTAATATTAATGATAAAAAACATTTGAAAAGCAATACGAATATGGACTTAAAAAACCATTAAACCCGTTAGAAGTTGTTTAATGCATTAAAATATTTTGCAGTCATTACCAATAAATCCAAAACTTATCAATCTAATCGCCTGAATTTCTTTTAACATTATAAAGCAATTTAATAAAACAAATTAGAGAAACAATTTCAGAATAATATATCAAAAAAGATAAATAATGCTTAAGATCTCTAATTAATCGTCATTTCCTTTTTGAAAGAAAGCACAAGCCTATTCTTTGACATTTTTATTAACTGAATCTTAACCTCAAAGATTAAAATTGTCCGTCAAATTGTCATCACTTACATTCCACTTTTCTGACAACACAATCGAAAGCTTTTACAGAACTTTTTACGCAATTAGGTTCCAGGAAAAGGGGAGGTAAAGAAATGTCGATTTCGAAAAAGTTTGTTATTATCATTATGAGCCGATAAATCACTCCAAGTCTTTTTGAAATTTCAATGAATACTCTTGCAGAATATGAATAATGATCATTTTTTGAAACCGGAAAGAAAAAAAATAAAGGACATATTTCCTGAATAGTGGTTTTTTTCCTTCAGTCTTCATCGGAAGTGATTTGATTTTTTGCAACCATTTCGAAAAAGAGTGAATGATTACTTAAAGTGATTTTATGAAGAGGAAAATGAAAACTTCTCTACTTTTTATTAATAGTTTGGGAAACTTTATGGTTATAATTTCATTGATCAGAAGGAAAATATATTATCATTTAAGAGTTGATAACAAATATGGGAAACAACATCTTCAAATACGAAATTTTGTTACTAAACAATTCAATACTTCGTTTGACAACGTTTGCTTATGTCCAAAAATTGTGCATTAAGTACGAAATAAATTATAATTTATTTCGCACTTAATGCACCTCCACGTTTTATACCTTCCTGAGTCCAAACAAACAGTTTTCGAAATTATGTTTGATTTTTTTGTCTGTGAACGCGATAACTCAAAAACAGAGCGATTTTCACAATTGAAATTTGGTGTGTGGTCCATGCAACAAAACTGTAAATTTCTGTCAAATTTCGAACGAAATCTGTCCAAGGGAAATATATTTGTCTACATGACATCCATCTGCATGTGAAAGATAACTCAAAAATTCAATGAGCTAGACGATTGAAATTTAGCATATTTCTTATCACTAGAATCGTAGATCTGTATTAAATTTTGATACAACCAGTACCATTCCGTCTATTCGCATCTAGGTGAAAGCGATGCCACAAAAACGTAAGAAGCTAAAGAGATGAATTTAAGTGTGGAATCTTTACACCAAAACTGCTTATCTGTGTAAAATTTTTAACAAATATAACAAAGAATAATCTGTCTAATTGCCTATCCATGTAATGAGATCGCGGGAACTCGAAAACGTAACAATTTGACATGTGGTCCTCGCATCAAAATAGGCTAATTGTATATACTTTTGGACTTTCAATAGGTCAACAAGAAAAGATCAGAAATGCGTACTCAATTCTGCTACAAAGCTAAGTACAAAACGCGCAATATACTGCAAATACCGTGCACTATACTGCAAAGCTAAGCAGAAAATTCACCATATTTTGAAAGTAAGAAGAAAGTCGAGGGAAGGACACTCCTGCTGGTTGTAATAATAGGGCATGAGTGCATCTGTGCATTGTGAGTGCATCTGTTTATTTGCCTAAACTGTGGTAAATGAGCACAATAACACAAGTGAAGAAAAAATAAACCAAACGGCAGTAAAACACATCAAGCGTCCCTAACAGGGGTGGAGAAAATAAGCCAAACGGCAGTAAAACGCGCCAAGCGGTCGCGGCATCTTTTTTTTCTGCGTCATAGTATGGCGAAGAAAACCAAATATGCAATTTCAACGCCTTTTTTTAACCGATTGAAACGAAAATTGGGCACGGATTAATGTTAGAAGACCTCATACCAATTTTTATTTATCTAAGTCATAGCGTTTAGGAATTACCGTGTTTACAAGTATGCGATTATATAGGTCAACAGACAGTCAACTCTTTGACGGATTTGGTTCAGAATTTGTTACGGACATATATTCCTGATCATTAAACTATGTATCAAATTTTACTCACCTAGCTATTTCAGTTTTTGAATTATCGTGTTCATATGCACACGGACAGACATACTTACAGTGAATGAATTTTGTCCAAACTTTGAAAGAGACTTAAAAATTATGTGTAAGGATCACATACCAAATTGCATCTCTCTAGCTCTAACCGTTTTCGAGTTATCGTGTTCACAGACAAACAGACATATTTCGAAAATTGTGTTTTTCGGACCTCGTGGAGATTCATCAAAATCTCTGATTCGAATTTTTCGACGATTACAATACTTTCTCTCTGTATACTTCGTATACCAGAAAGTAAAAATGCTACGATTTAAATGGAAAATATCGAACATGCGATCCTTATACAAAAATCATAGATCTGTTTCAAACTTGAGCTTAACTTGTTTAAGAAGGAAGAACACTTGCGATATTTTTTTCAAATTTTACAATTCTATTAATGTCCAGAACTATTTCATTCCTATGATCACAGTTTCTCTCAAACTAACATTTCCCCAGCTAGCATTAAAATCCGAGTTCTATTCACTTAGTGAATTTCGGGACATTGTGTTCGGAATGCTGAGGACGAAGCTTACATTCCAAATTTAATACAATGAGAACAATACGGCGCTTCGACAGGAGAGAGAAATAGACGCTTCAGTGCGAGAGAGGGTAATTTGTTCTGAAGTTTATAGGCACAAGTGGACTGATTGTTAAACGTCCTCTACTTCGAGGATTGTAATGAAATTCTTCGTTGCAATTCGAAGTAGTTTATTAAATCAAGCGCCTCCAGCCTACTCGGTTTCTCCAATTTGCTAGTTATAGACAGGTGTATAGGAATACTTCATATCAAATTGGAAGAATTTGTCACAAATGTGTACAACAAATACTGAATTACTTATGTCAGACTGTCGCGATGGTCTGTTAGTTGAATCTTGGTTTAGGGATCAGAAGTTGCTAGTTCAAGATTTTGTTCCAGCGAAGAACTGCAGTGTATGTGGTTTTAGTGCGCACTAAAACTGTAGTGGGTGAAACGTCCTCTGATTAATGCGGTATCCGAAGTTTGGAGAGGAATTATGAGTTATTTTAGGTATACAGGGTAGTTTGATCTTAGGTGTGAACCTGGCTGATAATTGAAACGCTCGATAATTTAGAGGAGTGCAGTTATCACAATCAAAGTAATATGGATCGATTACTTTGATTAACATATTAACGGTGGACGCATTGATCTGGCAATACGCGACAGGAAGACATACAATGGATATTGGTTTATTAAAAAGTGAAATATTCACTACAAGTGATGAGTGAATGCGGTCACGATTTAAGACCTTCGAGCCGCAAAATAAAGCAATTTGTTTGACTTTTTTGACAGTTTGAACGAACTTAAAATGAATGTTTCGACAGATTCAAGAAGAATACCGATGTCATGAAATGGATCTGCAAAATATAAAACGCCAAGGCTAATAAATATAATTTTTTTAAATATTTAAATTAATTATCAAATTATTATTACTAGTAATTCTGTGAACAATAGACCTTGTAAATCCCCCCACACAAAAAAATCCAAGATCTGCTCTTCATCACAATTTTTAAAGGTTTATCCAACGTCGTTATTCATTTTGGATACAACATTGTTTCGAGGAACACCAGATATCATAATTTGTCTCTAGAGGAGGTACTTTCTTTGTCCCGTGAATACATTATCTAACAAAGTTATATTTACGAACTTAAACCAATTAATGAACAATATTGAACACCTATAATGTACACAGATTTTTAGTTAATCAAATTTTTATAACATAAACTATTTGGGTAGAGTCGTGGAAAAAGCATACTTTCGAAAAAAGAAGAAATACATGATTAGAGGGAATTAAAGAGGAAGAAGGGCAACTCTCAGCATGGAACACTATGATCTTATCTCTCTCTCTCTCTCTGTCACACACAATTTTTCAAAGCTAATTATTTGCACGAATCTTTGTTTTTATCCGTATTTACAAAATTACAATTAAATGTTTGTTTTTATTAATATTAAAAAATTAAAATTAAATGTCTGCTGTTATTAGCATTAACAAAATTACAATTACATATATCGCAATACCAAATTGAAGGGCCGCAGTGGCCTACTGGTAAGGTCTCGGCTTCGGGGCCGGTGGGATCCAGGCTCGAAACCCGATTCCACTGAAGATCAGCCATGTATGGGGCTTGTTGCACGTTAATTCAAACCCAGTGGCCCTCGTCATCTGACCGTGGTTCACGAGGTCCGCTCCAAAATAGCCCCATGTTGCTTCGAAATGAGACGTTAATGTAACTGAACTAGTCAGTACCAAATGACTCAAATGTTTTAATGATGGAAAACTCGCCATTGATTCACGAACACATTGAAATCATTAAAACGGTCACCATCTTTAAAAAACATGAAAAAAAATTCTGACATAAAAGTCGTTTTTCATGATCTCAAGGAACCTCCATGCCAAATTCGAAGAAAATCGAACGAAGCGTTTGGTGGTGACTGTGCAACAAATAAATTTACAGATAGATGAAATGATGAACGGAGTTGAAACAGAGAAACTTCGATCGGTCAGCTATCACTAGTAGTTCTGTGAACAGTAGACATCTCTCGCCCCCCCCAAAAAAAATATATAAAAAATCTAAGATTTTTTCTTCACCGGATTTTTTTAAAGATTAGCAAAATGTTATTCATTGTGAGGCCAGCATTGTTAGTAGGGACACCGGACATCATAATTTGACTCTCGAGGAGATACACTAGTGTACAAAGTTTAGCACAATTCCTAAAATGCGACAAATTTTGAATTAATATGGATAAAATGCTTCGCAATCTGCTGAATTAGCAAAACATCTCTAGTTCTTTTACTTTGCTTATCTTTAGGCGGCAAATCGAAATATTTTGAAGAAGATGGCATCAAAAAATCACAGAGAAAAATTCAATCCTTAAATTAGTTATTTGAAAAAAATCATCAAGAAAATTTTACCATTAAACAGGCATCAAATTAAAATATTTTTTCCGACTCACTTCAAGATGTATATATATATATATATTATAAAAAAAGACAAAAGGATGGAAAGTATTTCAGTAAAAAAGAACGGATGCGTCTTCAGAGAAGGTGGAATCCGTACTAACTATCCACATACTAACCATGAAATAATTAGAAAATCCCAACACTTTCTACGAACAGTGTTAGCTATAAGCTAATGGAACACTGTCTTCACCTCGAGTGTTAGGATATACAAAAAGCCAAATAAAATTGACCAAGAATTAGAAATGTACATACCGTAAAATTGGGAGATGCAAGCAGCATGGAAGAAGACACAGAACTGAATGTCTCGGGTCGTATAAGAGACCGGGTGTTTTCAAAGTATCATATTATGTGAATTCGCACCTGAGCTATGAGTTGGGGGAGAATGATGGAGACAACGAAAGCCATGAAAAATATACAAAAATTAAAGAAGGAAGAGTAAAGACAAAAAATGAAAAAGAAAAAATTTAAAATTAATGGGAAAAGTTATGAAGTAAACCATTTTTTTCAGAGCAGCTAGAGTAAAATATTTTGAATTTCATTAATAAACGACTGAAAGATGCATTTTCGAGGTAATCACATTAGATATGTCTGACTTGAGTGACCCTATCACAGTTTAAAACTGCGTCAGCATAGCTCTAATACGCAGTCCTTTACTTACATCTTAAAGCCATTAATTAAAGGTTCGTATAAGCTCCAGGAATTTTGTTACTATTAAGGTTATTTCGAAGGTGCTGAATTTGCTTTTTAATAGAATTTCTATTGTTGCATGTTTTGTTAATCCTAATGAATTGATTTATAATAGTGTTTTTATAAATTTTAGAAGAGATATTTGAGTTCCAAAAAATATATCTATTGACGTTGAATTTGAACTCGTTTCTTTTGTCATAAATATCAATTTTTAAAGTATTTTGGCAATCAATAATTAGATCCAGAAAAATAACAAGTTCTTGAAAGTTATTGGTTTGGATTAATTTAAGTTCATTTGGATACAGATTATTATAAGTTGCATTGAAATCTTTAAGGTTGAATATAATAAGGTCATAAATGAATCTAAAAGCTGAATTCAAATTAATATCGATATTACGTTCAAAAAAGTGTAGAAACAAATTGGCCAGTAGACATGAAAAGCTGGTTCCTTGTGGGATGTCTTTAATTTATTAGAAGATATTTCCCCCATTAAAAATAAAGTTATTATAAATACAGTAATTTTTTATATCTTTCCAGAAGCTTATTGGGATGTTAAATAGGTTTTTTAGGTCGTAGAAATAATTCATTAACACTTCTTGTATTTTATCAAGGGGGATGCTTGTGAAGAGATCTCGGACATCATAGGTTCACGGAAATCGCATTCTTCATTATTTGAATTGGCTTTCCATCCTTTTGTCACTCCATTGAAATTTTATATATATATATATATATATATATATATATATGCGCGAAAAGCTGTTGTTACTATGAAGATCAGACGATTTATAAGGCAGGCGAAATTATCTTGACGAGATCGCATTTCTTGTCGAGAAGCGTCTGATAATTCCATTTAGGCGTAATAATAACAAGCGAATTTTTAAAAGTTCTTTAAATTGGTTTCTGCGCCATATAAAGTATAAAAGAAATAGTTTAGATGGTAAATGAGTTTAAATATAAATTTAGAGCTAAAAGATAGCCAAAGACTATAAAAATAGATAACATTTATTCAGCGAAATGCGGATATAACGGTACAAAGCCATACGCGAACGATGTTTATTTACAACTCTGATGTCATAATCTAAATGTTCTGTTGCCACTCACTCTTTTATTATCAATTAATATAATAATTATATATAATTTAAATTATTATTTTATTACCGAATTAAAATAATAAGAAATAAAACAAATACATTGTTTTCTATTGCTTCAAGAAATATTTCTACCAAATTTGAGGGAAATCGAACAAAGCATTTGGTCGTAATCTCTTATTTTTTCTATAATTGTGTGAATTTGAAAATAAATAAGTGCCTGTAATTTGCGAATTACGCAAAATTTTTTATCGCAAACGAACCTATACTAGAATGATCATTAGAATAAAATTTTACAATATATTCTTTAAAAATAAGAAATACGACATTCCTTCAGCAGCATATAATTTTAAATTTTGCATTTATTATTGTCTAGTTGATATTAATTTTTCCGTTTTAGGAAATATCAGCTACATTTACAAATTTATTGCTGAAGCGTCCTCTGGAATTTTTGCAACAAACATTTACGCTTTTCGTACTTTTCTCTCGTCCACGTTTCATCAATTGACAGAGAAGAACACACACTTCCATAAAATTACCATAATGTCGCTGCACTTCAATAAGATCTTATTTTTCCACATAAGCACAGTGGAGAGAAACATTCTCCTTTTTTATTTAATCCGAAACTGTCCTGAAAATCTTGCGCGAGATTAAAAATTTATATGCAAGAAATTTTTATTTGCTTATTGTGTGGACGAAGAAACGTTTCCGTAATAAGAATGAAATGTCACCGAAAAAAATATCAGTCGAGAAGTTTTTCAGAGTAAATAATAATAACGGCACTACTTTTCCGGAAAGAAGGAGATATTGATTCCCCGACACACTGCATTTTTGTGTACCACTCACTTTTATTTTTCTTATCTTTTTCGAAGCTCTATCCAAGGAAGATTTCAAACTACGCCTTCCTCTTGTTTTGAAAAACAGTGATACCCAGTTAAAGTTCTTTTCTGTCCTTCAATACTTTCCTGTACTAAAGTTGTTCTTTTCTGTACTTATTAATTTACTCCTAAAATTCAACAAGATTTGTATAGAAAAACATTGAACGAAGTCGTCGGGACGCCTAAATTTAATATACAAGGGTTTGCTATAATTAAAGTTCGTCTATTGAGATGTCCTTAGAGTCGATTCTAGAGCTCCAGATGAAAAAATTTCACTATTACAAACGATGCGCTCTATGAAACTCGAAAAAAAGAAGAAAGGAAAAAGAAAATAAAATAGGAAAAGAAAGGAAAAAGAAAAGAAAAAGAAGAAAGGAAAAGAAAAGAAGAAAGGAAAAGAAAAGAAGGGAAAAAGAAAAGAAAAAGAAAAAAGAGGAAAGGAAAAAGAAAAGAAAAAGAAAAATAAGAAAGGAAAAAGAAAAGTCAAAAATAAAATTTTCGTCAATAGTTGTCGCTGTACCAAAATCTGAGGTTCGGATCGAAAAAAATCGGAGATTTTTTTTATTTCATTACTGAAGAAAAATTGAATAGTTCATTTTAGGGTTTTTTTCAGTTTAATTAAAACCGCTGCAGAAATTTAATTTTGAATCTTTTTTTCCTGAAAAATACCAATTCTCTGGAACAAAATGCACCACCTCACAATATTTTATCTTGTTTGTATAAAAAAAGAGAAACAAAGATAGAATAGATTGAATTTTCAAGAAAGATCCGTCTGAATAGGCGCACTTTTATTATAACAACCCTGCATAAAACACTACAAACTTTCTCTCTTACCCCTTTGCAAAATCTTTGGTGGATGATGTTGGTGTCGTTAAATTCATTAAACCGTCACCACCTCCGTAAAATCAAAAAAAATTTCGTTTGACACATTGTGCAAACTGCTAGGCCAAGTCAAAATTGTTACGGTAAGTACTCACTGAACATAAGCTCGAAAAAATGTCATGTGCTATTAAGCAAATACATATCAAATTAACAAAGCAGGTAAAAGGGGTCAAATATTACTAAGCGACATTTATATCATGTTGATGATAAATAAATTGAAAAAATTTCTTCAGGTTAAAACTGCTTCCAAATACCGATTAGAAAACTTAACTTTATCGCTGGCTTACTCAAAGAATCTCGGTTAATTGCAGAAAAGATTCAAAGTCATTCCTGGTCTGTGTTGTTCTAACAGGTGAAAAAGCAGTATCTAAGACAAGTATCTCGAAAATCACGCAAACCTCTCTTAAAACCGAATTATGTTTTGTATTTTCATGCAGACAGTTTCCATTTCGACTGATCTTTCGGATGATTATCAATAAATTCGTAGAGCATGATCTGATACTTGATAATTGATAGGATTGAAAATAATTTTTCTGTCCTTTCCATTTGATGTATTTCTTTCCAGCTTATTTATTTATCTCCTGTAATCTCCGGATATCCTCCTTTTAGTCGTTTCTATTTTTCGTGTCAGAAGCACAGGCGATTTATTCTTTTATTCAGTTTCTTCACTAGCTTTATTTCGGTTCAGGAAGACAGTGGTTTATTGGCAGTTCGGTTGGTTTCCATTTGCAAAAGCCTCTTTATTAACTCTGCTACTGGGGACAATTTATGCTCACATGATAAACGTAGAGTGAACTGCACCAACTGAAATTTAAAATCTACTACACACCTTAAAATCGTTCCTCATAACTGTAATAGTATATTAGCCTAAAACATTATTATGTTTAAAAAAGTAAGTAATTATTTTGTAGAATCCTTAATAGCAATCAGAAAATGCAAACAAAATTTATGACATTTACATTTAAGGCAAAATTGCAAATCTTCTGCGATGTGATTTAAAGAATATGTTGAGAATATATTAACCAATCACGACTGCAACTGGTCTAAAAATACTGAGTCATTATGTTTGGCGCGTTTCATGATGAATATTGTTTAATTTTACACAACAGGGTCAATTAATGTTCACACATCAAATACAGCGCCTCCAATGCATTTTGGAATTCATTGGGTATAAAGTAGAAGGAGAAAGGATGCGATGTCACACAAATCAACGTAAGAAAACTTGTAGTTAGTGTATAGCTACGTTTGAGCCTACATGTGAGAGTGACTGAGTGTATGTTTCATAAGTTGATTCCCTTGAGCCCATTTTATCTGCTACGTCGCAAATAAATTAGTCTACTGAGAGTATTGTAGTAAGAGAAAGGATGTGATATAACAAATCAACATAAGACAACGTGTAGTTAGTGCACAGCTACACGTTGTGCACTACCATATGACCGTCTCGTAAATTGATTCCCTTGCGTTCATTTTATCTGCTACGTCTCTAATGGATTAGTAACTTCGTCCATTTCGTTGTCTTAAATTTTGTGGCCAAAGATGGTCGATTTACTTCCCGACATTTCGCCAGTGGTGCGCGATTTTGTTCGTTTTCCGCCACAGAAGGAAAAGATATTTGATACTGGAAAAAGAAGCTGCGATAAAGAAAGAGTTTATAATAATTTCTCCCCCTAAGCTATATATTCCTATTTGTAATCTCCTCTATCCAATGTATTATTCTGTGTTGAACGTCTGTTTTGCAAATTTTCCATTAAGCTTATCAAAATATGATACGAAATCCAGCGATGAATATTTTTAGATTAGATTTCTGAAGATGGTGAAAATTATGAATGGGTTTGAATGAAGGGAGAGTTCTACTTTTCGTAATTTTGGACGCAAGTAGGAAAAAATTCATCATCTTACAAAAGGATATGAACACTTTCAGAAGGAATTTATTCAGTTGCAGAATGGCTGATACTTGTCGTATAAGATTAAAATAGGTTTCCATTTAGTTTGTTTTGATGTTTTCTTCCGTTTGTCGAAATGAAACTTGCTTATACATGTTTTTACTCTTTCTATTTCAGTAATCTTTGAATTTTTTGCTTTTAGTTGCGCGTCGAAATATTAAGCTATCCAACAGCATATTCAATTTCTGAAAGTCATTTTAATTCAATTTCTATAAGATTGAAATTTCCTGGATATACGGATAAAACTGCTCTAAAGAATTCCTCTAACGAATTTTATGTTAATTTCAAAGTGCATTTGAGCAAGATTTTAGTTTAGTTTTAATTTTACTATCAAAGCTAGTTGAAATTCCAAACTAAGTAAATTTTAAATTTATGAAGAATATAAATAGATATTTTAAAGAAGCTTTCATTAGTTTATATAAAAGAAAATAATAATTTTTTGTCAAAATTTTCGTGGTCAAAACAAGCATTATAAAAACGACAAGCGCTGTTCAAAGTGTTTTATATAAGTTCGCATAACAAAATCAGCTACTGTTACATCTAGAATAAATAATAACTAGTTCACAAACTGTGAAAAAATTCACAGTACATGTTTATTTTGATTATTAAATAACCTGCCTTAGATTTGATATCGAAAGAATATGGTAAAAATCCGATATGAAAAAAAACTTTTGTTTTCGAAATTAACTTTATTTCGCTCAAACAAATTTGAACATAGTAATGCAAAAGTTTGCTGAACGATCTGCGAGATCTCATGTTTTATTTACATCTCATCTTCCTTTCACTTACATCAAACATAAGATTCGTGGGCAAAAACAGAAAGATGAAGTATTTCTTTTCGGGATGGAAAACCCTTCATGAATACGAAATTCATCCCCTGTCAATCATAGCGACTGAAATGCATTTTTCGGGATTACTTTTTTACTGATACCATATGCAGAAAATTGGGAATTTTTTTATCTAACTAATCTTGCTTCACGAGAGAACCGTCATTTTTTTTCTGATCCATTTACAAACAAGATATTCGGGTTTTTTTCCCCTCGGCAAAGTTCGACATTTTTAAAACTATAAATGCTAGCGATAATAATTAAAAACACAAAAGTCCCTTTTACTTCTTTAGAGTTCACAAGACGCTTTTGCTTATGAATTATCTTTGCAAAAATAATATTTTATTTGCTGTATAATTCAGTTGAATTGTTTATTTCACACTTTAACTGTTTATCCTTAGATAATTTGCAGAATAACTAGTTATTTTATAAAATAAATAGTTATGGTGTGGAATTATTAACTTATTACACACTTTAGCTGCGTCAGTGCAAAATAGACAAAACATGGACTTGGTTCACCTAAATTCTGAACCCTCCAAATATATCATATATTGTTTTATTATTAATTGAATTAGTGCGACTTTACAATTAATAATTAGAGGAAAAATTATTGTTCAATTTCTGGGAACCTTTCCAGCTCGAGACCTCTGGCGTTTTGAGTAGGTCGTCTATTCTGAAATCTGTTCCTGTAGTACCCAAAGCGCTGACCAAAAAGAAATCAAAAGCACTCCCTTCCAACCACTAAATAGCTCGGACGGGAAGCCAAAAGAGCTTTTCGCGTTCGCGAATAGATCTTTCCTTTGAGTGACAGGGAGGTGGGAAATTCAAATCCGCATTCCTTTGTGTACAGAGGCTCCGAGAAAGGATTTTGCAGTAGCCGATTACTTCTAACATCACTTCCTGCTTCGCTTACTTCTGTCGAACTCGAAAAAGGTTTTTCTCTGGAGGATCGCTTCAAATGTGTCCGACTTTTATGCATCGGCGGAATGGTAACAACGTTTCTGAGTTTTAAATTTTATTTATTATTTTTATTCTCTATCCGACGTACAGTTCAACAATCCAGAAAAAAGAGAGTGAAAAGCTTTTAAGAACATATTTCGAGTGAAGAGGGAAGAAAGAAAAAAGTTTTCCGAAACAGGAATTTTCCACTGAAATGGACTTGTTTATTCTAGTCGATGGAAGAAAAAGTGGAAGGAAAATCAAAACAAAAGAACGGGGGGGGGGGGGGGGAAACGCCAAAACAGAAAAAAAACGCCTTCTGATTTCATCATGGGTACATTTCTTCAGATTTTAAGCCCTTTGCTTTTGCAATAAGTGAAGTGCGCTCTTGCCTTACACCTAATATCATTTTGGTGTTTCTTCAATTGAGTAGAAATGTCTTTTGTTTCTTCAACCATGGGCGTATTTATTTTAACATATTATTTTTAGGCTGTCATACTCTATGTAAACTGAGTGGTATAAAAATTATGACGTGGAGAATGCAAACAGTCTCAACAAACCCTTTTTGAAGAAGAAAAGTTCTCTCTATAAGAAATAGATAGTATCCTCAAGAACATTCCTAACGGTAAAGCCCCTGGATAATATCACTGTAAAAGTAATTTATAACTTCCTTCCCAATCTGATGTCAGACTTATTCAATAAGTGCTTAGAAACTAAATGTTTCCCAGATCCTCTGAAAATTCGACTTGTTATCCTGTTTTACAAGACGGGCAAAGACGAACACAATATTAAATCGTACAGACCAATTACCTTACTCTCCACACTTGCTAAATTGCTAGAGAAGCTTCTTCTACAAAGGTTTAACTTCCAATTAAAAACAAAAAAACTCCAACATCCGCTGCAGTACGGATTTAGAGAAGGGATGTCAGCTTACGACGTACTCCTGCATGTCACTTCTCTCCTGGAACAAACTCGAAGGCAGGAAAAACATGCTAGGTTGATCTCTTTAGACATTTCCGGTGTATTTGACAGTCTGCAATACTCTTCCATCAGAGATAGATTTGCTTCCTTATCTCTCTTTTCCAACATAAGCGAAACGTTTCTTGACACTTTCGGGTCTATTCTGGTACCCCCAGTTGGGTTGGGAGGCGTCACTTTTCCCGTTTTAACGTGCGGAAAAAGTGACGCCTCTTCTAACAGAGTTCAAAATAAACCCCTTTAACTAACAGAAAAAAAGCGATGCAAACCAGAGAAGGGACAGTCTTTTGGGAACAGAGTCAAGGGTATCCACAGGGTTCATGTAGCGGTCCAGCATTTTGGAGCATCGTGGCAGACGAAATCCTATCGGTACAGTGGCCTCAAGGAGTTCATCTACAAGCATTTGCTGATGACTTTGCGTTCATTGTTACAGACAACACCAGAAAATGGCTCAGGAAGCTCGGCAAATTTGCATTGGACAAGTTTAAGGACTGAGAAGACAAAAATAAGCTACTAGCTACTATAAGCTACTCAATGGAAAAAACTAGCTATGTCCTTTTCAGCAAGCTTGTCAGAGGACCAACGATTAAATGGGGGAACCAATCAATAAGCCGTAAAGATCAATTGAAATATCTAGGTGTTACAATACATCATAAATTAAGCTGATTAACACACGTAATAGAACAGGGGAAAAGAGCCATGGAACAATACCAACACCTCTGCAGAATTCCAGGAAAAACTTGGGGAATGAACAAGAACAACAGAAGGCTATTGTATAAAACATTCATATAATGAACACTCTGTCATGGAGTAGTTGCTTGGGGACATAATATGACATCCCGACTCCAAAAAAAGTTGGACTCCATTCAACGTCTGTTTCCTCTATTTATTAATGGTACGTATAGGACTACCCCAACAGTTGCTCTCCAAGTGGTCACCGGTTTTCAACCTCTCCACCTACAAATCCAACAAGAAGCAACTTATGCCCGAGTTGCTCGAGCAAGATCTTCATCAAACTTTTTGAACCTTACATTCAAGCCAACAGATTGCGAAATCAAAAGCAGTGGAACTCATATTCGCCCTCAAAACTTTCTTCTCCCAAACCAAATTTCCTTTCCAGAAGACCATAGAGACTCAGGATACAAGGACATATATACAAGATGGATCCAAAACGGAACGAAGACATTGGTAACGCATATTGCATTCTCGAAAACTATGTAATAATAGCTTCATGTCAAGGTAAACTTAATCCCAATAATTCGGTTTTTCAAGCTTAAGCCCTTGCAATTAAAATGGCAATTGAATCAGCTTCATCCCTTCAAAGACCAATCAAAATTTGGACAGACAGTCTATCTAGTTTAAAGGCCATATTTAATCCTAAATATCACCATAGTAAGTCCGAGAAATTCAAACACTTTTGCTTTCCCATAAACATATTCACCTGAGATGGCTCAAAGCCCATGTCGGTCATCTAAGCAATGAATGTGCAGATCAATTAACCAAAGAAGCCATCACAAAAGGCGACCCTTTCTTTCTCCCTGGGCCACATTCCTTCCTGAAATTTGAAATAAGGTCAACTGCTTTAAGCATCTGGCAAGGTAAGTAGGATAACGGAGAAACGGGCCGCAGTACATACGAAATAGTGCCTAGGGTCTCAATCTAGATAGAAGGAGGGAGTAGAGAGGAGCTAGTGTTCGATTCAGGACACGGGCCTTTCCCTTCATAACTTCAACTTTTGAACACTTTACAACTTCTCGTGCGGAGGAAAAGGAAATTCAATGCACTATGCCACAAAATTTCCGATAACCCTCTCCTAGCATTTCCAAACCCCTACAGTGCAAAATAAATTACAGTGGTTAAAAAACATTCTCACGAATAACTTGTCAAGAACACGTCTTCGACTCCTAATGCGTTTCATGTGTGACGAGAACAATCTCATTGAAGAGGAACATCGATGAGCATGCATCCACCCAGACTGACACACAATTCCGGAAACTTGCGACTTTTCTATTTTTCTTTTATCATGTTTTTATTTTTTTATTTTTCATATTGTTTCTTGTTCCGTGTTGTTCTTATGTTTGTTCTTGTCCAGTTTTTGTTTCTTTTTTTTTTCATTATTATTTGTTTTTGTCCCAGTTATATGCATTTTCCTTTAAAAAAATAAAATTCACCTCCATCCATCCAAACTGGAAAGGATCTGAATGGCTCTAAACACGGGGGTGAAGGTGGTGTAATGTAATGTAAACGCTCTACAAGACAGATCTTTTGGTCCTAGAACAAACAAATTTGGAAAGTAGTTACTTCTTGGGTAGTAGGTACTTAGAAAGAATTTTCAAAATTTCAATTGAATTTTTAACAAATATAACGCTTTAACGCAATAACTCCAGAAGATATTAGGAGTTTGTTGTTCGAATCTATTCTTGTTCGAAGTCTTTTTTCGTTGTTCGAAGTCTCTTGTTGTTGTTCGAAGTTTGGTAGTGGCTTCCTCATATGCTAAGCCGCTGTCAAAAACTCATCTTCAAATTTCTCAACAATAAAAAAAACTTCAGCTTTGTATGCTTTATTAAAAATGTAACACGCTTTATTCACTCGCGCAGCCAAGCTCCATAACAACGAAGTCTTTATTCGCTATACATCCGAAAGCCAAACGCTTCAGAAGAAAGACACTTCCCAGCATGCCGTGGTTAATTAAGAAATCATCAAGCAAGGAAAATCTTAAATGGGGCCACCCAAATGAAAACCTTTCCCGCTATCACAATTCAAGCTCCCCACAAACATCGACAAATGACTACCGGCGCTCCGCATAAATCAAGAAGCGATCCGCATGATTAACAGCCAATAACATCGCAGTGTGAAGGCCGTATCGATCGGACGACCAATCAGGTGTCCCGTTAATGGCATTGTCGCGACGCTTTAAATAACGAGGTGTCATCACGAATCAGGCCCTTTGAAGATAGTCGCCGGGAGAGGTCTTATCGATTGCGCGCGTGGTTGGCATCTGCGAGCTAAAACTCCTGGACCCGTTGAATTCAATTAGCAATTAAGTGGATCTGGAAGCAGTGATTATTTTTCTGCTTGGGATGTGAGGTTCGATACGATTTTCTTCGTTTCCATCATTTGGGAGTTTGTATAATTAGTTTCACATACATCGATTTCGATCTACGGAAAAATATCGTCAGATATTTTATTGTGCGGAAGGCAACCGACTATCCTCTTCGTGACTATTCGGACTCCTTACAATTCGGCCTGGTTAAAAAATAATTCTCTGTAATAAAATGAGGAATAATTTTCACAGGAATTAATATACTTTTTAAGTTAATGTTTTTTTTCATGCAATACAGTATTCATGCAGTACAGCGCACATTATTTTATGTTTCATGCAATTGTAACGGATCTTATGTTAGGCATTATAAAATTTATCTTAAATGTTCATAATATTTTTATTCTTTGGCTTCCTTTTTCTGTAATAAATTTTTAAAACGTACAATACAGTTCATGACAAACAATTATTAAATTCTGCCCTGAACGAAGGAGTCAGAAAATCTGAATACTAACGGGTTTATAATAGTATGAATGAGGTAGAAAGTGAGCATTTATAGAACTCCTATCCGGTTGGTTTTTTTCTTTGTTATCCTACCCTTCCTGTACATTAGACCAGATAGTTAGGAGTCGACTATATATGCGTTCCTTCGCACACGACGACTTTTTTCCGAGTAGAATTCAGTCGATTGATCTACAGTTTGTTAGAGCTAAAACCATGCAGTTGCACAGAAAATTAATCCAAAACATGCTTTTGCAATGTGGTTTGTGTGCCGTTGTCTTAGGCGTCATAGAATTAAATTAACTTATAGGCCTAGTGCGTTTTGCGAATGTGAAGGGAATTTATAATGTAGTATATACAGGGTGTCCAACAAAGGACTCCCTCATTTTAAAATTAAATAACTCGGCAACGAAGATCGATAGAAGAACGAAGCCAGTGATATGCTTAGTCTGAAAGCCGTAAAAATCTGATACAAAAGTTTCAAAATTAGTTATAAATGTTGCCGACAGGTGGCGCTGTACGTTGTAATCACACTTCAGATTTCGAGAAGAAAGCTATAAACTATCATTTGCAAGTAATCGTTGCAATCACATCACAATCGATTCAAATTAGGCATTTTTCGTGCTTGCCAAGGACAGTTTATAGATTTCTTATCGGATTCTGAATAGCTATTACAACCTGCAGCGCCACCTGTCGGCAACATTTATAACTAATTTTGAAACTTTTGTATCAGATTTTTACGGCTTTCAGATTAAGCATATCACTGGTTTCGTTCTTCTATCGATCTCCGTTGCCGAGTTATTTAATTTTAAAATGAGGGAGTCCTTTGTTGGACACCCTGTACTAACTGATATACCCGACATTACTCGGGATGAAAATACTTTCATGTCTAACATTTTCAATGTAATAAATACTTTTATATAAAATATTTTAATGAAAAAAAATACTATCATCGAATAAACTTTTTATGCGTTTCATTTTTACTGCACTAATGTTTAACCTCATTCTACGGGTGTCAGCAGAAGAGCTTGAACCGCCAATGCCCAGTCGAAACTTAATATTTATTTAATAAAAAATTATTATTTCATTAATTGTCACGAAACCTTCATAAATTCCTAATGCTTCGTGGGATTTGTGAACAAAAGTTGTAGAAATTCTATTCAGAAGTTTGGATTTCTATAGCGTATAAGAAAAGTGGTGTTCAGTTTTATTTATATAGATGAAACACTGATCTATAAAAAACGGATTACTTTCACAACCACTAAGTGGCTACTACTCGAGAATGTATTCTCATACAAGACGAAATTCTCTCGCTTATAGACGAGCGGATGCTCCATATTTAATCCGCACTCCTTTCTGCAGATAGATTTCGAGAAAATATTTCTCAATAGCCGATTACTCTCAGCATGAATTCCCTGCTTCCCTTACTTCAGTCGGGCTCTGAAAGACTGTTTCAAATGTCCCGACTTTTATGCATCAAAGGAATGCCAACAATTCTGATTCGCATTATTTTTTTCCACCCAAACATCATCTGTACCACTCAACAGCTTGAAGAAAAAGAGGAAAAAGCTTTTAAAATCAGGCCTCAGTTGAGGATAAAAGAAATAAAAAGTCTTCCGAAACACGAATTTTCCACAGAAATGGACTTATTTATTCGAGTCGATGGAAGAAAAATCGAAACAAAGAAGAGAGGGTAAAGGAAAAAAGTCCTCCCTTCTGATTTCATCATACATACATTTTTTTTTTTTCTTTTCACGACGTCAAGTCCAGTACGGGTTTTTCTTTCTCCGTGCGTGCGTGTGTGTGTGTGTGCGTGTCTTCGTGCGCATGCAACTACATAGCAAACATTTTTGTTAAGTAATATTCTTGTCTTCCATTGTTACAATAGAATAAGAGATTGAACTACCTATGAGATATTTGGAGTTTGCCTTACAATAGATTAAATAGAGGGCCAAAGTTCTTAAGTTTTCTCTACGCGACTTCTTTACCAACCATTGGCAACGTAAAAATCTTCTGGTACGGAATCTACATCACCAGTAGGAAAAGTTAATAATACTTTTAGTGAAACAAAGACGACTTATTTTTATATTTATAATAAAATTCAATGATGTATGTCTTATAGAATCAATTAAAAAAGCTAAAATATAAAATATTATTACAGGAATGACTTAATTTCTTCAAAAGTTTATATTTCCCATTTCACTTTTTCAGAAACAGCGTTCTTTGTAAGTTGTAATCAGTTATTAAAACAAGTCTTCAAAAATGATAGAAATTACGATCTTAATGCGTCATACCCCGAAATTTCTTATTATTAGATAACTTTTGTTATCATTATTTGAATCCCGTCGATAGGGAAAAGATTAATGTAAAGAAAAATTCAAAACGAAAAACCAGATGGGTAAAATGAGATTTAAAGAAACTACGCCACCTCCTAATTTCTTTTTTATCCGTGAACGCTAAGGGTTACCATAATTTTTTTAATTGAAATCCTGACCCACAGGGTGGAACGGTCTTGGCGGTCAAATATATTAAAAAATTCTCATAGCTGCCTATCAACATTATGACCGTTGTTCATAACATTAGGAGAGATTTGAAGAAATGAAAAAATTATGGCACCAGAATGCAAAGATACAATTTTTATTAATGTTTGATAAATCAAAACTACGTTAAGGAAAAACATAACGAAACAAGATTACATTATAGTATTTATAATAATGTATCGCCTGTAAGGATAAAACTTCTAAAATAGAATTCTCAAAGACTGTAAAGGAAGGAAATTTTACATTCACGAGCTTTCTAGAAAAACACCGCAAACTTCTTGGAAATCTACGGACCATAATCTCAGAATTCCAAATGCATTTCATTTAACCAGCTGGAAAATAGATTCTAACTGCCAAACTTCATTCAAAGAAAAAGGAAAAATACGAAACAGTCCTTCACACTTTAAAGCGATAATAATGTCTGTTAATTAGAATTTAGATTGTCCTGATTCGAAAGACACTGAATGCTCCAATTTGATACATCACTGAATATAATTTGATCTTACAACTAACTTTAAAGCCTAAGTTCTTTGTCTTTCCATTTAGGAAATCCGTAGACTACTAATTTAAATCGCTTTGTTTAAGCAGGAATTTTTCGGTGATTATAGGAACTAAGAATATATCCGTAATTTATAAGGATATTATAAAAATATCCACAAATCTAGGAATTTATATTAAATGAAATATTGTTAATATGCAGTTTCATCAGAAGCTCATTTGCTCATAAAAATAATTAAGAAGTTGCAAATATTTCAAAAATCATTTTGAATTTTATTATTATGTTCACAACCTAGAGTTGTTTTTGACAAGGTCTGGCCCAAGACGTCTAATTTTTTCTGAATAGAATCAATTTATTTGAAGAAAATGTACACTACAGAAAAAACTCCAGTTACAGAAAATTACTCCAATTACAAAAAGAACACCAAACAAACAAAGAATAAATTATGTGTACACTGAACCTTAAAAAAACGTTTTGGGAATTTAAAAGTTGTAAACATTGAATATTAAAAAAAAAATTTAAAAAGCATAAGGAACATAAAAGTTGACTCCACTGAATCTTAAGAAGATTAATATTTATTCTCCATTATGATTTTTCATCATGACTTTTACTTTTTAAATCTAGAAACACTTGCACTGAAATATGTCTGCACTAATTTTTTTCATATAGTCTTTAAAGTTACAAAAATCAGCATACATATAAATTCATTCATAATAAGTTAATTGGTATGGGCCATTGGTAATTAGTATATTTAAACAGAACGCAATTCTGAACACTAGATATCGATTTTCTGAGAAATAAAATTCTATAATAAATGGAAGTAGTTTAATTTCATAGAGCTCGCTCTTTTTCTACCTACTGTCAATTTGAGCATATGACTGAACTTTCTTTGACTATTGTCTTAATGTTTAAAAGTGTCATGATTTTTGATAGAGTTTCTATCAAGTTTTTCGATTTCTAGTTCGGTGGTAGAGGTCTGAAAATGTCCCCAGCAAAGTTTTAACACCGAATTTACCTACGTGAGTTTATTAAATTGAAGACATTTATCCCAATAATTCCGATGCATTCAATATATTGTGGAATTAAGCCTGTTCAAAACATGAGTTTCAGCTATAAAGCATAGTTCATTGCAAGAGGCTTATGCCAACTGCAAAACAAAATTTTATATATCAAATTTGAAGTTTAGTTCAGTTTAAGTAGATTAATTTACCATTTTCAAACAACACGAGGGATATTTTTGGATGGATCTAATAATTTTGAACCGTGGTCAGATGATCCATCATACCCGACTCTCCCAAATTCCACGTCAAGCCAACATATAACCGCTTGACCTTCGAATGCAAATAAACATACACCAATATGCATATAAACATGCAGGATCTTTCGAACAATCGGGTCTTCAGCTTGCAACCCTCCGATCCCGAAGTTCAGATTCTGCGACGATGCCACTGTGACCCATAGCAAATTTGAATTCATTTTCCCAACAATTTGATTCATTCGATCAATAGCTGAACTAAGTCTGTTCAGAACACGAGTTCTGTAATGCTCAATGCAAGACTGTAAAACATGCTTCACTGTAATGGACCTATGCTAACTGAAAACAAAATTTCGATATTTCGAAGAAGTGTATGCATAGATCTGTTATGTCTGCCACAAAAGACTTTATTTAATTACGTTTGATTAAGGTGAGCATGAATTGACTCCATTAAAATTACAGAAAAAATGATTAAACAACATTTTTAAAAAGATGACTAATCACCTTTTTTTCAAATGTTTTTAATTATCATTTTAAAAAATTGGTTTTACTTTTCATCAATCTTCAAGTTTTTCAGCATTTCTAAGAAAAGATGGCAACTGTTACAATACAAAGTTCGCGTGCTTGAATAGGAATATAATATGCAACTCAAAAACAACAAATATCATATTCTAGTAATTTTTATTTGATAAGCAACATACGACCAATTCCATAGTTTCAATTTTTTAAAACAAATCTGTTTCATTCCTTAACAAGCGATGGATTCTTTCTCAGAAGAAACTTGCTTGAAAATAGAGGATGAACCTACCCCAAGCACATAAACTAACGACTTCAGTGCTGTTCATAACCATCGCAAAAGAAAACAACCACGGGAATAATTGAATTTCAATACATTCCCTACATTTACGAGTGAAAAAAGTAAAAACTCCAAACATGAAGCTTTTATCCAACGATTTTGAAGATATAGATAATTTAATATCGAGTATCAGATGTACGGGAGAGTAGAGATACTTGATCATATGGATACTTGAGCCATCCCTTTATCTTCTACAGTAGATTTATTTTTCTTTCTTCAGTTGACAACATTCAAACACATTTATAGTTCTACATATGTGAAAAATAAATCAAGTAAATTGGTGCCATTTTGAAAGTGCCATAAACAATATTTCTTTTTTTACTGTCTGAAATAAATATTAAGATGAGAGAATTTTTTTAATTCAAATTTTGCTTTTAAGCTGTAACAGTATTCCTAGTTGAAATAATTATAATTTCAAGTACATTTTAAGTTTTAAATAGTTTAAATATCTGCAGGTTTTATTTACTTATAGCTTGGTGAAAAGAAATGGGGGTAGTGGGATACTTGTGAGACTGAGACTAGGGATACATGAGCCATGGCTCAACTATCCCTACTGGGAAATCTCAGTAGTAGGTTTTTGTAAAAAATAATAATATAGAAAAAAAGCTCATTTATCACTAATAGGTTAGAAATGGAGCAATCAAGTATGTCTATTGAAAATTTTCAGATTTTACTCCCCATGAAGACGTCAACTTACGTCAGAATATTGTAATTAATTCGTCTTTTTCTTCTCATGTGTCTAAATTCTCCCATTCCTGGGACCTCAACTAGTGAAACAACTGTTTCTCCAGAGGTTGCGCAAACTTATCCAACAGCCTTGCGTCGCATTATAAAATGTTTAGAAAAAGAGCTAAGTCAGCTAGTTTGACCCGCTCCCGAAAATCAAAAAATTAAAGGAGAGCTATTGAAAATATCACGAAAAGAGAAAAAAAGAAAAGTAACAAATATCACACTTTAAATTTTCTTGGAAACTACCAATGGTTAAAGCAAAACTTTTTCCTGAAAATTAGAAAAGAATATATGAAAGACTCTTACGATACATCTGATTTAGATTCTGACAATTATTCAATTAAAAGTACAAGTTCAACAATGTCAGTAGATGGAAATACTGAAAGTGGTGATGATTTTATCAATAAGAAACCTGCTATTACTGATTTTGGACTGGTAAAATATACAGGGAAGAAAACCGTAAAACAATTTGTTGGCTAAATTCTCAATATTTCTGAAGATGGGATAAGCATAAATTTGCTTGAAGAGTTGCAGATTCCAAATTTAAATGGCCACCCAATTATGACATTGCTGTCATCGATGAAAACAGAATTCAAATTATTCTTCGACCACCAAATATCACCACAAAAAATGATCACGTTGTCAGTTTTGTTTCCACGATAGGTTGTGGAAGATTTTTTTAATCTTAAGAATGAAACAAAAAATTTCTGAAATAATAATAAGCAGTAAAATTTATAACATTGTAATTTGTAGATTTTTTTCAGAGCTGGCTCAAGTATCCCTACACTATGGATCATGCATCCCTCTCATGGGGATACTTGAGCCATAATGTGAAATAAAAAGTAAATATTTATTAGGCAATAAAATTGGACGAAAATAGCAAAAGGAAATCAGCGAAAGATATTACAGAAAAAACTGTTTAAATAAGTTTAAAGTGTTATAAGTACTTGAAAATATTTCTACCTCGAGCAACGCCGGGTATATCAGCTAGTTCTGTATAAAGTACATCTAAGATTACAATTTTATCCTAAAATTAAATTTTTTGTTTTGTGTCCCGAGTTCAATTAAACTAAAAGAATATTATATTTTTTGGAATCCACTTTCCAGTACAGTACGGTTCATTGCCAGTATGGAAACCCAAGCAATCAACCAAATGGGTCAGGAGATTTTGGCATTAACAGCCATTTCGTTTCTTGGCATTGGCAACTTGTAATCTCTTGGCGATAGCCGGATATTTAGTTACCGTACCAGAACAAAAATTTCAGGTGTAGAGCCTAATGGTTAAATTTTAAAAATACTCTGCTCTTGATAAAAATTTGATATGGTATGATATGATTTAAAGTATCCATTTGCTAGCCTTTTTTATGAAAATAAATTTGGGAACTAATTACAGCTTTCAGTTTACATTTTCCTCATATAAATGGATGAAATTGTGGTTATCAGAGTTAATGGAATATTTAATGCCTTTTACACATCATTGTTTTATAGAGGTATCAAAAAATGATAATATTCCTTAAATAGAGAGCTTCCATAAACTATCCTCTAATCTAAGATTTTATTCAAATATCCTATTAGATAGTACATTGCCTTTCTTTTTTTCAGAACAGAAAGTTCTAGCAAAAAGGAATTCATAATATTAAATTGTCTGTTTCTATGTGAATGTAACTTTTGTTCCAATGCATGCATTCAAATTTGGATCACTCCTGATATAAAAAGCTCTACTTTTCGTCACTACTCTTTGGCTTATCCCCTTCTGTTTCTTAAGGCACCTATGTGTGGGAATGTGGGATATCATACAGTGGTCATTAGCTAATGTAAGTTCAACAGAATGGAACGGTATAACACAATTTCACTTGTACCATCTAATATATTCTTGCTAAGCCGCTATATATTTATTACATGAATATTTTAACCGGAAGTAAAACACATTTAACCCTTTATAGGGCCATGGTAAGTATACTTACCACCAAATTCATCCATTTTTAAACGTACAAGGTAAGCTATTTTAAAGTTCTCATCAAATTTTTCGATGAAACGAAATCTTATACGTTCCAATTTCTTATCTCAAAGCGTAAAAAAGTGACTTGACTTTTTAATTAATTATTAATAATGAAATTAATGAACAAAAATTAATGTCATTCAAAACGCTAAATGAATTTCTTTTCTTAAATTAATCTCAATCCCAAAGTTATTTTATTATACCATTACCAGAAATAAAAGGCCCATGAAATGGTTAAATCGTGTTTCAAACCTGGAACCGGAGGGTTCCAAATTCGAAACACGATTCCACAAAGAATGCCAGCAACCTTACCACGAGGCCACAGTGGTTTATTTATTTATTCATTTATGTTTAGAAGCAAATACAACAAATAAAAAGACAAATATTAGGTGATCAAAATTTGGAATTTTTACTTCAATCTTTTCCTTATGCGATAGGGTCACAAACTCATACTACTTATCAATATTCTGCAGATAAAAAAAAAGAAATCACGAGATTGAATTCTCTAGTTAGTACGAACAAAGCAGAAATGCTTGTATATTCATCTTAATCAATTCAAATTTCGTCCTAAAGTTATCGTTACATTAGTCTACTTTCACCCTAAAATAAAACAAAAACCGGAGAGATAATCGATTGATGTTCCTAATGCAACATAATGACCTGGGAACTTTCAAAATATCATTTATCCCCTTTTCTGCAGCAGCACGGGTTTCACATCCAATTTTCATCCCTAGCCAGCTGTAATGATCTCGTAAATTATGCATTAGTATAGTATATTCTAATAATGACAACTCTCCAGGTGTCTCGACTCGGTTAATGATCGACTGACGATTTTTGAAAGCTTTTAAAAAATCATATATAGTATCATTATTCCTCTATTCTTGTCATTAGAATTTATAGAATTTTATTAGAGAATTGGTTTAGAATGATCCAAACGGATATTATATTTATCCATTATGATATGTTTTAAATTGTAATAAGATCTTCCTAAAAGAGAAGGCCATGTTTCACGAATGGAACTCGGTGTTTATTGGCACAAAAACCAGTTTTGGCTATGAAGCGGCAAACGTAAGGATAAATGAGAAAATGACGTAAGAAAAATTATCGGTAAGAAAATGGTGCAAATCTTAAAATCCCCATAGAAGGTTAGTGAGAAACTACAAAAATTTCACAAACTGCAAACTTTCTTGACCAAAACTGAATTATATCTGTTAAAAACAATAAATTTGTTTGCTGTTCCTTAAGTCTTGATATTTAAGGAATATCAAGGCTTGAGGAATAGCTTTTTTTACGGTTTTGTAAAAAAAATTGTTAGAGTAAAGTAATTAGACGAGTTCGTCTATGAGCTTGATGAATGGGAGATGCAGATAGCTGAAGAGTCTATCTAACCATAAAAAATAGTTTTATAAAACACACTTTCATTAGTCTACTTAAAAATAGAATTTTTTATTTTAATTTTTTGCCCTTTTTAGTCTTTAATTTATAAGCATGATGAATATAATGAAATCATGAAATTAATTTTTCTCAAATTCCGTGATAAATAGCGACATTCATATGGAATCAAAATTTAATAAAATGAATCATTTAATGAATAATTAAGTTCTGTAAATTTAAAATAGATTGACCTCTTGATAATACTCAAAAGTACAAAATTTAAAATTTTATCACATCAGGAAGTGAGTGAAAATTCGATTACAAAATTCCATCTTTACAAACATAAAACAAGTGAAGTTAAATGTAAATCTTTAAAAACAGAATGTATTCCAATGCATTGAGTAACAACCGCGAGAGTGTCACTAGCTGTTCCAGCTATATTTCTCGTATCAGTTATGAAATAATACAGCCTTTCGTTAGGGTTCGCCAAACTTGACGCATTGGCAACAAAGTGTACTTAACAGCGTTAAACAAGGAAATAGTAAAGTATATTTAATGGAGATAAATAGAACAAAGGGAAAGAATGTGAACCACTCATTTCGTTTTAATCCTTAAAATGCTTCTGTAGTGTTTGGCTACAGTTGGCGATGGTTGTTCGGACGCTTGGCGCAACTCCTTGCTATTCTAGGGTTGCTTTATGTAAACAAGTCAGTTGGAGTGACCACCTCGAGAAGCGAGGTGAGATATTTAGGCCTAGTTGTGGTCGTTATTTTTGGAATAACTCTGGCTTTTAAGTTGCAACGTACCGCACTGTATCTTTTATGTGTGTTGCTGGTGTTGTGTGTGTCTAAGTCTGAATAGAATTATTTTTCTAAAATCTGGTGTCTTCATTTCAAAAAGACAGCAACACTACAGCGTCATTGAATTTTAAATTTTATTATAAGGGCAAAAAATTAGAAAATGTGACGGATATCAAAGTAAAGAGTGTAGGATATTTGCGACAATTTATTTTGATACTGTTCTGTTATTTAACGCGTTGATCCCCATATGAATAAAATATGATTCATATGGCGGTCAATTACGATTAATAACCGCTACCTAATCAGAGTGCCCCTCCACTAGTGTATTTAAGAAATAGCAGAGAAAGAATCATCTAATTAGATAGATGGTTCGAATCTCAAGCGTGAATCATGGCGGTTAACGTGTTAACAGCGAAGAAGAATAGATTAGTTTAGTTATATTAACGCCCCATTTTGCAGCAACCCACAATAGTTATTTTGGGACAAACCTTGTGCTTTTGAACCGCGGTCAGAGTTGAGGACGGCATCTGAGATGGTACCTTCCTCTCCAAACTTCCGCATCATACCAACGGGAGGACGTTCGACCCACGACGTCAGATTTCGAGTACATCAGGCCCACATACACATCGAAGGATATATGGAGCATGAAAACAAGCTTATAATAATGGTTAGGCAATAATAGGACAATAGTTGTGTAACTAATTTCAGTAAACGTTTTAGTTCATGTTTTATATACGTCAGTAAAGTGATTTCAAGTCTGTGAAAACAAATGTTAAATAGATGAAAATGCTGAAAGAATACACTGAAAGCGTTAGAAAATGCTCAACAATGGCTGAAACGACAACAACAAAAACAGCTAAAACAATTTTAAAGGCTAAATATTATTTACCTAGAAGAGCAATGACTGAAGACGAATATCATCAAGAATATTAGCTAGATTAAAAAGTAAATCGCGAACTTCTTTTGAATAAAATCATGTATTACTTAAAGGTTTCGTAAATGATTCGTGATTTTGAAATCACTTATAGTTTTTTTTAATTACCTTCCTGGCAATTTCATTTCATTCAAAAATTACAAAATCTAAATATTCTGATGAGACTGTTGAGCCGCATGAATTCCTTTCTGTTCCTTTAATTTTACTTCATCTTCCTGTTTTATATTTTTATACCTTTGACGTCATCTCTTCAATTTTCATGTTCTACTTTTTAATTTAGAAAATTCGAAGCAAATGTTCAGAGCTTGCAAGACGATCGATAAATTTTCATTACCTCCAACCATGCAGAAAATGCAGAAGACATATTTTTTAGAGTCAGTAATAACGCTTTTGGGAAGAATTTTCATCTAAAAAATGAATTGTTTGCTATCAGTTTATAAAGTACGAAATGAAATGTGAATAAACTACTATTCCTATTAAGGAAAGGGCAATAATTTTTTTCTTGACTTATGGAAATTAGTTTTGTAAGGAATTGTTATGAAAAAAAATCACAAAATCAATTTTCTGTTTCCTTGTTTTAACTCGGAATGTTTCGAAAAGAACTTATAAAAACCGCAAAACTATATTACTTAGAGCTCGGTTGGTTATTCAATAAGTTTAATTAAAGATTTTTTATCTAAAAAATAAATTTAATATTGCTTCTTTGCTCTCTGGAGAGGAGGAATAAAACTTCACGCCTGTGATAAAAAATATCAACTTAAAACACTTTTTCTTTGAAAATTATGAAGCGCAAAAAGCATTCCATTGAAGGCACTATGAAGTGGAGCCTTTTTGTTTCCTTTTTCACTCTTTGCTAATGAAGAACCATATAATGAAAAATACGTAAGCTGAATTCTCTAAATTATAATCTAATCTTCTCTTCGTCATATGCTGTTAATGAAGAAGTAATAATTATACAATTGCTTAATCATCTAGTGCTCTCTTAAGATTACAATGGACACAAGAGGGTATTGTCAATTCAAACAAAAGCAGTCGGAAGAGTCAGAAAAAAATGCATTCTGCAAGAGATTTTCTGACATCCTAGAAATGCGCACATTACAAGACTATACTTCTTTTTATTTCAGTACACGTGATATTCATGACCAGACGCTTTCAGTACTTTAGTTAGTTAGTATAGTTTAGTCATATATACCGTTCCATTTTGAAGTAACGCGGGGTCTATTTTGGGACGCACCTCGTAATTTTGAACCTCGGTCAAATGACGCGGATGACGCCTGACTTGACACTTTCCCCCCACAATCACCAAATTTCTGCACCATGCCAGCGAGAGTACCTTTGACCCACGACGCCAAATTTAGCGTACACCAGGCCCACTTACAGAACGGATCTTCAATGGAACCGTGTTGCGAACTTGGAACTCTCTTGCCCATAAGCTGAGACCTTACTAGGCCACCGCAGCCCCCAGCAGTTAAGCTAAATAAATGAGCAACACTTGGTGTGTGTTGATTCAGTAATATTAAAGTTATATTTAGGAAAGTGTCGCAAGTTATCTAGAAGCGGGCACGCATTAATACACTTTTTGCTTTCTTTTGTGCGAAGTTACTCTTGCGAATTTCAACGTCTTAGACCTCATCAGAAAACATTTTTTTTAAATGTCAGTCGGTTTTTCTATGAACGCGGTAACGAAAAATTGAAACGAACTGGACAAATGAAATTTGATTATATGATCTTTACATTAAAATTATAGATCTGTATTTTCGATGAAATTTGTCAATGGGAAGTCTGCCTGTCTGTCCAATCGTGTATGTGTGAACACGATAGCTCGAAAACTCAATGAGCTAGACTGATAAAATTTGGCAAGTGGTTTTATAATATTTTTTTTGTAAATATCAAGATAACCGGGCTTGTATACCCATCCCCAGGTATGAGTTATAAACAGGTTAAGGTATGATCAGACACCGAATCGAGCCTCCATTCAATTGCTTCAATTCACACCAAGAGATCCCTTGCTGCTCAACAAACAAAGGAATTCCTACTGAAATCTAGAAACATCAAACTTGGATGAATTAGGGCTCACGTCGGATACAGCGGTAATGAAGCGGCGGACGTACTATCCAAGAAGGCAACACAGGAGAGAATTCCCACATACATCCCAGCGCCAAGAAACCATATCAAGAATCTGCTACAAAGAGTCCATCATCCGTTGGCAAAAAGAATGGGACAATGGATAAACAGGCATGAGTGTTTACAACGCTTTGCCTAAAGTCAAGACAACTCCTACTCCATGGCAAAGGCCCGAAATAATGTTCGTCATGGGCCACTGCCCATTTCCGACATACCTTAAGCAATTCAACATCAGAAACAGTGATTCCTGTGGCTGCGGATACCTGGGAAATCCCCTACTACACTATGCTACAAGCTGCCTGTTTACAACCTCATACCACCTAACAAAACCTTCAGCTGACCTAGAACCACTTTAGTGGAAAAGAGTTCTGAGAAACAACTATGGCGAAAATCAGAAAACTCGTCCACTTCATCGCGGAAAACGAAGCATTCTTTTTTCCAAAAGATGGTGATAACAACTAGCCACAGACTCAATTAACTCTAGGTTCTCATCTTCTCTCTTCTCCCATACAAAAGGCACCACCCTCTCAAAGTCATCAACTTCAAGAGAAAACCATCCATCTTTTCTTAAGACAACACTGGATATTTCTAAGAACCTACCACAGGTAGTTGTTCCTCTGATGTCAAGCCAATAGTAAAGAGAATCAAGACTGTCAATCCCAGTCTCGTACGGGGCTTTGATACTCTTCTTTGCTAACGTAAATTTCTACATGTAATTTAACTTACAATTCTACTAGTATACATGACTTTTCACACCCTGGACCCAACACATCGGCCCAGTTTTGTAGAGGACCGCAACTGTAATACTTCAATGTACAAACCTGTTTTCTTTCTTTTAATGCACAGTTTTATTCTTTTGTATTCTTATATATAAAATGTAATTTTTTTTCTTGCTTGAAGTTTCACGCATACCCAACCAGGGAACCGTCCTGGCTCCAAGTTCGGGGGTATGCTGTGGTGTTATTGTATGAGTCATAAGCTATTTAATTAAGATAAAAGTAATAAACCGCAAACGCTACCTCGAAAACCGGACGACACTAGGACGGGGCTTTACACAGAGATTTTTATTTTATTTGTTCCAATCCACCTATTAAACCGGTACAGGCTCCACTAACTGGTAGTCAAACATGGGGGACAGAAGCTGGTGATGCTGCTGTTATACATCTGCATCAAATGTTTTGGTCCTAATCGTTCAAATGAATGAGGTCGAAATGGCATACTTGATTTTCTTAAATATGTGACGGAACTAAACAAATAAAAAGTATTATATCGTATAAATAATATACAAGGAAGACGGGGAGAGATGACACTTCCACTTTTTCTCAAGATATCATCTCACTTTGATATCTATTATAGTTTCTTTCAATTCACAAACTTCGTTTTAGGTGTTTAAATCGAACTCCAATGCAACTCTTAGAATTGATGAAAAAATTAGAAGGATTTACAAAGTCTGCAATTCCGCCATAGCACATTATCGCTAAGGTACATTTGCAGGTAAAATTTAATAAATTTCTTATTCATTGATATATGATAAACTTCATGCCCAAATTATAAAAAAATTATTCATATAAAATAACAAAATTTGTAGAGGTCCTTATCTTGCGCATATGGAATGAAAGACCCAACCTTTTACAAAAGATTGACTTCCAAGTACTAATGTATTTAAAAAATATTAACCGAAATAAGGGAAATTATCAAAAGCAAAATTGATAACAAATAAACAAAGAATTGGCCAATAATCATTCATATACACTCTGTTCATCGATTAATTCAAAAATTAATGAGTTGAGAACCACAGTGGACCAACCCACAATTTTCTCTAAACTGAGCCAGGCATATTTTAAAATATGGAAATTAGCCATTTGACAAGAATAAATTTTTAGTATAGAGCATCTAAAATTCTTTTCAACCATTCTGGGCATGGAAGAAAGCATTAATTCCATTTCAGTATAATGCCTGGTTCAGTTTAGCGAAAACTGTGGACAAGTTCGCCCTGGTTCTCTCTAAAATAATCATTATTCATCTATTTCAGCTGTAAAAGCCAGAGATATTTCCAATTTAGACCTCGCTTACCATTTCTAATGCTTCCCTGAAATCTGAAATAATGAGTCTATCTAGCATATAATGCATATTTGATCATTCAAAATCTCTTACGTCGGATTTTACTTGCGAAGCATTTTTCTTTGAATTTACGTATCAGTTAATTTTCATCTTTCTCGGTAAGTTTTCAGACTCATTCAAAAAAGGAAGATAAACCTCTTATACACGAGAGGGATATAAGCAAAAATCCTTTATCATCGATGAATTTGAGAGGTTTGCTGATGAGAATAAAAATGGAAACAATTTTTAAAGTACAGGAAAATAGTAAAAATTATTTGACGGAAGAAGAAAAGTGTTCGTAATATATGTTAGACATGGAAATTGTCTGACATAATTATGATTGTACTCTACTGCATTATGATCAACAGAAAGTAAATTTCGCCTAAAAGCTATATATTTGCTCTTTTCGAAGAGAATTTTTAAACATATTACTCCATTACTTTAAAATGAAAGTCCACATTTCATCTATTGCAAACTCTGTAAATTTGTCTTCCTTAACTGTAAATAGAATAGGACAAAAAAAATATGATTTTCGTTGAAATAAAAAGAATGCAGAGAAACTTTTAGTGCAGGATCTATGGTCATTGCTAGCAACCTTTAGATTTTAATGAAAAGTTAAACATTAATTTACGTTCCATTTCAATTCAGGTGACCAAAGCAGAATAAAAAGAAACAAACTTAGAAATATCCAATATTAAAAAGTAATTGCTTACTAGTCGGTTAAAATTAATTTAATGTTTGTTACAAGTCAGTTCGTGAAAGTTCATTCGATAGTTCACCGTGAAAGAGTTCACTTGTCTGATAGTTCCACTGAGTATCAGTAGAAAAAGGTTTAATGGAAAATCCAGTCTCAAATACTCTGTAGTGTTTTATAGAAGAGGTTTTAACTAGGCGTTAATAATCCTGGTTGTACTCTGAAGGACTTATTACATATATATATTTGAAACTAGTTAATATTATGCCATTTTCCTATATTTGGAAGAAGAGCCTGTATCATATTTTCAAGAAGTATTCGCAAACGAAGGCATTTCCAAAATTCATTCCTAGCAGTTATCTCAAGAACATAGAATTACAAAAGAGCTAATCAACTTAAAATTAACATCTGACTTTCTTGAACAAATAAAATAAAAAATTTCAATCATTTCCGCAATACTTAAAAATATTATCCCAATGAAGTCTACTGATATTGGTTTTATGGACAATCGAAGTTTGAAGAAATCGAGTATAATTTCTTTGAAGAAGATTAGAATAGTCGACTGGATTGGCTGAACCATATAAGAAGACAAGAACAAAATTTCACACAAGATATCAAGATGTAATATGATAGTTTAGGAAAAGTATATCAGACAAAACATATTCTAAAACGATATGTTCCCTTCTTGCATTCTTGTTGTTAAGTTTTGCTAAAATCTTTCCCAAAATGTATATGCCTTTGTTTATAGTTATGTTTATGGGTAATTTATGAAATGGATAAATATTTCAAAAATCATTCCTTTAACTCTTAGCTTCCTAATATCAGTTGCAGGGGTCTTAAGATATTTACAATTCAGATCCAGCTTACATACATTCTAAAGGCTTATCTGAAAGTTAAAGGCTAGGCACATTTCCTGTCTATTTAATAATTCAAATCGCGATGCGCTCTTTTTCTTTGCAAGGTCTCCTCTATGCATTCACGTATTGGACGAACTTTCATCTCCGTCAGCACGTTTTTCGATTTGAAGGAAAGAGCGTGGCAGAATTTCCATCTTTGTTTTTTTATCCTGGAGAAAATATTTCAAAAAACATGCATCTTGATAAAATTCAAGAAGTTTTTCTACTGGGAATAAAAACAAAAACGGGTTTTCTATGAATACAGAGTGTGAGTACACTTTCTGGAAATGATTCTGATTTTGAATTATAAAATAATCAGATTGAAATAAGGGATATTTTGGCAACACACTGGATTTGTTAGGAAGAAGAAATAATCTTCCTCGGCAAATAAAATAGTGTCAAGTCGCGTAATGCGCTTTGGATATTTATATGCGGATATAATATTGAAATCTACAGTGCAGTGGAGTCTAAAGCTTTGTTCCCACTATCTGTGGCTTGGTTGCTGGAGGCCGTACTTGGGGGATTTCCTGTCGTTCAGAATGCGACCAGTCGCACCGTTCCCACGACACGTAGACAATCTACAACAGTCCATAGGAACAGGTGCACGAGCTGTACTGAAGTCTCTGTCTGTTGACTCGTTGACCCTTGATTTCCGAGTATTTACCGACATTTCAGCGCAACGGTCGAGCCACCCCTACTCCAACAACAGATCTTTGCGTTTCCACGACGCCGCACTTGACAATGAACCACAAGCCACTGACCGTAGGCGCGAGGCTTAAGATAAGGTTACATTTTAAATGACATGCACAATGATGTTTCCAACTTGCCTGTGCAATCAAGTGAACTGATTTCATTATTCTCAGACCCATCTATAATGGTGAAGGAAGAAATGCTTTTGTTGTGACGCATTTGTCTTGCTGTTGACATTTACTCCTCCTAAAAGAAGTTTACTGGCATTCCAAAAGTTGAGTCCATGAGATTAAAAGAAAACTCAGAACCTTGAAAGATTTTTATGAAATCTTTGAATAAACCTGCTGTAATTGTAAATAATATAATTAATTTGTACATTTAAACCAATAAATCAAGACATGAAGGTTTGGTTTGAAGGGTGAAGAAGAGGCTCAAGAAAAGGATTCATGGCTTCTAATAGCATGGCTTTTAACAAAAAAAAATAAATATTGAAAACTTACAAACATTTATTACGTTTATAATCGAAAGAATGTTCCGACTCTCATTATATGGGGGTTATTCCGAAAGTTTCCGCCGATTTCCTATAGCTTGCGCTGATCGCTATGAGAAAGCTGAATTACTATTACAAATCTTTGAAATTAGATGTTTTTGAAATACGGTGTTTTCGCCAATATCTGTTTCTATTCACCATAAACTTTGGGATAATTGTGTTTGTTTAAGTGTAAACATGGAGAACGATAAAGTACATTTTCAGCATTTAATACAATTTTTACTGCCCCAAAGGTAAGAATGTTTTTCAAGTCACTAAATAGATATGTGCTGTTTATGGAGACAATGCTATAAGTGAAGTCAAAGTGCACAAATGGTTTGTTATTTCAGGTTTTCACGTTTAAGATCAGCAAATCTGCGGTTGATCAACCGCGGCTGATGACTTAATTAAGCCGCTGAACACAAATAATCAACGTATTATCACTCGTGAAGGAACGAGAGGCAATGACCACGAGCGATATAGAAGAGAGACTCGCAGTGTAGTATTCGGCCACTGAGCATCTGATGCTGCATGATTTCGGTAATCGCTGTAATGTTTGATTACTCACATATTAAGAGAAAACTTTAAATGGACAGTACTTCCACATAGGATTTATTGCTCAAATACAACGAAAACTGCTTATTTTTGACACGAATGATATCAAACGATGAGACATGGAACGTCTACTATTGTAGTAGTTGAGTGAAAACGGTAATGGAGTTATTTGAATGCCCTGCCATCAACTACCCCAAAGTCTAATATCCAGATCCAAAAAGTTATGCTCTGTTGCTGAAGGTATTGGAAAGGCATTGTCTATTGCGAGCTGCTGCTGCCTAATCAAACAATTAA
This sequence comes from Araneus ventricosus, assembly GCA_013235015.1. NCBI lineage: Eukaryota > Metazoa > Arthropoda > Arachnida > Araneae > Araneidae > Araneus > Araneus ventricosus. The sequence goes on along the minus strand of BGPR01001268.1, from coordinate 36,474 downwards.
TTCGGTTAGGTATAATAGCCAGCTAGATAATTTGAAACAAATCATTGATCAGAAGCGCCTAAAAATGGCCAATTGTAAGGGTGTGGTCTTTCACTATGATAACGCTAGACCGCATGTGTCTTTAGCAGCGGTGTAGTCGCAAAATAAGTAGTGCCGGAAAACTGTCAAAGCAGTACCGGAACGCTCTAACCTGACTGACAAAAATCGAGCTGTTTTAAGGACGTTTTCACAATTGTTTGTAATTTATTTCTCGTAAAAAAAGCAGTGCCGGAACGGCGTTCCAGAGCATGCCGGTTCCACTACACCCCTGTTCTTTAGTAACCCCGTGGATGTTATTGGATCGTGTCTGAGATGTCTTACTCCGGCCTTCATACAGTCTTTACTTGCTGCCTTCGGACTACCGATTTTTCAGCTCTTTGCAAAATTCGCTGAAAGGAAAAGATTTCAATTCTCTGGAGGACTGCAAACACCACCTTGAGAAGTTTTTATGATAGTGGTTAATGAAAATTCCCGAAAGTTGTAAAACCATTATCAAATACAATGGTGCACATATTATAAAATAAACTTCATTGTTAATATAAAAAACAATATGTTTCAATGTACCCTTAAAATGGCAGAAACATTCCGAACAACCCAATAGAAATAAATTTCCCAAAGCCTCATTTTAATGAACCGAAATATACACGATTCCAACAGAACAAAGAGAGTAGCTACGCCACTAAATTTTAAATATCGATTCTTTAGAATAAATGGATTAGAAAACCATGTAATGATGTCCAAACGACTTTTCGATATTCCTAAGAAGTTCACAAATGTAAAACCAAGGAACTGTTGTTCCTTTAAAATTCCAAAAATATTATTTTAACAAGTCGATCAAATGTTACGGCTGGTTTAGTTTAAATACATAAATATACAGTTTTGAAACAATGCAAGGGCTGTTTTGGGATGGATCTCATCATTTTTAGCCTTACCGAACCAACGACTCCAGAGCCAGTATTCTCCTTTCCAAGCTTAACTTGCAGTTAAGGAGCATCTGGCCCAGATATGCAAGAAAGTTTTGGTGGAATCGAATCTCAAACGTGGAATCTCTTCAACCCCGAACCAAGGCCTTACCGCCAAACCTCTAATATCATGGCTGGATTGTGGAGAACTATGCAAGCTGTACAAAAAAATTCAATTATTCTGAAAGAGATAGTTTTCATTACTCACTTAAAAGGTGGATTTTATTCGATATGAAAGTATGACATATATATGTTGATAGTGCAAATCAAAATCTATCAGAGAGAACAGATTATTTAATAATTTGTTCCATTTAATTTTTTACAGAGTCATAAAAACGTTCGGTCAATCTATGAACAACCACACAGAGAATTTCTGAAAATGAAGTGGAACAACCTCTCAAATGACGGAACGTACCTCCTGCGAGAGGGGTTGGGCCATGGCCGGTAATGGTTGCTAGGACTCCACCCTCAATTTCCGATTAACGCCCGGATGACTATCATTCATATGACCAGGATGCCAAGGTATAGTTGGGTTGATTCGTTTAAGATGTAACCAATACTATCTACTTTTTATTAAATAATAGTTGAAATGTGAAATGTCAATTTATAAATAAATAAAAAATAAGTAAGAAGAAAAATGTGCACAGGTAACAGCATCTATTATAATAACTTCAATAGAGTTATGCCCTTATATAGGGAGACACACATTGTTCCTTTTTATTGCTGTTCCCATAGCAAACTTCTAAATTCCACCAAAGTAAAGGTCTTTAAATATTCTATCTCGGAAAAATTCAAAGAAAATATTAAGCTTCTCTTTGTCGAAGGCAAGCTAGAACGTACTGACAGAGAGGAAAGTTCGGCTTATACGTGAATTTTCAGAAAAAAGGCTTATGCAAGCAAAACTCGATGCATCGCGCTTTGAATTATTAAATATACAGAATGTGCTAGACTCTGGAGTTCAGCTTTTAGTAGATTTTCAGAATTCGTACGCGATGGTCTGAATTGTAAATAATTCCAGCCCTTGAAAGTAAAATCAAAAGGCTACGAGCTTAAGTGACGACGTTTGAAATAGTTTCTATATAAAAATTCTCAAACTAAGCCACGAACAGAACTAACGCTGAAGTGCTCATCCATTGTTCTAAATCTTGGCCTCGATTTCTGTTTTTCCACTTCTTTTAAATTCCATACATATAAAATTCATACAGTAAGACTTCAGTGAATTTTATTCCATTTAACGCAATTTCAGCATAATCTGGTTTTCAAAGTGAAATTATATAATAAAAGTCGTGAATCCAGAAATAAAGAAAGTCAAATCAAAACGCTGAGCTGTGAGGGCGCATGCGTATTCTTTCATATCGGTGTGGTATCGGCGTGCTTTCCGTTAGCAAGCAGCTAGTGAGAGAGAGAATATACAGGGCGTTCAATCTAAGCGTGGCCCAATAACTAATTTCTGAACCGTTAGAGATATGCATATACTTCCAAATGAAAAAATGCTTTATTGATGAAAATAATTATATTTTATGTTGTTTGAGTCAATAAATATACTGCTGAAGAAATTAAGTCTAAATTTTTATAAAGTTCCCCGGTCGTGTCAGTTATAAGTAAAATATTTCTTCATACTCTAACATTTTAAACGAAAAAAGTTCCACTTTTCTGCCACTAAAACTGACTGAGTTATGAATCTTTTGAAATCACTATTTTAGAACATTTCAACGTCCACCTCAAGAAAGATCCGCCAATCAACACGCAGCACTTGCTCGCGGTGGCCGCTAATTGAAATAATGAAATTTAAAGCTTCTTAACTCGGCCAGTTTTAGTCGCAGAACAGTGGAACTTTTTTGTTTAAAATGCCAGTGTGTCGAGACTATTTTACTAAATATGATTGACAGGACCGAAGACTGTATAAAAATTTAGACTTCTTAATTTTTTCATGATTACAATCATTGACTCAAAAAAATATAATATAATTCTTTAGTCATTTAAAGCATTTTTCCATTTGGAAGTATATGTCTATTGGGTCACAATTAAAGTATATGAGTATAATTTATATAGTATCTGTATAGTGTATGAGTTCAATATTATGTTTTTACATTAGCGTAGGTAAACAACATGTGTGTTTGTCCCTCCCCCTCTCCCTCTCTCTAATATGCATATTACTTTGCATGGTTTGTGTCTGTGAAATAGTTTTACAGATATGAAACAGTTCCGAAAACACTATCTACGATCCTTATAAGATATACAGCAAGGCAAGGATTGTGACAGTAATAATAAGAATAGCAATGGCCGATTACAGGGCTGGTGTTGGACAGCCTAGAGGAACACAGACTGAAGGAAATTGCATTTCACAACATCACCTACATTGTAGACTCATATGTCCATCAAAAATGATTAGAAAATTAAAATTGATAGGGATTTTTTCCCATTTTTCGACAATAAAAGCACTTAAAATAAAAAAATTAATGTTTTGAGCTCTCGACACAATTTTCCCTAGTCATCTAGAAACTGTTGACAAAGAAATGTATCCATCATAGTTTTGTTCTCATAATGTTCGTTGCTGTTTTTAAACAAAAATGCCAGTTATCTCCAACATAACCTTAATTTAATTTTTTATATCATCCTTTTTTTGTCTATATCTGTCTGCATTTTATGAATAGTATCTAAAAGAACATACTGGAAATAAATAATCAGAAAAAAACTGAGTGTTAAAGATAATTTTTCATATCTAGCAGCATTTATTGACTTCAACCGTTTGCTTATATGTAAGGCACGCATTGTTTTTTCCCGCCATTAACAAACTCCTCAAACTCTACCAAGATAAGTTTTTTAAAAACTGTGCCTTTGGGAAAAGAGAGAGAAAGAACTTCAACTTCTTCCAGGATGATCGAGAGCAAAAACGTGCCGCCTTTAAACCGAGGCGTGAGTTCAAAGAAAAGAGCTTCTCAAGCATCTCGTTCCGAATTAATAATTGTGAAGAATATGCAGGATCTAACCTCAGCTTTTAGGAAATCTTTAACCTTTATAAAATAAAATAGAAACTACTCAAGTTCTCACGGATGTGATGAGAAAGCTAAGACCTAATATAACGGGTTCTTTGCTATTTTTATTTATATCGAATTAATCTAAAAAGAAAACAAATATACACAGTGTTGAGACATTTTGAAAATAATTTAATTCTTTCTGAGACCGTAGGAAATATACTTAACATCAAATTCATGAATTTTTAAATGTCAATTGTACAACCTCTCTTTAGAATTATGATATCTTAATAACTTCAGAAACCACAAAAATATTAATAAACACTTTGACTACAAAATGTGATCTTAACAAGCAAATCAATTCATTATTATTATTTTAAGATGGTAATGCGTCAACAAATAGCGCTGAAAATAAGGTTGGCGTAAGATTTCGTCAGATTTTTAGATGAAACAAAGACCAAGATGTTCTAATTTCTTATCTCAGACCATAATAAATTGTCTTGATTTATTAATTAATTGCTAATTAATCAAATTAATTAACTAATCAAATTAATTTTATCTAATAAGCTAAACGAATTAATTTTCTTAAACCAATCTCAAATCCAAATATATTTTAATATAGATATTACTAGAAAAATATGGCCCTTTAAAGGAAGGAATAACACTGCAAAAGAATTTCACAAAACGAACATTAGTTTCTGACACATTTTATTTTACACTTTCTGAGCCTTTTATTTGGTTTATTAAATACCAGTTTAATTTCCAAATAATAGAGAATTTTTTTTTGTTGCTCTTTGTTAAATTAGGAGACAAATTTCATCCATTCCTTTTGAGCAGTTGCTTTGTTAGGAGCAGAAAAGTTAAAAAATAAAATATGAATAACTAAATCAATAAACATTCAGTTAAGAGAAAGCTGCTTCAAAGCTGACAGCGTCTGCAACAGAAATTGCCTTTCTAGTCTGTGCTTAAATGGGGCAGACACAGTAGTAGATTCTCAGAATTATACTTGCAGAACCCGGATGCTTGTTTTTTCGACCAATGATAAGAATATCGAATTTTAAGGGTGTTTTCTCCCATAGTTCCATTTCACTTACTACTAGCATAATGTTGCTGTGCAGATATTGTAACCTTCCAATGAAGATGAATTGCGGTATTTCATAACGCTATGGGGAATGTTATCAGCAGCAATACGCTTTGGATCTTGAGCATAAATACGAAGGGGGCTCTCAGAAAATAAAAGAGATTTTCATCGTTTAGTGAGTGTTCTCTCAGTGAACAAGAAAAATCAGGATGTCAATGTATGAATCATCCTTCCTCTCAAAGAAAATTATTTATTATACTTCCACTAAGCAAACAAAAATTTTAGTAAATGGATAAAATGAATGCGCTCAAATGTTATTCGCAGTCGGAATATTCCAAATGATTATATATATAACACATAATTTTCCATGTTGAAATCTGTTGTAATAATAGCATAGCATTAACTCTTAACACAGATAACTACGATTTATTATCATTTCTTCTCTGTCATAGGTTTGTTTTTAGTGTGCGCGTGTTTTGGCTTGGAAATACATAAAATAAATTTGGCTAGATTTCTCATAATTTTATAACAGTTTCTGATCTACGCATAAGACAGCTTGATGCGGGACCCACTATCTCCTCCGGATGACAGACCTCAGAGATGCTACTGGTTACCAGATTTTCTGAACATAAACCTGAGAGAAAAATACAAAAAAACTAAAAGCGGGCATGTGGGTTACTACACATAAAAGAACTCACAAATAATTAAAGAAAAAGTATTGAAACAAACATGCAAGAAAAAAAGGATTAAAAGGAATTTATGCACTTAACTATCATTATTCCCCAAAACAAAATTCCTTCCTGAATTCCATTACCATATGTTATAATTTAGGATAAAGAATTCTTCAGATGCTTATTTCTTTAATTAACTCTAGTGAACCCTATTTATTTTTTCTTAATATAGGCTGTTCGCTTATTTCTAAGAGCGCTGCAAATACAATATATTTTTTCAAATCGAGGCTGTCCTGACTAATCCGGAATGTCTGGCTACAATGGCAATGTGAGTGTTTTGAATGGAAGTCTAAACTTTAAGTCGACTGAAAGATGAAAGTTTCGTATTTTTAGTATATGGTTATTCCTTTTAATACAGAAAACTAAGGATTAAGTAAATAAGAAAACATTATTTAAAATTTTTAAGTTTTAATAATTGCAATGGAATAACTAGAAGTCGAAATTAAGTAAGAACATTGTACGTCCAAGCAAATGCAACATTTTTTGCAATAGCAATTCCTGAATTTTTGCTTTAGACTTTTGCCATGTTTATGACAATCTCTTAGCCATTAGTAATTTCTTTCAGTAACCAAAGTATTCTAATACCAATAGAAATATTTTTCCAGAAAATGCTAATGCACTCTGATCCATATTTATAAGTATTTTTCTTGTGTATTATAGTATTAATGGCGTTTTTCTGTTGCGTAATATACTTTTCCATTAATTACTGTGTAGAAATGTTAATAGGAAAGGATATTATATAAGGTCTATGAATTTTAAGATAGGGAACAGAACAATAGAAACAAAGTATTTCATTAAGCCCCCGAATTCAAGTTAAATGCTCCAGAAATTAATCCTTCAATGGCTTTTGATAGCTAAATATTAATGCTTTACTACTAATAACAATCCATTTACAAATGATATTTGTTCTTTAAAACTAATTTTTTGATTAATAATCAAAAGAAAAACCAATATTTGCTTAAAGTAAATGTTTTATAAATGTTTACATACGAAATCAAAGATATTAACTAATTCCACACATTTAAATCGTGCCTCATTTTTTTAATTTCTTCTTTTCTGTACAATTTAATATTATTTGTTAAGACGTTTCAAACTTTAAGCGCATTTTTAAAAGCCTTTTAATTCTTTCACGATAGATATGTAAAACCTACAAGGTAAAAAAAAAATTATTATTGATTTTTAAAAATAATCATTTTTTTTTCAAAAGCTCCCAGGATTTTGATATTGTTGACTCATGTGGTTTCTGCAATCAGCGATTAAATTGCTTCTGTAGAAGCCGACACCCCAGACCGAGATCCACCAGAAAAGCAAATGGCAATTGCAAGCTTGGCAAGAGGTCTCGGCTCATTTAAAAGGTTTATAAATTTTGGAGACAATGGACTGTAATGAGGAACGTATAGTAGCTAGCCTAAAAAATTATTATCTTGCTAGAAAGAAATTTTATGTAGAAAAGAAAATTCGTTGAGTCGTTTGACGAGTTGGTTAGATTTTATGAAGCCATGGAAATAGCTCCGTTTGTTGTAACACTTATATGTACTATTTTGTATTGATATGTATGAAAACTATAATCTTTATTACATACTTTTCTTTCCAATAGCTCACCTATCGCATAACTTCGAAGCGTTACTGTACAAGTAAGCTTAACACAAACTAATATTATACTAGTAAGCTTAACACAAACTAATATAATACTAATAAGCTAAATATAAACTAGTGTAATACTAGTATGCTTTACAAATTCTACAACAAATGCCAAATACATAAAAAAGTTCAGCAATTCAGAATTTCTTCGAATTTATGAGAAGGTAATCAATAATTTATTGAATAAATCACAAACTATTTTAGAGCTAGTTTCATTTTTAACAGCAATTCATTAGAAGTTATCATAGTCACATTTTTCAAATATTATTCTTTTACAGACTCTCTGGCTTCAATAAATATTTAACACCAATATTAATATTCTTTTACTTTTTATGCTCCTTGCGCATTCATTTTGTGTATGTATATATATATAAGACGAAAGTATGTGTTTTTGTTCGTTTTTTAGTTCTTTAGGCACGCCCACACCGTTGGACTTGAGGCGACCAAATTTGAAACAGTTATGAATTAGCACAAGATGCAGCTAACGCGGTAAAAGTTATTTTAAAATTAGAATTAAATTTTTATTTATTTAATTAATAACGAAAATTAGGCAACTTTTAGACGTTTTTCACCAATAACTTCTGAAATACTTATGGTACGAAAATTATTTTTACAACACCTTAAAGAACAAAAAATTATCTTTTTAATGATACCAATTTAATTGTGGTATAATGTTTTCCCCAATTTTAATAAACATTTCAGAATTCATTTTAAATTCAATTTGTAACAATGCTTTCATTGTTATAAAATTAAATTCAAATCAATTTATTGTTTCATCAAATCCTTTATTCACGTGTTTCTACCGCTGTCCAAGTTAAGAAAATATTGCTCTTATAAATATTTGGTCATTGAACTCCAAAGTAGTAAGTGCTAAGTAGTAGGTAAGTAGGTTATTTCGTAGCGTGCACTTAACCGTTTTTATTTCGTAGCTTTTAATATGCTCTCAAATAACCAATGACGATAGTTTAGTTACTACGCCATGCTTCGTTTTAATTTCACAAATTTTTGAATGATTCTACTCAGTGTGCAGCGGCGTAGCGACCAGGGAGTAAGGTAAATATAGATACCGCAGATGTCAGTTTTAGGGACGCCATTACTGAACTTATACCAGTTTTTAAAGCAAAATATAATTAGGGGGCGTAAAAACAATACTTGGCCCCGAGGGGCATTTGCCCTTGCTAAGCAACTGTCGACTGGTGAAAAATATCATATTCCCTGGGCGCCACTTACCTACGCTCCGCCACTAACCATGTTGACAAAACGTTAATATGTTTGTGTCGCTTTTTAAAGTCAAATACAATAAGGAGTCGAAAAGTACCATTTCAACGAAAGACCTTACAGTAAAAAACTATTTAATTAAGTTTAAAGTGTTAGAAGTACTTAGACTTGAAAATATTTCTACCCCGAGCAACGGCGAGTACACAGCTAGTTATAGAATATATTTACATCCATTTATCTTTTCTCCTACGAAAGAATATTCTTAAAATGGCAAGCCGACAACTCTTCACTTCTCCTTTAGTTCAAATTATTGAGGATTTGCTGCAACATCTGCCAGTTCTCGGCTTTGATACATTAAAATGCTATTCCAATATTTATTAAATTACGAATAAATTGGCGTTGTGAAGTGAAGTAGGCTGACAGCTGTTTTCTTAGAGCTGTCAGATTTATTAGCTTTGCGGTAAACGATTTTTATTTAAATGGAAGAGGAGAAGTTAAAACATTTTCCAAGCTGCATTTTTGGAATAAGAAAAATATTTTTGCATCAGCACAATCTTTTATTATCTAATTAAGATTGAAAAGTTTATTTTGAGATTTCAATCATATGATCTTGTGAGTTAATTATAAAAGTTTTTCTTCGGAATATGTAAACTTTATTTTCAATTTGGAGAAGATATTGATTTATAACATAATCAATGAATAACTGTAGAAATAGCAAACTTCAACAGGTTCTCAAAATTATGACGAAATCAAAATGAACTCTACTTCTGACAAGTTTATCACACATATTCAAAGGTTCGCTGTGGTCTGTTGGCATAGGAAATTTGAGAGTGAAAGTTCTGGTGCGAAAATTTGAAGAGTAGTATATATGTTTAAGTGTCATCCATGTAATTTGACAATGATCCAGAATTACAACAACTCATCTCAATGAACACCATAGTTTTCTTTAATGGCAGCTGACAGTTCTTCCTATCTCTAAGTTCAAATTATCGAGAATTCACTGAAACTTCTGCACCTCTATGTTTAATCTATTAAAATTATATTGCACTATTAATCAATTACGAATGAATTAGTGATGTAAATTTGACTAATTACTATTTTATTAAAGTTATCAATTTAACCAACGCTACCAAAAAATTTTTTTTAATGCACGGAAAGAGTTTTTTTAAGTATTTCCATCGCTGCCTGTTTTGTCATTAAAAAATATTCGTGTGCCGAACGATCCCATATCATAAAATTTAGAGAGAAAGAATTTTATAAAGATTTTTCACTCCTATGATCAACCGAATTCACTTCTTGCAGTGGAAATTAACTTGCAAGCCAACATCTAACCTTTACGACTAAAATTTCTTTTTGTACACCTTTATTTGGAAGGAAAGAAGTTTATCTATTGCAGGCAATTTTTTTCTTCTAACATATTTCCCATGCTCCCAAAAGTTTTCTTGTTCATCTCAAACTATATTTTTAAACTTAAAATGAAAGTTTTTCTAAAAAAATATAAGCACAATCAGTACCCTTCAAACAAACACACTTCCATTTCCATTCCCATTCCCATTAGCAAACTTCTGAAATAAAAGATTTTCTAAAAATTTCTATTTAACGAAAAAGAAAGGAGTTTGAACTCCTTTCTGTCGATGAAGAGCAAAAAACCTGCTGACAGAGGCGAAAGTTCGACTGATGCGTGAACTCAAAGAAAAGTGCTTATGCAAGCACAAACGGATGCATCACTTTTGAATTATTAAATATATAGAATGCGCTGGATTTCTAGACTCTGAAGTACGGTTTTTAGATCATGTGGAGTTCGTTTGTTTGTTGAAAGAAAACTGTCCTTTAAAAAAATGCATTTTCTACCCCATTTCTTTCTTTTCTTTTCTTAGGAACGAGGTCTACTCTTCACAGAACTACCAGTGCATTATGCATTAAACTTACATTCGTTAGAAAAAGATCTAACTCAAAATGTGGTCAAAGATACGAATAATGCCTGTTTTGATGTCACTTGTCTATCATTTTATTATATTCAATTTCACATTCTTCTATTAGAAATTTAAGTACCGTTTTCAGTAAGCAGATCTGGTATAATACATATCGAATTCTAATATGAAATATTCCCTCGGAAATCAGTAGTTAAAAAGTCTTTGGATATGCTCAAGTGCAAAAATTAATTATGACAAAAAAAATCCCTTAAGAATAAAGCTAGATCGTTTTATGATAAAATAGTGATAAAAAATAAGAGTAAATATGCAACTTCAAATGTACAGGAAAGTAATTATAAATCAATACACTCCGTAAAATGAAACCAAAGTAAAGCTCTCTAAGATTTGGTTCATTCGTATTATTTATGCTAAATATGAGAACAGCTATTGTTACGAATCTGTAAATACCTGTTCCTTTCTATATTAGTCTTATGGTAGAGAAAAGGAATTTACAGAGGTTTTAACTGCAGGCCAAGCCAATGAACCCCGCCCTTAGCGACGAACTTGGCGATAAAATGAAGTTTCTAGAAATGCAAGAATTCTGACACTATCTCTATTAGGAATGGAGAACCTTCAAAAGAATTCTATGTGACGTCACACCCTGCCGGATAGGTATAAATACCGGCGAAGTTCAAACTGGTAATCAATCTCTTGGGAATTCTGTTCGCAAAGCGAGTTGGTCAGCTGTTAGACGCTGAACGCTATTGACAGTGTTTTTTCTGTTATTATTAGTGACTGGCAGTCTGTTTCTGTCGATAATTCAAACAAGTGTTGTTTTTTTGTTACCCGTGCTTCGTGTTTTCTGGAATAATCGTGAAATAAAGTTCCGTTCTCAATCATCCTGCTTGTTGGACTGCTTTCACAGTACACCAACTGGACGATTTTTGTAACACTATTTAGAGAATACTCAAACTTCCATTTCATATGTTAAATTAAATATATTTTTTAAGAATCATACTTTCATAGCCCGAATGCTTATTCCCAGTTTATGGAAAATATCAAATTTCAACATCTTTTTTTCTCTTGAGATGCCCGCCTACCAGTAGCAAAGATGTAATTTGTTCCATGGCAGATATTGTTTCCTTTAAGTGAAAATATATTGCAGTGTTTCATAGCATCATAACGAATAAGAGTTACGGTTATCGAAAAAAATCACAAAATTTAAGTATCGAAAAAAAGATAGAACATTTTTCGCTTACTGTTTTTGCGACAAAATATTGAATGTTATTGTTTTCAATATGATAAACCGGCGGTTCCCAAGAGAGAGAGAGAGAGAGATTATCTCTCTCTCTCTATATATATATATATATATGTATGTATGTATGTATTTATGTATTATATTTGTTTATGTACTATGCGTGTTTATGTATATATGTATTATATGCGTTTTTTATATATGTATAATCTTATGTGTTCGTATTTTTTTAATTGCATATTTAGTTAGTGGCCCTCAAAATATTTTTTACACGCCAGGTTGCTCGCAGAACCAAAAAAGGTTGGAAAGCGCTGTGATGACTATTTAACTTCACAAAATAAGTAACATTGCATTCCAAAAATATAAATGCCATTATTATTACACAGAAATAATTCAGAGCATCAAACTCCTTTCAATAAATTTGCGATAAAAGAATTTTTTTCAACCCACTTTACGTCCAGACACTTTTGCTGAGCCTCAAAAGTTAAATTTTTGAAGATAGAGCAAAATTAATGAAATTGAAAGATTAAAAAAGATATATGGAGATATTATTTAACTGATACTTAAAATTTAAATGAATAATTCGTTAAATAATAATTAAAAGGCCATTTGCTTCAAATAAAAACAAATCGCATTTAAAATAATTATTAGGGAAATTTTAATGAAATTTTTGAAGTCGTGATGGCTTTTAAACTATTATTTCTCATAAATATTAAAGAATCTGTAAGAAGAAGATTCAGTGAAAATTTTTTAGACAAATTTATAGTTACAACCCTCCCTCTTCCCCACCTTTGAGGATAATGCGATTTCTCAGTTTAAAACCTCTCAGTAAAATTTCATTGAATAAATTTATTATCTTGGAAAAATTAAAAATTAAATAAATTTATTATTAATACACTTATTAACTTGATTAAGTCGAATCTCCTTTTGCAGTCGTAATTTCTAAATTTTTCTTCGTTGTCTAAAAATGTAAAAAGTTTTAATAATTAGCAGTTCCCTTTCGACAAAACGAATTTTTGAACCACAATGAACCAAATATATCACTGTAAAATTCTAATGCATCCGGATTCATATGTACGAATATTTTTAGTGTGCAAAATTATTAATGGGTTTTTTACTTTGCTTTTAATGAATAGATATTTTACATTAATCCTTTTGAAGAATATTAGAGTAATAAAAATATTTGTTTGTAATTTAAGTTCAAGGAAATAGGCGAGATTGTACATCAGATAGTAAAATTATAATGCCTTAGAATTACAGAACATTATATGAAAAACAAACACTAAACACATCCATTATTCCTACGCATTAACTTTAAATAATTCATTAAGAAAGTTCTTAAACATTCGAATATTTAAATCTTAATGCTTTTCTAATAATAATTAGTAACAAAAACAATTTTTCACTATATCTAATCTGTTCCCTTAGTTGTTAGAAAACTGATAAATATGTTCTGAAAATAGATTTTTTCCTACTGCATTAAGCTAAATGAAAGCACTTAATTGACTACATAAATTTAAATCACGTTAATTTTCCTAACGGTTCAACTATTTGGAGAGTCTAAAGTCAATATCAATTTTGACTTTCGAATAAAAATTGTAACTGCGTTTTAATGAGCACACTATTGTAATTTAAACCTAATTCTCCTGCTTGGAATAAAAATTGGTCCATTACATATTTAAATCCCCTAAAATCAATCAATGGTCCATAAAAATTATATTTCATCTAATAACTTGACGAAATTTACTAGTTTTACAATATATATACTGTAAAAGTCGAGTTAAAAATAAGTTTATTTTTCGGATGGCAGATCACTCACCAATGGATAATAATAATTTTAATTGTAACGTAAAATAAACAGAAAACATACAGAGAAGTAAACACATCCAAACTTATAAAATTATAACAGGACTTTAAATTCCATTCCTGTCGCAAACAGGACGTAAGAAACACAACAATAAGAACAATTCATATTCACGTGAAACACTAAAATGCACAAAGCCAATTTAATCTTGAAATCCACCTCGCATCTTTTATTTGCTGTATGTGTTATTACGTTACAGTTTTTGAATACGTGCAGTTTGATGTAAGGTAACCATAAACGAACGAATTACTCCGACCAGCTTAGGCATGCGTATAACCTGAATGACCCGGCCGTCGTGACAATTGATCGGGCACAGTGGTCCTCGCATAATAGCCCTTATTACGAGCGGCTCATGCGACGACCCCTCAGACAGAGGTACGACCCCTCATCGGCGGGGGTAATTCAACCCCCACCATTACTAGCGAGACTCTGCTTACTTATACGGCAGGTTCTCATCCCCATATTTGAGGTGTCCCCTTAAGTGGGAATTTGTTGTTAGGTTTATGTCATACTTATTTTTGTCATTGGACTGTGGCATGACTTGAATGGATTCCGTTATAAATTTTGTAGCCGTTGCCTGTTGGAAACAATAATAATAATTTAACCAATTAATCTCAAACGATATGTGGACAAATATTATTTTTAAAAGTCAGCTTTGTTAGAAGTGATCGTATTGTGACTAAGCAATATACTTTTACTATATTTTCCGACTTAGAGAAATATTTAAAGCAAATTTCAGTCTTCCTTAAATTTTTATGCTCTTTAAGAATATATTTCAAGAATTTCATTTTTCTTTTCGTAGACATTATATTTTCAAAATGGCACTTTGACTTCTTCACTTCTCTTTAAGTTCAATTCTCTGCAACATCTATCATCTCTAGGTTTGATACATTAAAATGCTTGTCCAATATTTCTTAAATTACGAATAAATTGGTAATGTGAAGCTGTGTGACAGCTGTTTCATAGAGCTGCCAATTTTATTAGTTTTACGAAAAGAAATTTTTATTTAAGTTAAAAGAAAAGAAGAGGTTCAATATTTGCTTTATTGCGTGCTTGGAACAAGAAATATTTTGTTTCTCACTGCTAATCCGACTACCTATGACTGGGAAAAGAATTGATCCAAGATTTTCCCTATGAATTGTTTAGAATACCCAGATATTAATTAAAATAATGGATGCTCCAACGACAAAGTTTGCGAAATCGTTCATTGAAATTGAAAATAAACGTATGAAACACAACAATCATGATATTAAAAGTTGTAAATTTTTTCTGGACAAAAGAAAAAGATTACACCAACACAACTTGTCACTATAAGACAGTGAGGTTAACATTATGAAAAGCATTTAACATTGCTGTATGTACTGCAAGCCTTGCAAGTCCTTTTCCCGAAGTTTCCCAATGACTAAAATATGCATGCGAAATAATAAAACAAGACAGTAATTTCATACTTTTCTAAGGAATTCGATAGAATACCAGATTTTTATACACTGACGATAACATATTTATTACATCATAATCACCAACGAATTTATATTTTTCAATAAATTATTGTTTATTTGTAAGATGCCTATTTTCTACTAATAATTAATTAATTAATTAATCTGGAAGTATCCATAACTCTATTTTCCAGTGATGAATTCTTCTGCCCTCTCCCATAAGGATGTCTGTTACAGACGGTGGTCAAAAATGATTGTACCAATATATTATGCAATCAAATGTTCGCAATTTGCATCCATGAATATCAGCTAATAGTATCCGAAATCACAATGTTCACAAACAGTTTGCCACTTTAGCTTTCGATTTCATAATTTTATTGTTTTTCGGTGACAATTTTTCCCCCTCAAACAGACGATTTTTTTTCTATTTTAAAATTCAAAAAATATTGCATCAATCATTCTAATGTGACTGATTTGCTATTTTTTCCGAATTCCATAATTTTTTTAGATCATTTGTTTGATAATGGTCCCGATAATTTATAAAACATCAATAAGTTTATTTAACATTTTCAATACACGGAATGGCAACGTGGATGCAAATAAATATAAAATAAAAAAGACAGGTAATATTTTCATTCAACTTTATTAGCTAAGTCCATATTAAAATATTTCCAAATATGAGCCCCTTTTGGGGAGATGGTATTTTTAACAGTGAAAAAAAATCTAATAATTGTTCGGGCAAAGTATCTCTTAACGCTGATGGAATTTATTCAAAATCTAATATAACTCTAAACTTTGATGTAAGGACCACATGGTAAATTTTATAGATCTATCTCATTGCGTTTTTTTTAAGTTATTGTGCACAGAAATGTACAGTAGAGTCCCGCTAATCCGAACTGGATGGGGCAGAACCCTTTCCGGATCACTGAAAGTCCGAGTTAGACGAAATTTGACTTAAAATGCACGTAATTCAAGTTTTAGATGAGTAAAACTATAAAAATAGATGTTTTTTTATTCATAAATACATACAACTTTTCCTACAGCTTAAATTTAGTTTTAACTCTCTGACTGCGGATTTTTTAAAATCATTATTTAAATGCAACTTTTTAAACGCATTCAAATACCCTTGAGTCAAGTGAGTTGTTATTTATATGTAGCATTTTATTAGTATAATATGATCCAATGCTATAAAAGTACTTAAGTAAACAAATTAGCCTCTAAAAATCGCAGGATGCAGCAGAAAATAGATTTGCTTCGAATTTAGAATCGAATTTTTTTTTCGTTTTCAGCCTACGAACTGATGTAGGATTAATAAAACAAAACATCTTTGTACCTAATTAAAATTCAGAATTTATTGGTTGTATAGCATACGTTTTAAAAAAAATATCGCGTCCTGATTAGCTGGATTCTACTGTAATTCTAAAAAGTTTTTCTCATACTCTAGAAAGTCTAAAACAAAATCTCGAAGTTGAATTTTTCGACAAATAATAATAATTCTTCTATTGATTCTTCGTAAACGAGAAATAAAAGAAAGATAACGGTCAATTCTTTTTAAAAAAAGTAAATGAAAAATATGGACTTTCTCTTTTTTCCTGGTCTTGAACCTTTTCGAAAAGCATTTTAAGTTTCATGTTACTATTATTCTTTTATGTGCTGTTATGGAACACCGCAATGTTTCTTCCCTGCAAGGACACAATAACTGCGGTGAAAGAAGTGACGATCATGCGACTTTTAAAAGAATGAGAAATGTGGAAACCGAAAACTTAGAAATTATATCAATATTCCACGAAGGTATTCATTCAATAAAATTTTGTTAAGGATATTCCTTTCAACTACGTAGTTCTTCGATATAAATTATTTTGGGAGAAAAATAAAGTCCTACAAAATAAATCAAACCATACGAAAGAAAATTTAATTTTGACGTTAGCAATTTTAAAACAAAGATTAATCTAAAGTTATATTTTCCAAACATATAAAAAAGATGCGCTCAGATATTCAGATTATTTTGAAGTTAACTTTTTTAATTTAAACATGGTTTTTACAACAAGTTAATAATTAAGTCATTCTACTAAAAATCAACCGATTTTTGTGCTTCTACAGCTTAATTTAAATTATTTAACCATTTGTTTCTGACTTCCGTGATAAACACGGTCATTGTTATTTATTTCTTACGTGATCATGACGTTCTATGCAGATCGACTGACTGTAGTTTCCGAATTAAGAAGGAGATGCAGTCGGAAGTGGAATATTACATTTTTTTTAAAAAAAATAGAAGTATGGATATGATACTTTTCCTTGCTTTTATTTTATTTTGTAAACTAAAACAAACACCAGAGAGTGATGAATATTCATTTTCAATCTTGCGGCTAAGCAGCACGGAAGGGATTTAGTGAATTTGGATTTTCTGAATATTGAACACGAAGATGGGTGTTTGTAACAGATAATTCCTTCGTCTAAGTCAAATCAATAGATAGCTTTTACTCCGTGTTATTTTAGGTGTCTAGATTTTTTTGTCCCCTCTCCCACTTTTGCTACACAATAGCCGCCACTAGGTTCATCCTTTCAACCCTTACATATATGTTGACAACGATACAAGGGCTGGAAATTTAACTGTGGCAGCCATGCAATTACAGCGGATACAACATTGGTACTAATTTGAAACATTTATAGCTCTTTGATGTCGTCAAATTCTGGTGCGTTATTACGTTGGTGGTAAATTACGTATTTTGTATATAAATTCTTATATACAAATTGTTACTAGAGATGTGAAAATAGTGGAATGCCTGAAGCAGTACCAGTTCTTTTGATCGTTCAAATGGACCGGTCAATTTCTTTAAGTAACCATTACGAAAGAGTTTGTAGCAAATCCATTAAGTGGTTCCTTCCAAGGTTACTTGAAAGTCATCTTTGGAATCAATTCATAATTAGGTATTTTTATATGGGGAATGCTGAGACTGGTGGAACAACTCCCAGTCCTAGCGAGCAATTAAATCAATCAAGGGATGGTACCAAACTTTTCCAGAGATTCTAAAAGAGGTAGACCGCTCTTTCCAAACTATTAACAGAATAAGAACTGCTTCAAGTGTTCTACGGCTTCCATGCCACTGAAAACAAGCTGTGTACAACTCTAGTAACTGCATCGATTTACTACAAACATTTCAAGTTAGTAACTATATTGTATCAGCTACAATCATATGATCGTATCCACTATTGAATTTCCATCCCTCATATTTAGTGAATTTCAATTACTATAGTTTTTTCCAGCCCTGCTGTTGATAATACATATTAGAAGAATTTGTATACTTGTTGAATGAAAATGCCACAGATGATTTTTCTGTCTTCTGTAGAATCTCTCTGAACGGTTTTATTGGCGTTGGTAAGATATTTCGCACTAGAAAATAAATTATATTGAAAAATGATTATTATTAATATCATAAATTTCACTCTTCTAATCTACTTTCGTTATATTTACCTGAAGGATAGCGATCACCACAACAAGGAGTATCACCACCCTCCTCCATAAAGCTGTCATGTTAGTCATTTTGGAACACTTTTTACGTCATTCTTCACCGTCCCAAGGTAAACTTTTGTTTAGACCTAGTACTCCAATCGTAGCACGTGAAGTGCGGCATGATGTGCTACCTGTTTTTGGAAAAAAGAAACAATTAATTTCCGTAGTTGCACTTCTTGAGGATGATAATGCAAGGTGTGTCGTTAAGCCCAATTATGCACTTTTTTTACATGATCTAAACATATTTGTAAGAAGGTATATTTGAACAAACTGTATTTTTAAATACTATTAATTTATATTATGTGCTATAAAACTTTACATTTAAAAAGAAAGTTATTTAATTTCAAAGAGCTCCTTCTAAAGCCTTAATACGAGTAGAAACAAGTCACACTTTTTTAACCCGTGATGTAGCCTCTCTCAGATTTCATCGCAGTGGCGGTTTTTCGCACAGGTGCTCAAGACCCTGGAAGACCTCAAAATCTATTTGCCGTGCATCACAGTACTAAGTCGACAGCGGAATTCACGACATTAGTTAGGGGGAGGAGCGTCAAAATGGTTTTGAGCATGTGGCTTCTCACTGCAATAATTCGCCACCGTTTTTACGTACTGTCAATTTGAGTTGTCTTTGACTTTAAGAACCAAGTCCGACGAGAGAGGGGTGACAGGTGATGCAAAATCTCCGGACCTGTGTCCAATGGTCGGCAGGGATAAGGAAAAATATATGTTTCTTATTTCCAAGAATATTTATTTTTATCCATGAAAAATGGGATCTGGCATTTTTACATTTATTTTTTCTAAATATAAATAGATATATTCTCATTATATTAAACGAAATTACAGTAAGTGGCTAGAAGCCAGACTTTTGCAACAATAGTTGACATGACCGGGCAACCGAAAAAAAGACTTCCGTCCGCTGAGTAGCCACCACAGTCATGATTCGCAAAGGAGCACGCATTCCAGGGGGTTGCCCATAGGCCAGTACTTTAAATCCGGGGCCCAGTTCGGCTCTTGGCCAATCAACAGTTCAATATTCAACAATTAAGTCAGTGATTATCCATAAGAGGAAGATGTTCGCTTAGGATATTGTAAAACAGCACAAAGAAGAATACACATGAAAAAAGAACGAAAAAATTTTTAAAAACTAATTATTAATCTTATAATAATTGCATTTTGTAATTTTATAATTAAAAAACTTATCAAATATTTTCTTAAAAATGTTTCAGAAAACATGTACAATAGCAAACAAAAAGTCGAAAAACTAATTATTGAAAACAGCATAAGGAAAGGCATAATATGCTAAAATTCTTTATCATACTCTTAAAAAGTAGATGTTTACATATAAATGACTTTTAAATTTTTATATTAATTCATTGTTTAAAATCCATTGGATGAGAGATGATAGTAAAAGAGATAAAGAAAGGCGAATCCCAAACACGTAATTGAAAATGTCTAAAATAAGTGATACGATCGAAAATTTATCAAGAATCCAGAAGAATACCAATATTTAGAAGAAATAGGTGTGCTCCAAATGCTTTAAGTTAAATATGAATTTCTTTTTTATCATTATTTTTTTATTTCTTGATACTACGTGTGAGACACGATTATTTTCTATGCTAATGTAAATAATACAAAAATGTAACATGAAACTTAAATAGTGTAATACTATAAGTACGCAATGCAATAATCATAAATAAAATCGAGAACAAGTAATACCAGTGCGCCTCTAATAATTAAAAGTACTCGACGTTTTTTTTAATTATTAAAATCTATAAAAAAATATTACTTGCAGCATCGCGAGAATTAGAAAAACACGATGGTCGCTAGAAATGCAATCAATGATAATAATAATATAAAGGACACGTGATATTTCACATGGCTACCTAAAATTTCAGGGGTGAAGGCCCTGGTCTCACTAAAATAAACTGAAGTTACGTAACAATACCAAATAAATATCATAGAGATACACAAAAAAAAAAACTAAAAGGTTCCGAAGTTCTATAATTTATTTTATAGTTAAATATCTATCGATGCTTGCTATGGTTATTTTTGTAAGCAAAAATAATATACGAACTTCAAGGAACTCCTATAAATTGTAATAATAAATTCAGGAAGAAACCAAATTTCATAACAAACGTGATTTTTTTAAAGCCAATTTATTATCTTTAACGTTTTAACGAATAAATTTCTATTCGCAATAACAAAATGGACATTTTTCTATCAAAGGGATAATCGGGTTTATTTTTCCTTTTGAATGACAGGTTATATACATTCATTCATTCACTTTTTTTTCTGATCAATTGTTCAACTCAAATACTTATAAGTAAATAATATTTCAATAGATGTATTGTTTTCGAGACTGATTGGATTCTCAGCATTTTCTCTTTAAGTGAGCTTTGTACTCAGAGAAGTTACACTCAGGTGTTCCCTACTTATTATATAAGATATGATTTAATAATAATATTAACAAGATTATTCCTGTACCGCTGATTCATTAAATTTTAATTACTTCACAGAAGATCCCAATTTCTGCATTTGTTTATTTAGAAACTATGTTTATAATAAAATTTATGAAGAGCAACCACTCTTTATAGTTATTATAAAAAAGAAAACCATTTCTGCTTTCGTTTACATATGAAAGGACTTTGAATAAAAAAACAAGAGTTTATTCTGTCATAATTTCACGATTTAAAAAATTAGAGAAAATGGATAAAAATTAAATTATCTATAAATTAAATTTAGAGTCGTTAACATATTTAAAATTAAATCATACGTCAGTAGCAAAATGCCAAAAAATACTTAGGAAAACAATTAATTGCATTTATTTTGTATCACAAATAGTATTCTACAATAACTTTCAGAAAGTATTTCCAGCATTGTTCATAAAAAAAAACAATACAAAAGCTGGATATTTTAACAGGAAAAGAATTTTTAACCATCAAATTTTTCAGAACTATTTTCAATACATTGCATTTTTGGAAGCAGGTACTTCAAAAAGAACTAAATACATTCGTTTCGGAAAAAATTCCGTTTTCTCTCTAATACTTACCTAGCATTGCAAATAATGGTATATAAAAGAAATATTGTTGAAAGTATAAAATAAGACTATAAATAATCATTTATATAAAAAGTATATTTGTAAAATATGACCAAAGTATCCGTTATTTATCCAAATTCAAAGTTTGACATCAATCAAAACAAACATTTCGAGCAGACGATTCTCCGTATCCCGATCCGGAGACCTGCTGAAACCGAACTGATGAACGAAAATCTAGTTCTCCCTCAGCCATGCTCAGAAAATGCCAATGAATTTTCTTGTAGAGATGGCGCTACCTGCTAAAGCATTAACTTCTGAAAAAAATGAACGAATGAGGTAGGGAGAAGGAAAACTTTTAAAAAAAAAAGTCTAGATAATTATTTAAATTCTGACTTTTAAAAATCAAATCAAAATATTTTCACCAAATTAGTTTGATTCTGTACTAGCTGAGCAAAGGTGTTTCATTTTATAAAGGAAATACAGAATAGGGCCATGAAAAGAATATATAAACAATGCTAACTTCAAAAAAATATATTTCTCTTTAAATTAAGTGAAGTGCGTATCTCGAATTTTTCATTTGTCGTAATAACCAAATTACACGAAAGAGACCAAATTATGAGTATTTAAAGCAGCAGGATATCGACATCTCAACATAACTCTTGTCAAGAAACTCGTCTGTTTTGGTTTTGAGTCTAGTTGTCAGAAGATTCATTTATAGTAAAATGTTTGGTTAATGCTTTGTATATATGTTATATAATTTTATATTTAAATCATAGATTGTACTATTACTGTCTTAACAAACAATGTCGTCAAAATCAAAGTATGTTTTGTATTTCATTTTCTAAATAATCGAATGAAATCGTTAGCTTGGAGTTTTCCTCTGTTCTGAAATAATAAATGTGCTTCCATTGTATAAAAAATGCTTCGATTATCTATTAAACTCCATTATTATTTACTCCATTATTTTTATTAAAAGCTGTGAATAACTTGGAATTCTGAGATTGAAATTTAACGTTATCATAGAAATGTTAAATGTTTTTAATAACTAACTTAGTAGCCACAATATAAAATCCCATTAAATTGTCGAACAGTTTGTTTAAAAATTAAAAAATAATAATAATGTGCAATATGTCTTCCGGTCACGAAAATGTCGCAATGTTTTCTTTTTTTTTTTTTTTTTTTCAGTCTCGGGAGAGAAGCTTTATCATCATTTTGGAATGCTAATAAAGCTTCCTGTGTTCCAGGGGATTACAGCCTTTGTTGCTTCAAATCCCATAACTCCTATCATTCAAGTCCTGTGTTCCAGTCAATATAACCGCTCTTAAAAATGCTTAGTTGAAAAGAAATGTGAAATATTTCTTTAGTTCATGAAATTCATTTTATTTTTAATAAAAAAAAACTAGTTGTTGATATCGCAGAAGTCTCACAGCACTGAATAGGTACCCTTTAATTATATAATTTTTCTTACATTCATTATTCCTTTTCTAATAACAGAATCTTTTTGTATCTAAAAAGTACGTTGTGTTCTTTCATTTAAATTGCAATGTTTGTATAGAATAAATGGCTCATTAGCTTAAAAATTTAGAAATGAATAATGCATGAATTTAGAAATGTAAACAAATTTAATACTTATTCTTAGTAATAAAGACAAATGTGAAATGTAGAGCATATTTCTGCTGGATGGTTAGAAACCACATGAATTTAACTATTTCCAAATAAAATTATTTATTAAAATGTCAAGTAATTTAAAAATGGTGCTTCTGACGAGGAGTTGTACTTAATATATTCTTGTATGTTTTTTTTGTTTTTTTTTACCTCTACCTCTCTTCTATGAAATATTATCTATTTTTTTTTTTTAACTATTTGGGCTAGACTTAAGTTTAATGTGTCAGCTAAAGTTGTTTTTTTTCTGGCGATTTCTACCGCCAAATGTGCACGCGTCAGTTATTTTTATTGAACTTTAATGAAAATATGTGGACTTTATGAGTATTTCATAGTTGGCGTGATTTTTGCCAACTTGGCGGGAAACCGCACATCAAACTTAAGTCTTACTAACTATTTGTTCAAACTTAAATTCTATGAGTAGAATGTGTTATGAACGAGGTTAAAATATACTTTCTGTGCAGCGATGTAACTAGTGTTGTTTTTTAATCATATTCATGGTGACTACGTATTGTTGACTAGCCCACTGTGTATCCATGATTCTGTGTCATCTAAGCATCTTTACCAGTGTAAATTGTAATATTTTGCCTTCCAGATGGGTAGAGTTGCCATACGTCCCGTATATACAGGACTGTCGGCGTATTTCACTACTCAGTCTTGTATTACTATTTGGCATGCTTTTCTCCTGTTTTCTATTCCCAAACTCAGTCAGCAGAGACAATTGAAGCAGTTTTTAGTTGTCATTATGATTTTTGAATGACTTGTGCCCAACTTTATAATTATGCGAAAGAAGGAAATGATATAATTAATAGAGTGAAATCTACTTTAAAATATGACTCAGCTAAAAAGGATTAGCCTTGCATCTTTTTTATTATTTTGCGTTTTCATTTTATTAGATTGCTTACATTTCTTAGATGAAATTAGAAAAAATGAAGATTGCTTAAATTAATTAAATTTATTAGATTGCTTAGCTGGATTTTTTTATCAGTGTAAAAAGTCCTTACCCACTTTTTTCATGTTTTATTTATTTAGTGCATAAATGTCCCATATCAACCTTAAAGATGGGATAACTCTCATTTTCATCTTCCTACATAACTTCTTGTTTGAGTTTGTCCTTTCTACAGCCGTAAAGTATAATTCTAGCTTTTAAAAATTTTATGAAAAGGTACTGGTGAACTCATGGACAAATATCTTGAGCTGCAAGTGATAAAATTCACAGAGAGTGTATTTTTATCAAGTTCTTAATAAAATGAGGGATTTCAAATAAATATTTTTATAATGAAATTTTTTTATTAATTTACTTGCTCATTTTGCTGCTCCTGGTAGAATTCTTATGTTAGAATTACTTGATGTCACTTACTGATTCATTGGGAAATTTTATTAAAATACCATCAATTAATTGTCATAAAATTAAATTTGTATTTCTGTATTGTTCTATAGAATCATCATTGGACCTGGAGCAGTTGTTTGTAAAGAGAGTGAATTGGTTGGCGAAATAACTATTGGTAATTTATTGTGCTATTTATATATGATATACCATTAAACAAAGACAGAAATTTCTCAATGTCATTTTTCCTGGTTTCCCAGTTTTGCACAATCATTGTTATCAGAGACAAAAGGATTAAAGACATCTTTATCCCGAATTTTATTTTACTTTCTTGTGAAATGGGATACAACACATTACAATATATTAAACATACCAAAATCATCTTTAAAACTTTTAGTTGCAGTCCTCCCTCTGGGAATTATGCTCTCCTTCTGTCTTTTTCAACAAATATTATATACCAAATAGAGTCCCAGTGTATAGCACCTCTATTTAGCATGAGACCTGTACATTAGTTAACTTTAAGGATTAGATCATTTTATTTTAAAAGGGAAAAAAAAATAATATTTAAAAAAACTATAGAACAATGACCTATAAATTATTTAGGAGGTCCCTCAGAGGGAATGTAATGCTGTCTTTTTCTCTATTTTCTGTCTCCTCCACCTTGCTTGATGACCAACTTCCTCACCAGACTGTCGTAAGGTTTGCCAGAACATAGCGACACATTACAGTATATAAAACTTTTTACTACAGAAATTACTATGGATATGCAGTTGATAATTGAGTGACAAGGAAATATTGTTTGGAATGCTTGGTTTTGACCAGCCCTTGTCCTCCATAACTGAAATAAAAACTGGAAGTGACATAATGGCAGTAATAGCCAACTGATTATTATAGTGTTATATTATGTCTTTTAAAAAATTAAGTAAGTTTAAAATTTACAATTACAACTTAAAGTAAAAGGAAAATGGTTTTGTGATTAAATTTGAGAGGGGGTTTTCATGTAATTATGTTGGTGGTTATTTTATATTTTAAGTGATAACTATGTATTTACATTTGTGTGACACTGTTATATTACAGAAATGATTATATTTTACAATAGTTATTAGTATACATCCATGACTGTCAGTAATGCTCGTTAGTGGACAAAGGTCCAAAAGCCACATCGTTGAATATAAAGGTCAAATATAGGTTATGTGCATCTGTCACATCGTATAGCTATCTGGGCATAACATGTTTCTTTTAGTTTCTCAGGAATTTTATAATATGCACAAATTCTCTTAATTTTTCACACTAGCATGTTTTTACTCTGGTTAAACAGATTTTATTTTTATTGTTGAAAAGTCGAATTACTTATGTTAATGTTAATTTTTTTTATACATTTATACAATATCTACTGAATATAAATTCATTTAAATGTGTGTGATTGTAATGGATCTTAAGAATACCTCTCTGAAGGGCTTTGTTGTTTTAGGTATTAATTTTAACAATGTTAATTGACAAAAAAAAAACATTGATGTTTACTTTTTGGCATGATAAATATTAAAAGCAAATTTTATAATTTCTGTTGGAACTACAGTTCATAACAGAATGCTGGCTCTTGAATTACTATTGGGTAGAATTCTTTCCTCTTAAATTATTGTATTTTTATCTTATATTGTAAACAAATGTGGAATGTTGTAAATCAATTTGTTAGTAAAATTGATTAATAGTTTTATTGCTAAAACTGCTCCATATGATATTTAGTCTTGTGTTAAATTGAGTACATTATAAAGCAGTTTTCCTTTACCAGATATAAAGAAAAAATGTCTTAATTTCCATTGTGGTATAAAATGAGTTAAAAGAATGTAACGTGATTGCATGTTACATATTTTTTTAACTGTATATTTCTTGTTTCAGTGTATAAATAAAAATAAGACCTTGAAGATAGTAATCCTGAAATCATATGTTACCTATATTTATATATATATTTCATTGATTTTTGTGCATTTCTAAATTTGTTTTAGTTTGTCTTTATTAGAAACTTTGAAATGGCTCTTCTCCACTCATAATGTTTGACTGATTCAAACTTATTCATATTTATTTGGACATTTTCTCAATATTACATGGATAAAAGATTCTTGAGAATTCAAAGTTTTCATAACATATCAAAAAATAATTTTAGTCATTGTAAAAATTCATTTTTCAGATTTGAAAATAATGAAATCAAAATAGTTGGCCATTTGGAGAGTTAATTAAGTACTTCTTTGTTAAGGGGAGTGTTTGTTACTTAATGTAAAGGTTGGCGTGAGTGTAACCTGAATGAAAATAGCATCAATACATTGCAAAAAGCTTATGGATAAAAACTTATTATAGGTTGTAGCAAAATGTTGCTATTCTTATCACACCTTTTAATAGATGTGATGCTAATAGAAAAGTGTCTAAATTTAATAACATTGTCATTAATATCTATTTTGTTTTCATTTATTCATTTATTGTCAGTAAAAATTCAAGAATCATTTCATTTGAGAACCTTATCTAACATATTTGATGTTTTATAGGAAGTCGAACAGTGATACATCCAAAAGCTCGCATCATAGCCGAAGGTGGGCCAATTATTATTGGAGAATCTAATTTAATTGAAGAACAAGTGCAAATCATCAATAAGTATGCCTTTTTTAGGTTTTATTTAACAGCATTTAAATTAAATTAATGTAATAATAACAAATATTGAATTAATATTCAAATTACGTTGATTTTCACTTGACAAAGATCTTTTCATCTTCTTATCAATCTAATCATATTCTTATTTTTTATTTTGTATTTGGATTCCATTTATGGTATTTTAATTCCTTTCATCTAACTGCATTTCTTCAATATGTGATGTTTTGTATGGTTTATTTCTTTTCTTATATTTTTTAAACAAACTTCAGCTTTCTGTGAATAAAATTATTTCAAGGAAAGAAATGTTTTCAACTCTTGAAATTGCTTTGTTGTGTTATTTCCTTTTTAGACTTAATTATTTTTCATGTGAAGAATGGCAAAATTTGATTTTAAAAACTAGAGAAACTGAAATTACTCTTTGTTAATATGTAGTTCACTAAGTATGTTGTTTTGGAAAATAAAAATAAAAAATATCTCAATAATTTACAAATTCTCATGTTTAACTGTTCTTCTCTAAAAACAGAAAATTTCCTTCTTTTTAAAATCTAACATGCATTTTATTTCGAGCTGGACTCTTTCATTTAAATTAATCAGTTGCTATATTGGAATTCATAACTTTCTTTAAAGAAACATTTGAAAATGTGCATGTGCTGTCCTTACAATTTCTTGAAAATTATATGTAAGTACTGGAAACCTTGTAAACAAATGTCCTGATCTTCAAGGGCTGGCATTTCCAAGTAAATATTTTGTCAGTTTAATAAAATGAAGTGTTTTAATGACTAAATCTCAACTTTTTATAATTAGTGCGAAATTTCACTAATGGTTTCTAAATTAAATTATTTTTCATATATTGAACACTAGCAGTATGTGCACGGTGTTGCCCGTGGAATCAGGACTTCAACAAAATGAAGAAAAAACCTTCCACAATGACATGAAAAAGTTTTGAAAACAAAAGATACACATTATTGATTTTCCTGCTTATTTTTTCGCAATAATGACATTTTATTTGTAGAAAAGTTAATCCAAAACAATATTAAAAAATTGCAACGTGAAAATCATTATTATACTGCAAGCAAAGTATGCGACATGCATAAATACGTTAAGATACTGCTGAAAGTAATAATAAAAGTCATTCAGTTGAAAGTTATGATGTCACCTACGTTCTGCACCGTCAGCAGTATGTGCACAGCGTTGCCCGTGGAATAATTCAACAAAATGAAGAAGGAAAAAAAAAACGCTTATAATGGCATGAAAAAGTTCCGAAAACAAAACAAAAGATACACATTATTGATTTTCCCGCTTATTTTTCTTCGCGATAATGACATTTCAACTGTAGAAAATACAGAGTACGTTAATCCCAAACAATATTAAAAAAATTGCAACGTGAAAATGATTATTATAAAGCAAATAAAATATGCAGGGGCGGCCTGAGGCCAGGGCAAACCAGGCAACGGCCCGTGGTGCCAAAGTTCGGAATGGCACCAAAGCGGGAGTGTGAAGAAAATAATGGTATAAGAAACTTGAGAAATAAAGTCTTATATATTTTTTTTTAATTTATTGAATATATTATTTTCGCTCTCTCTCTCTCTTCAACGACCTCTTTATAATCTTAACTATATCTGAAGCTTAAAAATTCTCGCCACAGTAGTATCAAGTCATATTTACAAGTAGAACATGCATATTTCTAAGTAAAATCTTGTTTGATATTTAGAATACGGGCATTATAAAATCTTAAATATATACGTTGGATATGTGGGGAGGGGTGACATATTGTTGCCTTGCCCGGTTGGTGAAGCTACTTTGGGCCACTTCCGAAAATATACGAGACATAAATACGTTAATACACTGCCGAAAATAATAATCAAAGTCATTCAGTTGAAGGTTATGACGTCGCCTACGCTGTGCACCATCAACCAATGAAATTGCCTACAACGTTCTGGAAAAGTGTCACGGGAGAAAGCTCAGTAGATAAAAATATCTTTCAACTGACCAGGAAAAAAATAATTTAAAAAAAAAGGGAAAAAATATTGTTTTCTTGTTATTACATTCTTGTTTTAAATCCGACAGAACCTTTGTAGTTATAAGCTAAAAAAAATTGAAAATAATAGTGTTATTAGAACATTGGATGCAGAAAATTTAAAAACAAAAATAAAAGTTTGATGGCAAAACTGACTATTTTTTTAAAATTTCTCAGAATTCAGTAATTTACGTTAGAAATTCAAAACTGACTTCATTAGAATGGAAATCGTGTGCTCTTTTTGATGGTGTGTCTATTTTTTTCGTACAATTATTCAAAACCATTCTATTGAGAAATTAGTGCAAAAAATCAACCAAAACAACACAAAACATTAAATAAAAAAATTTCTAGATTAAATTCTAAAATTCCGGCTTCGAGGTGCATTCAGTCACCATTACGACTACCTGTGTGCCAAATTTCATGGCACAAATTTCATTTTTGCTGTAAGTGCGATAAATTCGTCTGGACATAACGCACATTCACACGCAAACATTGCCTTTTAAAAGTATAGATGAAAATGTTTGGAAAAAGTGAGATTTAAAAAAAATGTTATGCTATCACACAAAGTTTCTTTCTTGTAACTTCATAGACACCCTGTCAGTTGAATTCACTTATTTTTGTGTAAAATTTAATAATACATTTTATTCAGCCATAGTCAGAAACTTCAACATGCATTTCTTGAATCTATATTCAGAAGACATTATCTTTTCCATACTTTAAATGTTATCATGCTAAATTAGGTTTCTAAAGATTTATTTTTTTAGATTTTATTGCTGATGTATTTGAATGTTTTCAAATTCCAAATTTTATTACTTATTTTATTTAATGCTTATTAAATAAATGTAAAGATTTTTTTTTTTACATTTATTTTAGGGGTAATCCTAAGGATCCTGATTCCCAAGTTACTATGATAATAGGTGCAAATAATGTTTTTGAAGTTGGTGCCTGTATCCTTTGAATGTTGATTATACATGCTTTAAATTTTGATATAATAATCTCGTAAAATATTTTTTTTCCTTAAATTTAAAATCAATAATGTTTTATGTCAACTTATATAAAGTCTTGATTTTTTTTTTTTAATATAAAGCTTACAGGCTAATTTCTTTGAAATTTGTGATATTTGTTTGTAAAAATGTCATGTATGTCTATGGTTCAGAAATTCTCATTCTGAACAAACTTTTGAAAAATTGTAGGTTGAAAAAAAAAATAGTTTTGACTTTCCAAGCAAAATAAGTTTTAAACAAAATGTTATTTGAAAACCAAGGCCAGGAAGTTGTTTGATTTTTGGAACCCATCTTAAGTTTAACAGAAAAAAAAATAGATAGTTAATTTAACTGTCTGTGCCTTCACCAAAATAATGTGATTCTGAATTTTAGGTCTTGTTAAATGACTTAATCCAATTGCTAGCATCTTCAGCAAACTCATGTGATTCTGAATTCTTGATTTTATTAACTGATTAAATGTCATTGCTTGAATCTTCACTAATATAAATATCATTTTTAACTCTTTGTCTTGTTAAATGTCTATATTCTTCCTCTTAATAGAGGGAAAAATTCTTTTTAAGTTTAAAATGTGCTTTGTTTTGCATTCAGCTCCTTCATTTAAATTAGTGAGCTTATCCTCTTATTATATCCTTTTTGCTACAATTTTTTTTTTTTTTTTGAGACCAACATTGCAAATATTTTATGCAATTTGTGTGTGAAGCTTATAACATCATTTGTTTAAAATGCTAAATTCACACCTCATTTTAAAATTATGTATACTAATAGTAAAAAAATAATTTGAAACATGTTTTTAACTCTAAAAACATTACTTGTGATTCCATGGCAGATTTCCATATTTTCTGCGGAAGAATTGACATTTACTGTATAGGAAAAAGAGATATTTTAGATAAATATTTTTAAATATATAAATTGTGCATTCACATATCATCTTTAAATAGTAAATATATTGAAATGCTACATTTCAGACTATGTGATATGATGAGATTTGATTTTCTGATAAATAAACATATATGATTTTACCATTATACGGGGGGGGGGGGGCGAAAGGTAAAGATACAATGCTGCATATTCATTCAAAAACATTTTGATTTTTACAACATCCATTACAAATTATGTACTGGTTCAAACCTTATTTTTCGACAAAGTTGCCGCCATTTTCCAAGCATTTGTTAAGTCTGGGGCACAAGCTTTTGTATCCCACAGTCATAAAAATCTACCGCCTGTTGTCGAAACCACATTTCTACTTCATTTTTTATCTCATCATTGTCGTGGAAGTTTTGCTCTGCAAGATGTCTCTTCAGGTAAAGGAATAAGTAGAAATCGCTATTTGCAAGGTCCGGGCTGTATGGCGGATGATCTAACACTTCCCACTTGAAGCGTTTGAGAAGTGCTTGGGTTTTACATGCTCTGTGAGGTGAGTGTTGTCATGAAGCAAGCAGACTCCACTTGTCAGCATGCCCCTACATTTATTTTGAATTGCCGTCTAAGATGTGTCAAAGTCTCGCAGTATGCATCAGCATTAATTGTGGCACCGGTAGGCATGAAGTCAATAAGAAGAATTCCTTTTCTGTCCCAGAAAACAGAAACCTTGTTTTTTTTTTTCTCAGAAATTGAAATTTTGAATTTCTTGGTTTTCGGGGGATTGGCATCGCACCACTGCTTGGGCTGTTTGTTTAGATTCTGGTGTGGGGTGATAAACCCACATCTCGTCACCAGTAACAATGTGATTAAGAAACTCATCACCTGTTTTTGCATAGCGTGTGAGGAAGTCGAGTGCAAAGCCCATCCTTTTCTTTTTGTGTTCTTCAGTTAACATTTTAGAAACCCAACTTGCACACAATTTGTGGTACCCTAAAGTCACAGTAACACATTCATGAAGAGTTGTCATAGACATTCCCGGTATGGTTTTATGCAGTTCTCTCAATCTGAGACGCCTATTTGCTTGGAATTGCTTCCTCCGTTCTTCACGGAAGGGCATCAGAGATCACGGATGGCCTACCAGTTCTTTGTTCTTCATGAACATCAGTCCTACCTTCGGAGAAAGCATGACACCACTTCGTAACATTTTATCTATTCATAATGTTTCCATACACAGAAACAATTTGACGGTGAATATCCGCTGGACACTCGCCTTTCGCATGAAGAAAACGTATTCACACGTTCCTCACATTTGACGGGATTTTGGATTGACACAGCCATTATAAACATGTGCTATTCCAACCAGACTCGGCGTAGAAATAACGAATGGTGGTGAGAGGAAAGTGGAAGGTTCAAGGTTATAATCCGTGCTGTGAACTCGCTCACAAAAACTTTTCGTTTCATCTTCTATGCGTTGTATCTTTACTTTCTGAACACGCCTCATACAAGTATTTGCATAATTGTGGATTTCATCTACTTTTTAATGTAATCTCAAATTAGTTGAATAATAATTACAGTTATCTATGAAACACAAAACGCCAACTTTGATTCTTTTTTCTTAATGTATCAGTAATAATTATGTGAGTCAATTTCTGTAAAGTCCATTGGAAGTAATAATAAGAATAGTGACAATTTGCATTGTTGGATTATTTCTTTGCTGATACATTTCACTTTGAAAATATTTCAGCACAGATTGATTTTAAAATTTTCATCAAATCAGTGTATTTACGTTGTTGGAAAATTTTCTCTTGATTATATTTTAGTAATAAAACATTTTTTGTATTGTAAAGAGACTTAAAATCTAAATTGCACAAAAATTTGTAATAAATTGTGCTGGACTGAAACTTTCAGAATTTCCATTGTTAAAATATTCTTCATAACTTAAAAAATTAATTTGCTTATATTTTTTCTATTGACATATCTTTATGTTCATAAATAAATAAAATATGTGTTTTCTTGTTTTTCTTTCTAAAACCCTTAACTTCAAGTAGATGTGGAATCTATGAAAATTGGAGACAGCAATGTTCTTGAATCCAAGTGTAAGGAATTCTTAAACACCTTCCTTCAGATATTTACTAATAAAAAATATTTGTCTATCCCAAAAATTATTTCGGTAGTATATATTTTATATAAATTACTGAATTACAATTTGTAGCACTTTGAATCATTTAAAACTTAACAATTAAATCCTTCCAAGGGCATTTTTTTTTTCTAATATTGGTGCATTGAAAGCTTCTTGAAATTCATATTAATTTTTAAAAACAAATTTCAATTAAATTAAATCGGGGAATTTCATTTGATTTAATAATATTATAATGTAGGATGTAGGCTTTGTATCCTCATAAGGTGTCAGTAATGGTGTTAAGTAGGCTTCCTGTTGCATTTGGGGTTCATTAGGCTACGAGGAGTAGATTGAAATCATGGGTTGTAAAATTGCCATGGGTATTTAAAATAATGATGAATTTTGGGGGGATTTTTTTAGGAAGGGTTAAATTGCTCATGAGCCAGTTGAGGTTGTGAAAAACTGTGTCAGTAAGTGTCAGACACTTTCATTACTAATATACAAGAATGTTTATAAATGTGTGATTGGTATTAATAAGCAATAACATTTATAAATATATGTGGACACTCATAAATATATTTTTTGCGGTTAAAAATGTGAAAGCATCTTGAACTCTAAGATTGCAGGCAAGATATTTTTGTCAATTTCTTACTAAATGAAAGATTTTGAAAGTTTTAGTAGAAATTGAGATTTTTAAATTTAAAATTTTGGCAATTCTTTCCTAAATTTGGCTAATGTCTGTAAATTAATGAGTTTTGAATCTCCAATTGGTTAAAAAAATGTGGTAATGAAAAGGTTTATGATATCATCATTAGGGCGGGCCGAAAAAGTTGAAGTTTCTTAGATCTTTTTGTGGTAGTGCAGAAAAGTTGAGAACTCCATTCATTAAAAAGTGTGCAAAATCTTATAACTCTGAATTGATATCTTCTGTTGCCTCAATAGACTGATTGAACTCTGTGAAAACTTGACTAAAATGGTCAAAATTCAAAAATTAATAAAAAAAAATAACAGATTTTGTTGATCGGTTTGAAGTAGTGTTTAAAAGTTGCTATCTATTATTGACAACATCTTTATGAAATTTTAGAATTATAGGTTAATATCTTATGCCACCTCAACGGCGCTGAATTTTGGAAATTTAAAGCGAATTTTTAAATAAATACATGTTTTACTTACCTCATTATAATGTGAATGGAAACTTATTCAACCTTTGAGACATACAAAATTACAAAAGCACTATTTTTTGTAATCTTTTTTGGACTAAAATTGTGACATTTGTTTTCTGGATTCTAGTGTAGCTCTGATAAATCCATCCCTGTTCTGCTGTCCAACTCTTTTTCTGGAGGCTTCAGTGATGAGTTTCACAACTCTCTCAACTGCTTGCTTGTGTGAAGGAAATTTAATAAAGTCCCAGTCGTTCATTGGCACATCATCCTGTATCATTTTCAGAAGTTCATGAGAACTGGAGGTGGTGTGACATAAAAAGCTTGCCAGTGAATGAGATCTACGTAGTCTGTAGCTCCAAAGTTAACAACAGGAATAATGAATCTATGAACACAATCTCCGTCTGAGCCAATTTCAGCATTTATGAATATGTCTCAATGCACTTTTGGATGATTTTAACAACCTTATTTTTCTGAGATGTGATGGCACAGTCGTGAACACTGGAGTGTTTAATGGTGTAATTCGCAGGCATGAATTGAAACTTCATTAACCAATCCAATGGATTATCTGCTTACTTCATTTCAACAAGTTGCCATTATGACGCCTATTTGAGCGCAAGTTTTCTGGTCCCTTAGTCTTACACTGGAGACATTGGATGAAACCTGAAAGCATGCAAGAAGCTGCCACTTGTTGCTTTTAATAGTATTGAATGTGACTTGGTAGGCATTGATCCCACCAATCTAAGTTGTGATCAGAAATACTTACTACACATTTGCACAGCCATTAGTTCTGACATCGATTCTTCAGATCTAGCAAAGCGTCAACCGGGCACGTTGAGTTTGGTCTGCTGGCTAAAAACTGCAAATCGAATATTGAGGCTTTATATATCAACATAAGACCCATGAAATGAGTTGATAACTTTGGTTGTATTCATTCTAAGAGTTTATGCACCCTAATGGTTCCAAATTAAGGTCCATCATTTCATAAAGGATGGTGCTAGACACCTATGGCATTTCATCAGCTCATCTCAATACTTGCCTAAGAAGTATCTTGATATAATTGTACCAGTTACTTCTCGCAACGCTTACTTTTCTGCTCCAGAAAGCATGCTTTTGGCTATGTTAACTGATGAGAGATGCCATATTAGAACCCTTGCAGCTCGGGGAATTATCAAAGCAAGGAAAATTGGTCCAGATGGTAATTGTATTTAGATTTTAACTTTTGAGCTACTGACTATGTAGATATCAATCACTGGCAAGTTTTTTATGTCACACTGTCTCCAGTTTTCAGACAGATCAGTTCTCATGAACTTCTGAAGATGATACAGGACGATGTGCCAATGAACGGCTGGGACTTCATTAAATTTCCTTCACACAAGCAAGCAGTTGAGAGAATTGTGAAACTCGTCACTGAAGCACTCCAGAAAACCAGTTGGACCTCAGAACAGCGATGGATTTATCAGAGCTACACTAAAATCCAGAAAACAAATGTCACAATTTTAGTCCAAAAACAGATTACAAAAAATAGTGCTTTTGTAATTTTTTATGTTTCAAAGGTTGAATAAAGTTACCATTCGTATTATAATGAGGTAAGTAAAACATTTATTTATTTAAAAATTCGCTTTAAATTTCCAAAATTCAGCGCCGTTGAGGCGGCATAAGATATTAACCTATAATTCTAAAATTTTGTAAAGATGTTGTTGATAATAGATAGTAACTTTTAAACACTACTGCAAACCGATCAACAAAATCTGTGATTTTTTTTATTAATTTTTGAATTTTGACCATTTTAGTCCAATTTTCACAGAGTTCAATCTGTCCATTGAGGAACAGAAGATATCAATTCAGAGTTATAAGATTTTGCACACTTTTTAATGAATGGAGTTCGCAACTTTTCCGCACTACCACAAAAAGATCTAAGAAACTTCGACTTTTTCAGCCCGCCTTAATCATCATATATGCTGTAAATTAAACAATAGACTCTGATAACCCACCTTAATACATGATTTTAAATTCGTATTGAT
>BGPR01001267.1:159441-282714 GCA_013235015.1 Araneus ventricosus | reverse complement strand
GCATACGAAAATGATGAAAGTGAAGGGAATACAATGAAAAAGAAGACGTCTTCTCATGATCATAGAGAGAAGTATTCCTGTTTCAAAGAAAAGAATTCGGCACACGTTAGAGGTGCGGCAAAAGAATCGAAACAATGAAATTTTGAAAAACATAAAAGCTCAAGAACTGAAGATAGTTTTGACCGGAAGAAGCGAATGAAATGTTATAATTGTTCTTCCATAGGACATATTCGTCCCAACTTCCCACCAATAAAGCAATCTGAAGGTTCTGCTTCACTAAATAGGGTAATCAGTGTGCCAGATAATGACCTGATGTCACCTTACACATTTATCGGTGAAGTCTTCGTGACACCGGAACTACGATAGATATTGTGCCTAGAAACAGAATAAGACCAGAAATGTTCACAGGTGAAGAAATATGGGTTCAACAACCGCTTGATGATAAACATATCTACTTTCCTCTGGCAGAAGTAGAATTAAAAGGAAAATTTGGGCAACTTAAAACTAAAGCTGCAGTTGTCTGTAGCCAAGCAGATAAAGGAAGGCGTTTATTGGGAAACCGCACAGTAACCTTGCTGAAAAAAGATAGATAATATATCTTGTTTCCGAAAATGAATGCCCTACAGACTAAAGCTCAGAAACGAGTGGCTGAGTAGGAAAAGGAAACAGGCCAGTTGCGAAATACCTTTTCCAAAGGATCCAAAACTAAAGAAGTAGGAAAAATCAGAATTTCCAAAGTATTGACCAGTTATGTATCGACGCTAAAAATTCTGACGTGACTGCGAGGACAAACGAAACAGTCAATCAGTTAGAAACAATAAACAAGAAGAAGATACTTCAACGTAGCAAATTTTCTAAAGTACAGTCGCCTGCAACTAGCATTTGTACGTCTATAAATGATTCCAAAATAAAAGTTGTGACGAAAATTTCAAAAAGACCAACCAATAAGATAGACACTGGCAAAATATCCGTTAGAAAGTTATCATTGCATTCAACTGAGATGGTAAAATAAAATACTCGACGACATAATGGCATGCCATTTGTTCCAAGCAATATAAAAGTCTCTAAAACTACAGGTTTGGTAGGACAGAACAAAAATCAAGTTCCTATAAGTCCTATTGAAGAATCTAAATTCTTGCAACCTGAAGTCATTTCAGAAGCAAGAGGTATTGGAGCTTTGAATACCAACTTGCAAGCAAGCTGTCAAGAATCAAGAAGTAAAGGATTCAGTATAAAGACCGTATCTGATTTGAATCAGGAAATCCTCGAATATGCTGATTTTGGTTCTGAACCTGAACAAGAAAATGAAAGGAGTTTCAGAAAAGTGGATAATAAAATAATGGACCTTATGCACTGTTTGGGTTCGATAGAAAAACAGCTGTGGAGGAATAAACAAAACGATCGGCCTATAAGCGACTCAGAAATAAAAGCAGTTCTGAGTCAGCTGTTTAAGACTGACCAATGGCTGCCTCCGGCAGGTCACGTGTCGGAGGATGTGACGTCACATGCATAAGGTCCATTGAAAAGGATGAATTAATTCCTGATTATGAGATTCCTGTAAGTGCAAACAGATTAAATGACAGTGCACAGAAGGAACCCAATATATAGTTTCTTTCGAAACGGAAAAGCACAAGACAGTCGATCTTCTGGAGTAAATGAGGAGAATAGTAAAATTCAGATCGAAGTGAGAATTGAGCATGAAGATACAGATGAATTAATGCAACTGGAAAAAGAAATTCTTCTTTTTGAAGTTAAAACTCTGCCACATTCTTTGGTCAGTGATGTCGAAGATACTAGAAGAAAAGGTTTAAATACCCAAATGGCCGAGAGTTTAGCTACCGAAAATATCGAGAGAAAGATTGATGAAAATGATATAAGACAAGTTAAGACTCTCAACAAATCTGATCCTCTTAATGTAGAAGATAATGTTTTCCAGGGTCTTTGCTGTGAATATGAAAGTTGTGATAGTATAGTACTCTGGAAAATCATATATTCAATGCGGATATGCGCATAAAGAAGGACTCTGAAGATAAATATGCTGAAAATAGTGAGAGTAAATGTGAGGCTATGGACACCTCAGAAATTCTTATAAATGAAAATGGAACGACTACTGATAGACCTAATGTTGCTTTTGAAAATTTCAGCTTATCAGATGAATTACATGGGCCTGAGTCACTCCTTAATAACGGTGAATTACCACATTCAACTACAACAAACTGTGAATCAAACGAAAAGGCTAAATATAAAGTGAAACGCCAGCATAAAAACCATAAACACAGGAAGAAAAAATGAAACACAATTAAGATAAAAGTTTGAAGGTTCTTCATTTGATTCAGAAGTAAGAATTTATCTCATTGGACAACATTTTACTTTACTGGGTGATCTTAATCCAATAGTTTGCATAACTCTGTGGCTAGCAAAAATCCCAGATTAATGAGATGGTCATTAATTTTGCAGTCATTTTCTTTTGAAATCAGCCATCGACCTGTTTCAAAACATAAAGATGCAGATGGTTTAAGCAGAGTTCCTAACCTTAATAATTCTTCTGTAACTGTGTAAAAAAATGTAAAATGTTTTATTGAGTTTTAAAAATTTGTGTTTATTTATACAAAGCAACTAAGTCTTTCAATTTCATATTAAGTTATAATTTTGAATTTATTCATTTTGCACTCGTGCACTTATTTCAGTTGTAAAGAAATGTGTAATACTTTGGCATTTTGATTGTTTGGTTCAAAAAAATAAACATATAAGTTTCATGTGCAAGAGGAAATGTATGGTCACATTTCATCTGTTTAAAAAATTATTGTGCTCTCTGTTTAAGTTTTTCTTTTGAAGTTGTATTTTTGAAATGTTCTTTAAATACATGTTAAAAATTTTTGGGGGAGTGCACTGACCCATGGTGGTAAGATTCCGTCATGCTTATTCCAAGGACATTAATTTTCGTCGTTATAACCCCCGAAAGGTTTTCCCAGCAGGGTGGTATCAAGACTGTAACGAATTGTTTTCAGTCTAAAATATTGAACTGGTTGCGGTTTTACCAGTGTTTTTTTATGTATTGTTTCTCGAGGCACAAACCGCACGTAATTTGAATAATTGTAATCGTTTTACAAGCTTGGAATTTCAGTTCTTCAAATTTTCTGGACGACTAAACTACTTCTTTGTAAATAGCTAAAATAAAGTATAGTTTTGATTTTACAACGGCTATTGCTTTAGTCTGATGTTACAATATTAAAAACTGTGACGAATTCAAGATAAGCTTCCTCAAGAAAAACTTCCAAATTCCGAATGCATTTATCTATGCTAATAAAAGGCAACGATTGCGTGTGTGCACTGTCCAGACGAATCTATTGCACTTACAGCCATAAAATTTGGCACACAGGTAGTCTTAATAGTGATTCAATGCTCCTCGAAGCCGGAATTTTTAAATTTTGATCTAGAAAGTATTTTATTTAATATTTTGTGTTATTCTAGGTCGTTTTTTGAGCTTATTTCTCAATAAACTCTGTTTTGATAATCATAGGAAGAAAAATGTATACAATATCGGAAAGAATAAACAGTTTTCTTTCTAATGAAGTTGGTTTTGAATTTCTAACGTAATTTACTGAATTTTGAGAAAATTTTGAAAAATAGTCACTTTTATTAATTTTTCATTTGCGCTATCAATTTGAATTTTTTTCAGCTTATAACTGGAACGTTTCTATCGGATTTAAAACAAGAACCGTTAAAATAACTTTTTCTGTTTTTTTTAATTAAATTTTCCCTGATCAGTTCAAATAGTTTTTTTTGCTAGCGATCTTCTCAGCGAGACATTCACCGGAGCGACATTCTCCCTTCCCAGAATGCATTGTTGCAATTTCATTGGTTGGCGGCGAAGAACGCAGGGGACGTCATAACCTTTAACTGTGCAATTTTTTAATATTGTTTTGGATTAACGTACTCGATACTGTTTTCCTAAAAATCAATAATGTGTATCTTTTATTTTCAAAACTTTTTGGTGTCATTGTAGACGTTTCCCCCTTTTTTCTACATTTTGTTGAAGTCCTGATTCCACGGGCAACGCCGCGCGCGTATTGCTAGTTTTTCAAATATAGTTTGAAACTTCCGTTGTCTCAAGCGCTGATTTCAAAAATGGTTCTGCCTCCGCATTTGGACATTACGGCGACAAAGAGACAATTTTGTTTGTGCTTTGAAGTTGACCTCAGTTCCTTATACCATAGTTAAACGTCCCTAAATTAAAAAAAAAGAAACCCAAGATTTTATATCAAGCTCAATTTTTTTAACCTTGAATAAATAAAACTCTCTAAATATAAAATCCATTTTATTTCCTGATTAGATGGGTACCTACAGTAAAATTAAGAAAAGAAGAGCTATAATACCGCACCCAGGCCCCAGGGCACTGGTGTAATCAGCTCATTCAACTGAATACTGCTCCCTCATTTTTTTAACCAAATTGTTATGACTTCCGATTCAGGCTAGTCAAAGGATGTAGGAAAATAAGGGAACACAGATTACACTGGACAACAAAAATTTTTTTTTTCATGTTGCTTGAGAAAGAAAGGGCTATACATATGTATTTTTGTGCCCTGATTTCAAATCTGTTAACCGTTTTTTTCAATCACACATAGTTTTTGTGCAACGTAGTAACTCTTATTATATACATTAGGAAATCATATTCAGCTTGCAATATTTACACAGGCATATTAAAATGTTACAAACCTTCACTTTCTTGTGTACTTGGCCTGTAGACTGTGCTTGGCTTGAGGAATATCCATTTTCAATGTACAAAAATAGTCGGCTAACATTTTGGGATTCCATTTCCCTTGGTAACAAGCTCCCATATTCGAGATATCCTGATGAAACCGTTCACCATGCTCGTCGCTTACTGATCCAAGGTTTCCAGGGTAGAATTCTAAGTGAGAGTGCAAGAAATGGATTTTCAACGACATGTTGCATCCCATGGTTTTGTAGGCCTTTAAGCAAGTTATTGACGATTTGCCTTAGTTTTCCGCTTTGTGATTTTCGAAGAAGTTTTTTTCTAACTCCTTAAACGATGCCCATGCTGCGGCTTCCTTCTTAGTCAGTTTACTCTCAAACACCGGATTCTTCATTAGTTGTCTAAATTGAGGCCCAACAAATATGCCTTCCTTAATTTTTGTTTCACTCACTTTTGGAAACTTCATACTTAAGTACTGAAATCCACTTCCTCCACAGTCCATCGCTTTAACAAAATTTTTCATCAAACCTAATTTGATGTGCAATGGAGACAAGAGAATTTTTCTGAGGCAAGTAGTGGTTCGTTCTCTTCATTCTTCACACCCGGTATGAGAAACTGTCGCTTGGGCCACACCTTCTTGATGTAGTGCTTTTTTTCTGTCCCTACTGTCCCACTGGCACAGAAAGCAAAAAAACTTGGTATAGCCTGCTTGCAATCCAACTAAGACGGCAATCACTTTCAAGTCGGCGCGTATATGCCAAGAATGCTTGCTGTACTCAATACTGGACAACATATGCTTCAAGGTTTCGTATGTTTCTTTCATACGAACGGCTACATTCTACACGAATCGAAGGGTGCTTGTTACCATTGTGTAACAGAACTGCTTTTAAGCTGACCTTTGAAGAGTCTATAAGCAAATGCCATTCTTGAGGGTTATATTGTAGTTCTACAGCCTCAAACAACGAGTCAATATCATTACAAAATATCACATCACCATCTTGGAAAAAGCATCCACGCGCTGCCAAAGAGAAACATATGTCCTCAAAAAGTGACTCATGCATTGAATCGTATTTGCGTTGCAGGATTCTCGATCCAAAAACGCCTGTTATAATTTTTGACATACAGCCTTTTCTTTATGAAAATTATAATTGTAAGAGCATTTCAAACCCAAACATTATCTTCTTGGCCGGC
Source organism: Araneus ventricosus (assembly GCA_013235015.1). Lineage (NCBI taxonomy): Eukaryota > Metazoa > Arthropoda > Arachnida > Araneae > Araneidae > Araneus > Araneus ventricosus. The sequence continues at coordinate 276,809 of BGPR01001267.1, read as the reverse complement.
AATTAATTTTTTCAGAAAGTATTTTTGACACAAGATCCGACATATTTCAATTACATTTTCTATGTACTTGTAAGCAATTACGAGTAGTGTTGCTCCAAAACAGTGTGTTATAGAGGTTTTTCGAGATTATATTCGGGCTCATTGACCATAAAAACACCATTATCAGTCAAGATCTCAAAGGCAACAAAAAATATCCTGGCTACGACAATGATTCAAATAAAAGAAAGGAGTGGACAGAGGTTTTAATGAGAGTTCATGTTGCATAAAATTGGAGGGTGATAGACAAATTCTGATTGGTTTTTCGAATCCAGAGCGTGAAAGTACATAAGAATTAGCTAAAATCATACGGGCAACAAAATGGTTGTTGTCCAGTGTTATCTGTCTAATCATTACCAAAAAATTTTAAAAAATTAGCAATCAAAATCGCTGCCAACCAGCCCGGGTCTCCCCTATATATATAAAAAAAATAAAAATTTCGTTGCTTAACTTTTTAAATTCCTAATTCTACATAGGGGGAACATGGGATATTGATACACTTTTCTTTGGAAACCTAAAAAATGATTTCACCAACGGAAATAATTAGAGCTAATACACTATATTTATGCATTTGTTAATCTAATATAGAATTTCAGTCGAGTTTTGGTCATAAATGAAACAATAAAATATTTATTACACTTTTTCCCTAAAAATGGATTTGTATCAATCTGCCCCATACAACGGGCACATTGATACACACGGAAATATCGAAAATAATGATGGTTAATAGGTCTGGAATCAAAACAGAAGGTATTTTATCAATAAACTTTATATTCCAAATCAAGGTTTAAAAGTTTAACAAAGTAACAACTTTTATTTTAATCAAAATTCAACATTTTTAATGAGTTTGGAAAAATGAAACAATAATGACTCAGAAAATAATTTATCTCTACAAATAATAAAGGAGGATGTGTGTGTCTAAAAATACTTTGAAGGGAGGGAATGTGAGCCTCGAAGCCGTTTTTGGAAATTTTAATTAATTAAAAATTAAGGGATTTTTCGCTTTCTTTCTTGCTGACTTACGAAAATAATATGGCACAAAAATAATTCTCACATCATCTGAAAACACAAAAAATTATCTTTTCGATTATATTAATTTAAGTTTCCGTACATTTCCCTCCCAATTTTAATAAATTCATAAAAAATATTTTAAACCTATTTTACAACAAGACTTTTCATTTTTGCAATGAAATTCAAACCGTGTTCATTGTTTAAAACAAATACAGAGTTTTTTCCATTTCTGAAGACGATTTTGCAAAGTAGTTGCTGTTAAGGCACACAGAAGATCGTATCAATGTGACCCGGAGTCAAGTGTATCAATCTGCCCCAAGAGACTTTTTCACTTAAAACAAGGGGTCACGCAAAATCAACGCTAAAAAACCTCAAAACTTAATATAGTTCAGAAAAATAAATGTTTTTTCCTATCTTTGGAGTAGATTCCCTGGCAGGAAACCATAACTAGAAAAAGAAATCACGCAACACGTACTTAGAGTAAAATTTCCTTCGACTAGAAGATTAGTAGTTGGATTCATTTGTAAATTAACTTCTGACTTAACATGGAGGAAAAATTTACCGTCTGCTAAGGGTTACAGTGGCATATATATGAGGGGATATGAACATCTTGAGCCATTCCAATCATCAAAATTTAAGAACTGTATCAATGTTCCCGCGTATCAATCTACCCCATCTCCCCCTACTTAATAATAACGAACCACAACATTCATCCAAGTTTAGGGCAAACTGCATTGCATCAAAAATACGTAGAAAAACCTTTTAAGCTGAATTTGAAACATGATTTGAAGAATTCAAATATTTGGCAGAAAATTCTTCTCTGTACTGATTCTTCTCTTCAGTGAAGTTGAGATGCCTGAATTTACAAATATTTGCCATCCAAGTTTGAAAACACTCAAAAATTGGCATATGAAATTATTTTCATGTCAGGAAGTACCGTATATTTCCGAATATAATCCTATCCGTGTATAAACCGAGAGTGCGTTTTTTGTTCAAAAATTTACCCAAAATTCAAAACCCATATAAAAGCCAAAATGGAAAAATATAAGATCAATGATTATCCAGTTTGTTCTTTTTATGATGTATTCACAACACACACATATAAACAAACTTTACGACAAAAACATATAAAATGGAAACATCACATGGCTTAGAGCTCGATCAAATCTACACCCGCTTGGGGGTTGGTATCTGATGGTGAATCCCTTCGGGCGTGGGGATGACAGTTCTACTTTTCCCTTTCTAGGGATTACCGTAGCCAAGTTGCCACACAGCAGGCGCCAACGAGGATAGCTTTAAATCTAGTAACCTTATCTGAAGCTAGAACATCACAATAGGAAAAACTGACCAAACACTCCACTTCACTTCAGTTTTCCCCCCTAGGGGCGGAAGCTCTCCCCGGAGAGGTGGAAACTTTTCGGTTCTGATATCCTTGAGGTCAAAGAAGTATTTGATCAAAGTTTCAAAACTATATAAATTTTTTCCCCTATTTGCCATTTTTCGGTCTAATTGCATTGGACTACAAGCTACCGCGCCTCTTTCCTTTAAATGCATTTGAAAGATACTGAAAGTGTTACATTATGTTTTATAAAGTAAGTGATTAGATTTTTGACAAAATATTCTTAAAAATATCTTAAGTTGATATCTTAAAAAAATACATTGCATATTTAAATATTACAAGTCTTTTTACAGAGAAGCTTCAAGATAAATTTAAATAGTTAAATGCCTTTAATTTATTGAATTTTATTACATCTTGCACTAAAATTAGAAAGCATATTTTTAAAAAATGCAAATTTTGTAAATATTAAAATAAGAATAAAAATTTTCTAAGGTTAGAAATAATAGAATAGTTTTATATCTTAGTAAAAGTTTTGGCAGATGTTTTATTGAAAAGATTTTATTTAAATCGGATCAATTTTGTAAAAATGTTTTGTGAGTATTTATATTATTGATATAAACAATAGGATTAATTGGTAAAATTGTTTTAATACTATTGGTCTAGTGGAAGGCTTAATTTTGTAGAAATAAGATATTTTTTTTATATACTCAAGTTATTAATAACAATTTCATTTTATACCAGCTAGATATTTATAAAATAGGTATATTCTGAGATTTTAATCAAGATGAAACAAAATTACTTTTATTTTGTTTCAGCATAAATTGTGCTTAAAAAATGTATAATTTTTTTTGTGCTATAAATAAGATTTATAGTTATTTAAAGACAGACGGTCTTTTTTTAATTGGAAGTAAATAAATGCTAGATGCAAAATTGGATTCCAAAAAAATATTTTTTTTAAATCACGATTTTGTCAGCCTTGTTTGTTAACTACTATCTTTTGCATCAATTTTCATAGTAACTTCAAAATAAATAGTTGCTCCAAAATGGTTAATGTAACAAAAAATTTTTTAGAATAATGTTTTATTTTGTTAAATCCAATAAAATGTTTTTAAAACATTTAGTACTGTTTTATTGCAGCATATTCTGAAAATGAAGTAATTTTAAAAATATTCCGCTTAATATGTTAATTGACTTAAGTTTCTATTAATGTCGGCGATCAATTAAATAATGATCAATTGAAAATAATACATTCATGGGTATAAGTAAAAAGGCCCTATTTTAAAAATGGAATTGATTTAAAAATGAAAAACTGCGCGTTTTCGCAGATAGATTCGCGAACATTATAACCTATATTCCTTTGTTTGTGATGAAAGTTCTCTCTCTTCGTGATGACTCATTTTCCGAGCTCACGGGCCTTCTGGTATCTCGAAGGTCATGCTCCTTCTCCCATTTCAAAACAGGTTCCCTTGCCCCGATTGCCCTAGAATGACTCCTATCCACCCCTTCCCCATTTTGTGGTTTTCGCTTTTGTGAAAGACGTTCACTCCCCTTTACACACGATCGCATTTCAGTTTTATGTGTAAGCATATTTAATATTTATGCCTGACAAAAGCATGGATTCGACTTATTGTTATAACAGTGCTCAGTGATAGCAGATAAGTGGCAACATTCAGTTGTTGACCTATTTTTAATTTAAGAGATGAGTATGAGTTCGAGTACGAGTACGGTTGAACGAAGTTACGATGTACGCAGATACGAAATGTAATAGTTGTGTTTTAATGTTCTAATAAATATTTGTTTAGTCTTAGAAGTCTTATGAATTTAGATCAAAAAGCCAACAGTTAAATTTTACTCTACGGTGCCCACTTACTTCGTTCCTCCTAGGATCGCCAACTCTTTGCCGCCAAGAATGGAGAGGAGAGAACATTTGTTTTGGTTGCGCAATGATGATTTTAACGAGTGAGATGTGCGCATGCGCGGAAATTGATCTTTTCATCGGTGTTTTGCGCATGGCGCGATATTACGATTCGTTTTGATTGGTTTGTTCCGTTCATTTGTTTCATGTGATTGATCGATTCAATCGAATTTGTTTTGTCGGTTTGATTTTTGACTGCTTTTATCATTTCGTTACGTGTGATTCGTATTGTTGATTATGGCATTGGTTCCCTTTCGACCTACCATCAGCTTCAGACAGCGGAAGCTAAAGTCGTTTTCCAGTGGTGTGTGGATCAGGCATTGATAGCAAGCGGATACCAGTGTCCAAAGTGTAAACACCAATTGGGGAATTAAAATAGGTATGTGAAGTTTTAACTACACTTTTCTCGTTTTTGAACATTTTCATTCACTTTAGATTCAGAACTGTGTATGTTATTCTGTGTTTTCGCTTCTCAATAAATAAGCGAAGCTACTAGTGTCCTGCTTTCCAGAAAGCGAAGCCGCCGATGTTTTTTTAAGTTAAAAAAATTGCCCGGTACACACTTGAAATGCCGAAGGCATTGCGTGCTCAATCTCTCCTTTTCAAATGAAGCATGCGCAGTAGAGCAATGAAAAGCGCACTGCGCATCCAAAACAGTGTTTGGCGACAGCAAATGAAACTGCGCCAAGAAAAATTGGCGAGAAGCAAGTGGGCACCATAGAGTAAAAGTTTACCAAGCCAACATATGGCCTAGCGCGCTGAATGAATATCGGACTGTTTGAAAATCCAAACAACGGAGATGACGCTACACTGCGGCAATTCTCATTGAATTTTGATGAAGGGTTTTGGTACGATGTGCCCCACGACGTGATCGCGAATGTCCCACTTTGTACATCATATTTTAAGTTGCAGGCGATTGCGTTTTCCGAAAATTCCGACAACAGTATGGTTGCGCGGTAGTTCAACGTAAATGAAAAACAAGTTAAAGAATGGAGAGTAAACATCTCGAATTAGCGAACATGCCGAAATTCGAGCTATATTTCTTGCTGTGAGGCAAAACATGCTTTGGCTAATGGAAAAATACTTACATTCTTTTTTGCTAGATTAGCTGATTCGTATATAAGCCGACCACCATCCCAGATAGCATGTACACTTGCAGCAAGTTTGATTTTTTTTTTATATTAGCTTGTCATGACAAACTTGATGTGGCAACTTTGCATCAAACTTCCTGCAAAGTAACAAAGCATAATCGACGAACCCACTTGCAAAACAAGTTTGCTGTGAAGTTATTATGACAAGCTTCACATCACGATTGCAAAACAAGTTTGCTGCAAAGATTATACAGCTCACTTATAGATAATCTTTCTCTCTGTTTTAAAAAACATCAGATTTTTAATAGAATCTCCTAGACTGTTCTTTTTATTAATTCAATAAATCAATGATAATTTTTAAAAACACTTACTTTTTTCATAAAAATTTTTTTGAAAAATTCTCCATCTTTTTACTAAATATAGAACTCGCACTTTAAAGAAAACTATATCGCCTTTTTCTAAATGTTGACATTTCAACGTTCATAAACAAAATTAAACCTAAAAAACAGTCAATGCTTGTTGAAAAATAATAACTTACATTTTGTCCCATTTTAAAAGTAATTACTTTTGAACCCTAATTTCACAATTTATTCTACTAGCAAAACGTAGTTATTAGCGAAATTCGCACTCTCTTTGACTTCAAATCATATTCTCAACTCAAAATTTAAAATATTAATGAAATCAAGAAAACATTTCAAAATAAATCGTAGATGCACAATCTATCTTTTCCTCTCAGAGTCAAGCTGGCTGAGTGGTTAGGATGACAGGTTTAGGAAGTGGCATGTTGGGGGTTCGAATCCAAGGTTGTCTTCGGTACTCTGTTTTTGCAATGAGTTTGACGCATGGTGACTAACTCGTTTGCGTTAACTTGTTTCAAGCTTGCCGTTTTAAATTTGTTCCAAGATTGCAGAGCAAGACTGCTGCAAATTAAGATTGCTATCTGGGATAGTTTAGCTTTGAAAAATTCTCAGCTTATACACGGTACTTATCGATGCAAGCAAATATTTTCTCTTATGAAAGGAAATAAGTCTCTTGTCAGATCAACGATTATCGACAATCACCTCGGATCAGTTTTGAAAGTAATCACTGCAAACGAGATATCCGTTGAAGGAGGAAAGATGGCAAATGTCAGGAAGAAAACATTAATTTAACAGCTGTTCTTGTTTATGCTGTGTTTTCTATAAATAAACCACGTTTCTATAAAAATTGAATATTGTCCGGTTGTTGGTCCATGCTACTATTCGAATTTGATACTCCTGTATCTACAATCAAATCGCATGAACCTGCTTTTTAGGCCGCAGGACATGGACAGCTAACTAAGCTAGAAAATGCAAAATTATTATTAAGTAGCGGGGAAACTTGAGCATTCAATAAAAAGACAGAAAACATTAAATATTTATTAAAAATGCAATGTTCTACACCGAACAGATGCAATTTAAATTATAAAACATCAAAATATATTTCAACTGCAGCCGAATTGTGCGGTTCTTCCGACCGATCGGAAAGCGGCAACTGGTACGCAGAATATGCTTTGTTTACGTTCGAGTTTTCTGCTGATTGTTGATTAGTATCTAACAAAAACCTAATTTTTATAATTTAAATGAAGGAAATGCCCATAAACTGTCGACAATAAAGCCTTCTGTCACTGTTTGGAAGTTAAACTTTCACTCAAATTCAAATGTCACTTTTAAACTATTTCCTATCACATTTATACAAAGTTTAAGTAAGCTTTATTTACTGAAAGTTGCTTTATTTTATTCACTTAAATGGTATTCAATAAAATTTTGTTCTAACCTTTTAGTACATCCATACATAGTTTCTTACATATTTCTGCAACAAAAATAATCAACAGTGTTAGTCCTTGCCAAGTATTCATAATTTATATAGTTTTTTATTGTATATTTATTTGTGTCTGAATTGAATAAACAGCATTTTTGTTGAGTTAAAACAAACAATAATATTTGTTCGTGTTAATTACTTCTAAAGAAACATTAAACTGAAATGTGGATATTAAGGATTTCATAGATATTTGATTGATTACTAAACTTCTCAAGGTTTTCACTATTTATACAATAGTGATTTTTAAACTGTCAGAATACTAATAAGAAGATTTAGCAACTTCAATATGCTTGTTGAATTACATGAATGAAGACCAGCTTGTTTAGAATCAACATTTATACATAATAACCATAATTGATATTTTCCTAACATTATATAATATCAAAAATTATTTCTAAATTTTACTTAGAAGTATTCATTCATAAATAAAATTACAGTCATTTTCAAATAACATTAGTTTACTATAAAAATATCTATATAATACTGTTGTAAAGTATTAGCAAAAGAATATTATTATTCTTTTATATATAATGATGGGTTTCTGAGTAAGTATTCAAAACATTTTCATATATATAATATAAATCCAAATATAACTAGTACATAATCATACAGAAATAAAGTAAACAAAACATATCAAGAATTAAATCCTATACTAAAAAGTCATTAAGAAGCTTCAAATGTATATATATATATATATATATATTTGAAGCTTCTTGCATAGATGTAGCTACTTATAAAAATGAACTAGCATTTGAAATATTCTTCTGCAGATATCTCCTAGATGTTTTAAAAATTCTATGTATGCAATTGGCAGTTTCGTATATTTGCTTTTCAAAAAATTATTTTCAAAACTATACAAATATTATGAAATGTTTGTGTCCATTATTTTATTTATGAATGAATAATGTTCTTTATACAAATAGTACAATAAATAATTATATAAGCTATTGGTATTTTAATCAGCATTATCAAGTAAATAAACACATTTTGTACAATTCACTGAGGTGCAGTTTGGAAGAATGACAAAAACAACTTCCAATAGAGCATCTATTGTTTTTTACTTTCTCGTATACGAAGTATACAAAGAGAAAGTATTGTAATCGTCAAAAAATTCGAACTCGAGATTTTGACGGATCTCCACGTTTTAGACCTCCCTGAGTCCGAAAAACACAATTTTGGAATTATGTCTGTCTGTGTGTGTGTCTGTGTGTGTGTCTGTGAACACGATAACTCGAAAACTATTAGAGCTACGGGGATGAAATTTGGTATGTGGTCTTTAAACATAATTTGTAGGTTTCTATCAAATTTTGGACAAAATCCGTCAACGGGAAGTCTGTCTGTCTGTATGTTCGAGGTCATGCGAAAGCTATAACTCAAAAACTTGAAAAGCCAGATGGATAAAATTTTATACACAGTTTTACCGTCATGAATGTAGGTCCGTATAAAATTTTGGGCCAAATCCGTCAACGGGTTGACTGTCTGTCGGTCTGTATAATTTACCATTGAAACCAATCCGCTCTCTCCACACACATGCGCACTTCTGTGCTCGCGAAAGGAGCGATTACGTCAGTTTGTCCTTGAGACGGCAAGAGTAAAACCTAGCAGTGTGCGACAGATGCGTTTTAATCGGTACGCATCTCTTTGAATTCTTTGTCCAGATATTTTTCAATCACTATAATGAAAAATCTTCTGATAGTCATTGGATTCTGGATAACAGTAGGTTCGAATTTTTTTAGCCACGCGGGGAAAGAAGAAACGCCACCTTTTGGGGGAAGTATACGAGAAAGTTTAGGGGAGAACACTCCCGCTGGTTCCATTTGCAGTGAACATTATTAATGCTGGAGGAACTGGCTCTTGAGACACATGATAATAATCTACCTCCAATATACCCTCTGAAATCTTCTATCCATAATGTGAAGGACATAGTGCAATAATAAACTCCTGTTTATTCCAGCCTGGTAATTTGCTTAATAATGATTAAACATGTTTTTGAAGAAAATTTTGATTTGGAGGAAGATTGGTATCTGATAAGCAAGATTTTAAGATTCAAAATGAAACTTAAAATTTATGAATACCCATAAACTGGGTATTTTGAAAAAAGAAGTATTTACGAATGGGGATTTAAATTTATAAATACACAAAAACTGATTGTTTTTTTAACAATTAAAGTATTTACGAATGGTGATTAAAAATTAAAGCATCTAAAAACTGTCTATTTTGAGGGGAAAAATGTATTTGTGAAGCATGCTTCAAAATGAAACATAAAATTTATAAATAATCAAAAATGTATTTTGCAAAAAAAAAGTATTTGTGAATGAGGATTCAAAATGAAACATAAAATTTATATATATATATATATATATAAATATAATACATAAGGTATAATATTTTTAAATTAAAGTTCTGACCATTTTTTTAAAATTGCTATCAGGATTCAGAATAAAATATTCCAGAACTTAAACAGGATCAGAGGATAATTTATCTTTTTTGATTTAAAGGAATGACACTTAAAATGAAATAATAATTTTGAAAACTGTTTATGTTATACAGAGAGGGCTCGTGAAATTTCTGATTAATAATTTCTCAGAATTCCATGCTACAAGTCAGTCAGTCTTGTTTTGATTTAATGAGGAGTGATTTACTCTCTTTACACGTATTAATAATATGGAAAATTTTAAGTTGGAAAGAAAAAAAGCACTTGCTTGGAACTTTTTAATGTTAAAAAAGATAAAAGTGTACTGTGATGTTGAGTACAAATGACAATGTAACCAAATTGGAAAAACACGTAAAAAAATGTTTCAAATATCCTGTTGGGTTAAAAAAGGGATGCAATAGGAAATTAATATAGTTTATACAAATTCAAACTATGAAAACTACATCAAACTTTCAGTTTCAAGAACATTTAAGAACTGAAGGTGATGATTCAGATGAACCCCGCCTAGCAGTAAAATGCCTGGCACATCTTCAAATAATATAAAAGTTTCAGGAATAACTATTATTCAACACATTCACTATAATTTTTAAAACTATTAGAACTGAAACATTTGGTATCTTTTCATCAGAAATTGTCTGGTTCTTTGACTGATTAATCCAAAAAGAATTATTAATAATTGTATCCTTCAGTTTAGTTTTCCATTATCAGCTCTTTATAATTTTAAAACTAAATACAATTCCCTTTTAAAAAAATTAGTTTAAGAAAGGATTTTTTTAAAGCTAAAATAACTTTTTTTAATAAGCAGCAAATACAAAATTATTCATTGTAATTAAAAAGGGTATTTTCATTTAAATCATGTATTTTATGTTAGAAGCATGATGTAGTAATGCATTTGATTTTTCCGATTAAATATTTTAGTTTTTATAAAACTTAATTAGTTTAATTTTTATTGATTGAATTCTTTGATTATTTAAAATTAAATTATATTATTTATCTGGGTATCTATTTTCAAACCATTATATTTATTTTATATGAGTAAAGTGAATTGAAAAATAAATACCCAGGTAAGTATTTACCATTAAAAATAAATACCCAGGTAAGTATTTACCATTAAAAATTAATACCCAGGTATTTTACACCACTGATTAGACTTTGTTAGGAATTATTTTCAATGAAAAAAGCTTTTAGTTGTGGCTCTACTTTTGTTTCTTTTTCATCGGTCAAAATCCACTGACCTGCACAAAATTTAATTTTTTCAAGAGTTAAATCTTAGCAACACTGAAAATCATCTACACAGTCTTCCACTGCGTGGATTTTACATTCCATCCTAGCAATAACCATTTTATTTTCTAGATTGAACTTTTAAGAATCTCTGAGGTCGAAGCCTCTGAAAAATAAAATGCAAAAAAAACAAACAAAAAACACCGCGCAACGGAAGATTGCATCCTTGCTCCTCATTGGCTGAATTGTGGTTTTCTCCGCGATAGTGAGTCTGTATAAGGCATTCTGATTGGTCAGAACAATGGAAAATTTTATAACTTTAATTTCTTTGTATTTATTAATTTGCGTCGATCCAATGTAGAACATTGAATTATAATTTTTTGGATTTCATATTCTTTTCTTTGATTAATTTCAAAAGTTTCCCCGCAACCTAATAATATTACTTGAACGATAGCGAGGCATGTCCTGCGGCCTATTTGGAGTCTATTCTGGTAGTCCCGGTTGGGTTCCGTACGTTAACAACGAAACCCAACCCATCCGGGGGTACCAGAATAGACCCCTTTATCTAGATCAGTGTCGTGAAAAACACATCACTGGTAATGGGGAACTTCCGCATTTTTTAAAAACGCGTGAAAGCAATCCGTATTTATAGAAAAAAAGTCATTATAATTTCAAATATGCAAGTGAAATTTTACATAAAAATTTATTTATTTAAATATTGAGGGCGAAAGATGAACTGAAATAGCAGGAATGAAGATGCAATCTGAAACGCACTCTCATTGGCTGAGTAGATTTTGACGTCAAATGTGCCTTCCTTCATATACTTCTCTTTCGCTACTTTTGTACCATGTTTTGATTCAAGGCGTTTGTACTAGCTTACATCTTAGAAATGAAGTTTTCGTCTTTTCTACTATTCAACGTTTAATTTCATAATGGATATTGGTTTTGTGCAAGGTAAATAGGATAATTTCCCAAGGATTGATTCTACAATGATGGCAAAGAAACTGGACACAAAACGCCGGCTCGTAAATTATCTCATAAGAAAAGCTGTTCATACCTTCCCTTGAATGCATTCAGTAACTGGAACAAAGCTCTTTACTAAACCACAATAAAAAACGTTTTAGGAAAAACGGGTAGGTTTTCAAAAACACCAGGCAGCAAAAAATTGAAGAGGGGGCCCTCGGACATTCCGAGAAGACGCTGTGATTTCTGTCGCACAAGAAAGAATGAAAAGCTAAGAACCTGATTTTTCGAGATCTGTGAAATTTCGTCTGCCTACAAAAAACCCCCCACCAAATTAAAAAAAAAACAAAACAGGAATGTACTTATTTCAAAAGTTCCGCTCAAAATAAATTCAGGTACGGAATTTTTTTTAAAATACATGTGGGCCTTTGAAAAATTAATTTTATTTTATATTACTCTGCTATGAAGAATATCAATTATTTCCTTCGTACAAGTATTAATTTTAAGATATTAGCTAATAGTAATTAATATAAAAAAATCCGTTAAAAATAACTTTTATAAATTTATAATAATATTCAAATGCGACTAATCTAGGAATTTATTGTACAAATCGACAAAACCTAGATGTGCGGTGAGATAAAATTATCTACCTTTTTTCAATTGTAATAATTGATAAGCAAATTGACTTTTTGAAGACTGCTTTTGATTTGAATAATCATTAAATCTAAATGATTTATTTTGTATAAAAAATTCTGTGAATTATTTTCTTGCACTACAAATGAAAACGATTTTCATCAAAAAAGTCATGAATTTAAACTTATATTTAAGAGATTCTAATTAATTTTGAATGGTACTGTAATTTTTTAAAAAATATAAGAAACAATTGAATATCTATGGAAATAATATAAGCAATAATATAACAAGAGCAAGTTTCTTAAATCTTAAAGAAGTCGGGACAGCCTTCGTGCCACCACCCCTCAAAGGGTTAAAATATAAATTCCATGTAATCAAATAGAAGGAAAAAAAACTATTTAAATTTAACTATTTTCTTTAAAATTGATAATCGTTTTCCCCGCATCATCCGAGAGACCCACTTCGATTGCAAATATAAAAAGAAAAATGCCTAGAAATTTTTAAAAAATGTCATTGTTCATTTTGAAGCATTTTCAATCGATTAAGAAAAATAAAAAATGCTGAAGTTCTCCATTGAACAGAATTGTTTAATTTATTTAGCAGATGACAATTTTGTTCCTTTGAAAACTCTCACGATGAAAAATATTTCTACTTTTAAAACACTTTAAGCAAATGAACATTTCCTCCTTGATATTTTATGCTCCACAGCTTTCATCTACTGGTGGCATTTTACACACTTGGCAAACTAGAATCAGTCTCCTCTGTGCATGTTGTGCTTAAGACATGACATTAAGTCATAAAATTGTTCCAAATATTTATTTTTAGTTCAGATACAACACAAAATTATTCTCAAGTTTCGGGGAGCCATGTGGTCAAGTTTTGGCATCCGATTCCAGGAAGATCTGCAGCAGTTATGGCCCTGGTACACGTCATATTCTTTGAAGGTCAAACGTCCTCTTACTAGTGTGGAAGTATGGTGAGCAGGATGCCACACTAATAATAAGACCACAGTTAAAAAAAAATTACAAGGTTCACCCCAAAATAGCCCTCTTTGTAGCTTCAAAGCAGGACATTAATACAGTAAATTATTCCAATTAATTTCCTGATTTCAGAGAAACATGCCATATTATGTAAAATGTCTATAAAAAGGCTTTTAAAATCAATACCTCTTGTATTAATGCGATATTCAGATGGTAGTAGCTTCATTTACAACTGCAGAAAAAAATGTCCTTAAAAAATTTTTAAATTCTAGTTATGTTCAGAGAATGCCAATTTCTCTTATATAACTTAAAATTTCTTAATTGACAATGATAAGAGATTCTAACCATATAAGAAAATTAGCCGATATACCTGGCGATATTTAGGATAAAAATATTTTCAAGTCCAAGTACTAATAACACCTTTTTGCAGCAGCGACTTTGATTTCAGTTTGTCCACTCCCATGTTGTCCGACCTCCTGGGCCAGCAGCAAAACTTCTCTTATCTTGTTTTCTCTGTAGTTTGAACCACCTGGCATGAATTTAGCTGTCCTTGGTACTCATTTTACTTTTCCCATCATTGCTACGGCAACAACAAAAGCTCTTTCATATATTGGTTTTTATTGCCATTATCCGGAGTACAATTATCTTCTTTTTAGCGTTTGTACGATTGATCACACACACACAAAAAAAAACCCTAGATACTCAACTAGAATCATTTAAAATTTTGTGAAATTAAATGAAGCATAGCATAGGAAGAGTAATTGATGTCATTGGATTGCAATGCAAACATATTGAAATATATGTTATATAAAACAGTTTTTCGAATTCTTCATCAGACTTGTTGTTTTGTCTCTTAGCTTGTTGAATTATAAGCAATTCAAGCATTTTTTACAATTATTTTTCATCTTGAGCTTGCTTGTACCACGACTGCCCTTAATGCCTTGTGGCGAGACTTGCAAGATTAAATATCTTTCTCTTGGGCATTTATATAAAAAAAAGGAATTTTAGAAGTTTAAGAAAAATTACTAACTGGTTAGGTCTTTTCTATAAACTAAATAAATTTTTTCTTTTGCCGCCATGTTTTTCGTTATTTGGTAGGAACAGGACTGAATAAACTTGCACTTACTGGGATCATATAAAAATTAAATGTGAAATATCACATAGTAATCAAACAAATGTCGTTGGATAACTGCACATGCATAGTAAAAGCTATGTATGCTCAGATATAAAACCAGAATTAAAGTCTACTTGGGAGTTAAATGTCCAAAGAAAGCAACATTTTCTTATAGCTTTAATGGTGGCAAAAGCAAGCGAATTAAAGATTTGACGAAATAATAAAATTGGTTTGAATTTTTATAAAATTCAATTTATAATAATAGAAAACATTGTTACAAATTACATTTATAATGAATTTTGAAATAATGTTATGTTTTCTAATGTTAATTAAAATTAGAGAAAACATTGTACCACAATGGGAATTAGTATCATTAAAAAGATAATTTTTTATCGCTCTTTAACCTTCCAGTGGGAGCACCTGAGCAAATTTTTAGGACAAACAGGATTTTTCATGCCGTTCTCACATTCGGAGTCAAAACGGTCTGAAGGTCATTGCTATTCCTTCATGCGACCCTTCTCTCCAGGACTAAATGGGTTCGACGGAGTTTCAAGGCGATTTCATACTGTTTTATGTTTCTGTCGTAAAAATTACGACACGGGCCAGCTTGTGCAATTAGAAATTTTTTTCACATCTTAATGTTTCAGTTTGATAATTATGTATCCAGTGCGCATTACAGCGATTTAATATTTCATTTTACATTGTCAAAAATATTTAATAAGTCTACCAATAATCCTCCACGCTGAAGAATTTTCTTGAAAAACCTCACTATTCAAGCCAAAAAAATCTGATCACCATACGACATTACCATGTCTTTAAATCTAAATTAAACATCACAAACTGAAAAAAGCAAATGAACAGCAACCAGCATTGAGAAAAAGAGCGTGGTTTGTGTTTGAAAGAAATAAAACGATCAAAATCCACGAAATACAGTAGGTACAATATATGTATACTTGTAAATCACTCTGGCAAAAGTTCAATGTTTTGATTGCAAGGATAATGATACGAAAACTAAGAAAGTCTTTGTTGTACAATCTCAGTTGGTATTATACTATTTTTTATTATATATTGCTCAATACCTTTTTTAGAAAATAATATTAAATCTCATTGCTTTCTCCGATTTCAGTATAATTTTAGATTTTGCAAACAATATACAAATTAATTTTCACTCTTGATTGAAAGGATTTGCTTTTCTGATGTGTCTCTTATTACTATAATGAAGTAACTTATAACAAGGGTAAAAATTAAACTTATTGCGTCATAAAAAGTACGACACGAGTCCGCTCTTGTAAAAATTTTTAGCGTGCCTGCTGGAAGGTTAAGATGGCGTAAAAATAATCTTCGCAAAATAAATATTTCAAAAGTTATTGGCGAAAGACGCTGAAAATGAGCCTAATTTTGTTATTTAATTAAATATTGCAAGAATCAATTAAGTTGGAAATAGTACAGTTAACCTAGAAATGCACCCCAGCTATTATTCACAGTTTGAGTTCTTGTGACCAACAGACGTACACATGTATTTTTTGCTTTATATCATAAATTAATATTTTTATAACAAGATGATTATTAAAATTGTATATCCAATTTTGATAACAGAATTATTCAAATTTCACCCCCAAACAATGCTCATAACACTTTTGAATCGCATTTTACTTAACGATGTGGATTTAAATTGTTACTTTTGAGTATATAAAATTTATATAAAGCATGGTCACAGAAAAGCTTATTATCAGGGTGGCAGGACTGGCAAAATGCCCTAAGGACCGCAACCCAAACATTTCTCTAGAGCTCTGTACTGTATAGTTGCGACACTGATTATTGCTTTATCTCTAATATTCTTGACACTTTCGATTATAGCACATTTATTTCTTAAGAAATGCAGCAATCACTTTCTAAATGACAACTCTCTCCCCTCAGTAACTCACATTTTTCTTGACATGCAAGAACCTTCATTTCTTTTTCATGGAACTTATACTACAACATTTCTATAGGTGAAGCTAAATGTCAGCACACCACAGCTTTTAAAAAACTTTTTTTCTTTATTGCAACCCCTTTTCCAGAAGCAGAGAGAGAGAGAGAGACAGACAGAAAAAAATAAATAAATTGCTACTCCATTTTAACCTAAAGAATTCTATCAAGACCTCAAAAGCTGAAAAGTAAATAAACAACAATAAAGAGAAACAATCATAAAAAGAAACTGGATTAACCATCTGAGAGCCCATTATTTTGAACTTTTAGCTCTCAGGTTAGAAAACTTAGCTTTTAAAGTAAATAAAACGATCTTTTTTGTATTTAATTATATGTCTGAAAATCTTAAGAATACTTGATCCATGATTTTTAAAGAAAATAAACATATAAATACGAGCTATCTGCCTTTGAACTGAACATGAAAAAAGACGTTTGCGCCGCTCAGAGGGTTGAAAGTATTATTCGGATAAATTTCTGCTTAATGTTTAAATTGGAGATGAGATTCTCTTTGGTTTTGGGTAGCAATTCACTTTTCTTAACTACAAGATAAAAGCCAGAACTCCAATAACCCATAAAAATTACATAAGCAATGTAATAAGTGTGAAGGAATGTTAAAGAACAAGGACTGAAAGTAATTTAGATAGGAACTGAATTTTGAATATAACATTTCTCCATGTCTTCCCAGAAGATGAAAAGAAAAAATCCATAGAAGGTTACACCATATTCCATTTTTCTCTAACTGACCAAACAAAAGCGAAGTTGTAATTCTTGAGTTTGGTTCAACAATTACAATTCAACTTAGATGAATACAAGAAACCAAAATTCAAGCAAAGGTGGTTTGATGATAAGATTTTTGAAAAATTTCTTTTCTGCTTAGGAAATTTAGATAAATAGATATGTTAGTCATTGAAAAAAACTTCAAAGTCAACACATGCAGTTTCAGCCTCTTAAAATATTTTAAAAACCGATTCTGAAATCCTCTTTGATATCATCATACATAATGCATGTTAAAAAATTAGCAAAGTGGTGGTGTTAATCACAATTAATGATAAAATATAAAACTACTATTAACATAGACATACAACTATCTATGCATACTGTACTGGACAATGGTAATTTGACTGGCCCATTAAGTTTCGTGTTAGATGCTGAAACTGGTTCGTTACACCTGCTAAATAAACTTTGCTTTATTTAATATGAGCTTTAGCAGTAGAACTGTTGTAACTTGTTTAATTAAAAAAAAGGCAGAAACATAACAGATAAATAACTTTAGAAAATAATTTAAAACAAAGCAGCACTTTATCAATACAAAAAGGGTACATTACTTCATATCACACATGTTGATTATTGATAATTTTTTGGACAAATGAATACTTTTAGCTTTCATTACCATTAAATAATTAAAGGATATCACATCTAAACTCAAAATGTGTGTATCATACGAGAGATGCGATGCAATGTACAGTGTATGTAGTTAAAGAAATACAGACTAAAAATAGAGGAATATTTTTAAAACATAGTAAGTTACATAAAATTTCACAAATATATCTACAAATGGTTTTACATAAGTCATAAAACTGTGCAGTTTTAACAGTACCCCCACTAATCTCTTCCTTAAAGCTCTGATGTGGGTGAAACAAAAGTAAATAAACACTGTCAGCTTAAGTAATATAAAAAAAATTATTCCAATATTATGAAAAAAATAATAGCAAGGGCAGACAATATCCATCCCAATACATAAAAAATTCACACCGAGAGATCATATTCATTCAAGTTACATATTTTTTCTCAAATAGTTTTTAAATGTTATATTTTTTACAGACAGAAAATACATTTAAAAAATGGCATCAAGCAGACAGGAATTCTACACCTCTTAAAAAAAACAAAGAAACAATGTTTCAAAAATGAATACAATATAGAACTTACAGAAAAATATTCTTAACATTTTTTTATCTACAATAGTAATAATAATAATTAGGAACATGTAACAAAATTTTCTAATATATACTTTTTGGGTTTTTTAACCGGGATAGCTTTCAAAAATAGAAAAAAATAATTAAAGTTTCTTAAAGAAGAACAAATTAACAGATTAAACCTCTTCCAAGAGCAAAACAAAAGAAAAACTATACACTATCTGAATTATACGAAAACTGAAGAAATACACCGGGATTGATTTCTAAAGCTACAGGACACCACAGATTTCAGGAAGTCTATTCAAATAGACACCTCACACAACATCTGCCCTTGCACAAAGCAAGAATTTTAGCATTCAGATTTATATAAGGAAACAATAGGTAATTGTTAACAAAACAAATCTATAGTGCTGCACTAACATTTATTTTACAACAATATAACAAACAAATATAACTAACGTCTCAAATTCTCTAGATGCGCATATTACTGGGTATAAAAACCCAGTAAATTATTTTAGAGTGGCAGTGTGATTGCTATGTTACCCCATAAAATAATTCCAAAAAAGTGTTCCATTTCAAGAAAGGACACACAGATAACAGAATGCTGAAGAGGGGGCCCACATAACTTTTGTCCAAAATATTTTCAAACTTAAAACACTCAGCATGGTATTAGAATTAACATTAAAGTTTTTATGTTTTTTATGAAAAACAGCAGCCTGGCAGTAACTGCTAATAGAAAAGTATAGCTAGCAATGGCCGGTGTGTGAGAAATAACTCTCTTTGTCACTGCAAACAGACTTATGTAACAACAGCATTTGACAAAGTTCATTTAGAATTTTGTAAATAAAATCAGGTGCAGCTCACCTAAGGACCACAATATCTTGAACTGCTATAGATAAGTCATTCAAACACAACTATCCAGAAAAAATAACGGCAATTCCAATGCAATTGAATATATCCTTCGCTTGAGTGCCATGCTTACAATAACCTCCAGGCTCTTACTTAACAGCCCAGTGTTAAACACTAATTACAAAGCACAACTTCAACATTAACAAGACTCAAAAACTTATTTCTTAGCAGTAATTGCAACGTAATTTAACAACTCTTTATATTAAAAGAATAGTTACATCTAGTTATACTGACACACAAGTTTAGTAAATTCAGAAATACAGCAATTTTGGAATACAAGTTATACACATAATTAACTTGATATATATATATATTTTGGAGAAATAAATAGTCGAATTTCAAGAACTGTAAATAAACTTAGTATAATAAAAAAGAAGAATGTTAATGCTTGATAACTGAAAAACGAAATATAGCTCCAAAGGAAATTCTTATTAAAAAAATATTAAATGAAGATAACTTAAAAATAAATTTTGAATTCCAGTAGGTGAGCTTAAGAAAAACAAACAGAAGGCAATATATAAGATCACTTAATACACAAATATGTACATACAAAATACAAGAGCATCTTAGAACTGAATATATTCGCTTTGTGGCTCCTATATCTTTGAACCATATAGTTAAAGAAAAACTTCGAACTGCCCATAAAAATGTACAAAGTTGTGTCCTAATTTTAAGTCAATCCAAAAAGACTTTTGATATATACAGAGAAAGACTGCTAGTAAGTTTTCAACAGACTAAAACTACAGTGAATGTAGTAATTTTTCACTTTCAATATTATCTGTACTGATCCCACCCAAAAATTTGACATCATAGGAGAAAATACATATTTCAAGATTTTTTTTTCCCTTTTCTCTTTTGATTTGGGTTAAACCTCTGAACACATTTCTGTTCAGTAAATAGTTCAAATAGTGTAACAAGCAACAACTTCTTGAAAAAGCAGCTTTCTGTTTCATCAAGCTCTTTAAGCAATCAGCACACCAAGTCAAAAAGGATTCACTGGTATCTGTATACATATATTTAATAGTGATTAAAATGCAGATGGTTACAGCAAAAAGTAGCTGACAAAGCATAGTAAATATTTACTTTGGATGCAGGCAAGTTTAATTTACTTGCAGCATGTTCAAATCTACTATACTGTCAGCTCTATGTACATAATGAGGTTTTAATACCAGTGAGTCCCTACGACTTTACAGCCAAATTTCAATCGAAACCACTAAAACAGTAAGTTGCGTTTCCAAAATCTCATTCTCAACTTTTTAACAGTACATTCACTAACTTATTATACAAATTCTGAAAGACATATTAGGTAACAAGTATAACTAGTTATTTCACCAAATATTTAACAGGTATGATAAGTATCAGAAGGCATTCTGCCATTTGATTGTTACACATTTTTGTAGGTCTTTTAATACCAAGTGGCCCCACATCCAGTTTGCAATTCAAACCTTATTTAAAAGCCCTAGAGCAAATATTTTTCAATAAAGTAAAACCAAACTTTCATGTCTAATATATCTTTTGAAGATTATCGTCCCATTATCACAAAATGTGCCAAAATTTCATCTGTAACAAATGACTTCCTCGAGACATTAGTCATGAACTATAAAAATGTTTTTAAAGGTCTGGAGACTTTAGAAACGCAATCCCACTCTGATAATTTTTTAAAGCTGGAATTTAATTAATAAAATTTTTGATTGAACATCAGGCTGCTTTTGAAGGATATGCTAAGAGAAAGAATTTAAATGAAAAAGTTGTAGTATTAACAGTGCGGAAGCAAAATTTTAGAGATAATTTTAAAAACTGGTATTAAAAAAATATAACATACTACACTGCAGAGGTAATCACAAAATTCATGAGTGTTAAACTAAGGTCTTAAAGTAACATGCCAAAATATGGAATAAAGAAGACTAAGAGGAAAATATACCTATTAGTCTAAGATGAAACAATGAGTTCATTTTTTTAATGCTTAGGTTCAGACAATAACAATAAATCTTCAAGTATAATACTGTCTTTTCACATTTAACAATTCTGAAACAGTTTTATGTCTTGCAGTAAACATTCCAGAAAGGTAGATGTGCATACAAAAGATCTGTAGCAACAGCATACATTATGTATGTACATGTACAAAAATAATGAACTACAAACTGAAATCCTGTATCAAATAAAATTAATAAATTTTAAAAATCTAAACAATGCAAAGATATATATACATACTCTGAAAATGATCACCCGTTCAGTGTAGAAATGAAATCTTCAAATTCATCAAGTACAATTCCTTTTTTAAAACTAAGTTTTGAAAATAGCAATTTGACATAATTATTCACCTAAATGCACTTCTGCAACTGTTCATACTGAACAATCTCAGAAACCAATACTTAACAAAACAAACAACAGCTATAGCATCCATATTTTCACCGGGTTTCTGGTCCATAGAGACAAGGCCCAGCGTAGCATGGGCCAAAGCTTTTATTTTTGTTTAATATTTATCTCTTAGCGACGCAACAAAGAAAACAGTCATTCACCGGGAACAAATAACAGCACCTAAACAATCACCAGCGGGACAGTCGGAATCTGCAAAGAACGTGTCGCATACTACTAATGTCTCTGTACAATTGATTTTGCTCAGGATGGGCACTAGATAGAACTTCATTTACCACCTGTAGCAGATTTCTCGGACAATTCTTTCATCTTGTCTACATAGTCAGCAAATATATCTCGAAAGCGGGACCAAGATTTCTCTGGAATGGTGATGGCTGTTCTCAAATTACTCTTAACCTATACAAAGAAATGAATATTTATAATCAGACGAATTCTTTCATAAAAATAAAGACGATTTAAAGTGTGTGATTAAATTAAAAAAAAAAAATACCCCGATTGCTAATTATCTGTCACAAATCATATGAAGGAAGAAGTTTCATTGATATTTATAGTAGAGTGATACACTAACAATACACCATATGGTGTTTAGAATCAAGATTTAAAAAAAAAACATGACTTGATTACTTCAGCAATTGTAAATTTAAGAGAAGTGTAATAAAAATAGGCTTATGCTTTTTTTTCAAGCTATGAATAAAATTATTTAAAGAGAACTTAAACTTTATAACAGATTTTTTGATAAAATGAACTCTGTTGAACATCAGTACTAGATCTGAAGTCCAACCAATACAACTCCATTGAAAACTAAGATCTTGTCTTCTAATGATGCAACTATCTATTTTATAAAATTAATCATTTATATCAGAGGTTCCCGACTTGTGGTACCACTGAAGATATGTAAAGGATCAGTTGGGGATATGCAAATTCAAAGTCAGTAATGACGGACACAAGAAAATATAAGGGATTAAAAAAAAGTTACAGAATTTTGCTTCCCCAAGTTCGTGTGAAAAGTAAAAGTTATGCCCAAAGCCTACGCTCAAAATAAGAAAACCAACCCAAATTACGCATGAATCAACAATGCATTTGCAATAACTATAGCTTCACTAGATGCTACTAATTGTATGGTTTTTTTTATAGTTTAGGCTTATCAAGAACAACCTGGGACCCTCTCAAAACCTCGTTTTGACATTTTTTTTTTATTTTTATTAAAATGCGATTAACCACAGGCATCATTAATTGCTCAATTGGATACATTAGTGACTAGTGAATGTTCATATAAAGCAAGCTTCATTTCTTTTTAAATGAGTGCTCATCTTTAGAGTGACTTCATTTTGAAACTGTTTTATTTCTCAAAATGAACAACCGATTGTAAACTGGAACTCTTAAGCGAGTTCTAGCTACTCCGTTGCTAGGCAATGGTTAGACTTTGAAATAATATTTCTGAAATTTTTGCTTATTTTGATAAATATATTTTATATAAGAAAAGAGAAATCGCTGACGACTTTTAAAAGCCCCAAATCTTATTAAAATTTCAGTTAATTGGAAATTCAGCAAGATTTTGGCATTTTCCGTGATATTTTTCAGAAATATGTATTATGTCACAAAAACTATTTTTACACACAATAAAAGTTTAAAAAATTAACTTTTCGTGACACAACTTTCATTTCCGTTCAATTCATTGGATAATTTTTCAAAAATTAAATTGTGTATAAAATTTACAACACTTTTTTTTTTATTGGTGAAGAACAAGAATACATAAGAATTGTTGCTAGACCACATTAGAAGAATTTTGGATGAAGACAAATTTAATTTTTTTTTTCATATTTATTCCAACGCTTTTTCTCAATAAAAAATTTACTATGTAATTGTTTTAACATCCATTAAAATCTTTCTTATACTGCAAGATTTATGAACAAAATTTGAAGTACCTATGCAATAAATACTAATAACTTATAGAGAAAATTAGCTATCGGCAGTTTTTAAAAATCATCTGGTTCAACTGATATTCTCATTTTAATTAAAAAAACATTTCAGGCGATAAAAGATTTTTGGGTATTGTAATTTTCTATACAAAAATAGTTCTTTTATATCGAAAATATTAGACAGGAAAGTATTTTAATCCCGAGCAACGTCGGGCATAACAGCTAGTTCGGAAATAAACTTAATTTAGGATTGCAGAACAATTCCATAACTATTTTTAAGGCAACTGACAAAATTGCGTCTATGATTAAGAAACAATTTTAGGGAATCCAGCAACAAAAAAGACCAATATAAAGTTTCTGAGATACTTTAGTTCTTTTTTTTTTTTAAATCTGAGAACAAACTTAAATTATCTAAATATGTAAAAACTAGTACAAGAACATATTTAAAAGGACTAAAGTTGTCATTTGGACAATATTTTTGGAAGCACAGTGATGCAGATATGTGGATTTTAAATCCATTCAGCAAAATATTTTTTTCAAGAAGCTAAAAAATTAACAGATTCTGAAAAAGAAAAATTAATTGAACTTTCCACTGATTCTTGTTTAAAAACTGAATTGAAAAAAAACTTTCGAGTAGAAGTGAAAGAAGAGTACCAAGATCTCTGTGATGAAGAAATAAAATATTAAACATCTTTCATAAACGCAGAACTTGCAGAAAGAGCATTCTCGTTTTCATTTGAACCCAAATTTAAAAAACTCGGCTCCATGAGACAAGATCAAGGATTACACTGAAATTTTCTTCCACTTGAAAGTTTAATTTTTAGTTTTTCTTATAATTTAATGTGAAACTATAACAATGCTGGTTTTATTTGATTTATGCGTTAAACTAATACTATTGTAAACATTGAATAAAATGCAAAATCAAAAATAAGTCCTATAAATGTTATTAATTCGAGTCATTTGACTCTTAAGCTTACCCAAGCCCTTAAAATTGTTGCAAAAAATTTCTTTGCATAGATGGATGATTGGAGGGGGGTTATGAAAGTATAGAAAACAAAAAGTCTAATCAAAGGGGAAAAATGTTGGGAACCCTTGATTTATAAGATCACAATACGCATTTTTTATAAATGGATTTGTTCAGAAGATTGCAAAAAATCTGACTTCAGGCATTTAGAATAGGGATGTAACGAACAGTGATTTGGCCAAATATTCGGCTGCTGAATAATAAATTTTTAAAAACATTTTCACTTTTCATTGTAAATGAAATATTTTTCAGATTTTAATGGGGGAAAAAAATTTAGATTAAATAAAACTGAGCTATCATTTGCATCTTTAAATAAAATGTTAACACTTATATATAAAATTGTAATATTTTAAATACCTTAAACCCAATAATAAACCCTTTTCATTTTGGGATTGCATCAAAGAGAAAAGCATTCGGCCAGGCCCAATATTCAGCAAAAGGGCAGAATAGGCCTAATACTGAATATTCATTACATCTCTAAGTTTGTACTATATGTGTATGAAACAAAAAGCAACAGACCTTCTCCTGGAAAATAATATGTAACTTTATTAAATATACTTATGTACTATGCAACTTAAAATTGGATAAATATTGGGAGACCTTATGATAATAAATGTACTTAAATGTAATTCTGCAATATTCTTTGTTAAATGTGTACTTTAAAGCCCATTTTTTAAAAAGTTATTATCCAGAATATATTTGGCCGAATATCTGTATTCGGCAAAAGGGCTGAATACTAGATGCAGTTATGTTGACATTCTCAAAATGCATTTCATTGTGCTGTTTTACCAAATGGATGAAACACTGCCACATCAGAGGAATGGATCTTGAAATCATTTAGAAAAATAAAGGTAAATTTATTTAATTCGCTATTTATCCAACTTATTACACTTAAATTAAAAAGAATCAAAATCGATTAAAAATAAAATTAGCAAATAATGTAGACAAGGAAATACATTCATTACACTCCTGAGTATCCACTTAAAATTAGTAATGAACAATAAACACATATTTTCCCTCTCAATCAGTTCAGACACTTTTGCTTAGATTGTTCCAAATAGTTTCAGACAATGAATATTATTACTCAAAAATAATATTTTTACACATTTCTTGGTGTTTCTGGATATTCATTTTTAATCAGAAATTGCATAAGCCCCCTTATGTATAAATCTTAAAAGTTTTACTAAAATGTTTTGAAAAGGTACTTAAGACATTTTAACAGTGAAAATGCATCAATATATAATTTCTGTGAAAAAGATCTTACTTCTGATATACGCATATAAATTCCCCTGCTGTTTTGTCCAATATCAAAATAAAAATTTTTGTTTTCTACTCTCATATGTTGACCTTCTGGTAGCTCTCCTTTAAATTCTGAAATACAACAAACACAAAGACTGAGTGAATAAAAGCATTAAAAATAAACCATTTTGAAAATTACATCCAATACAACTTCAGCAACAACAAACTTCAGACTTATCGCAAACAGAAACTTACTTTCAAATTAACACCCACTTCAGCATTATTACCTAGTTTTCCTATTATCTTTTATCCAGAAATGATGAAATTTCAAGACCAATGCAATTAATTAGTACAAACAAAATAACATTTCCTGATTAATAAAAGCAAATCATACCAACTATGATTTTTTTTTTTTTGCATTTAAAATTCGATTTTGAGAGAGAATCTGAATAGGGTGGAAAAGTGACCAGTATCAGTTACTTATTAGCTCTCACTCATTCTCTCATAATTTTTTAACATATCACTGACTTTCATAAAAGATGACAATTTATGCTGCCATTTCCTTTTTCACCAATAACAAAAATCTTTAAGTAATACAATTTCAAGATAAATTTTACTAACATACCAACAAAACAGGACCATGCTTAGAAATAATAGATTAAAAGTAACTGAACGGTTTTTAAAACTACTTCAGAGATATCAATTCTTTTAAAAAATTAAAATGAGTGTGTTGTCATCTGAACAAAGACATTCTTTTGGATAAAAATTTCACAACCATTAAATGACATTTTTTACCTTGAATAACACACAGAAATGTAAAAGCAATAAAATATATACAAATTGGTATTTCTTGAAGGGATTTTAGCTATGGTGTCAGAAGCAACAAGATATTGTTATAACTGGTACATATCTTTAGGATGGTAGAACATGTGGTTCTTTTTAAAAATGTACAACACCAGTTCTGTAAATATTAATTTCCTTGCTCTATTTCTATGTAAATAAATAATATAAATTATAAAATAAATTCACATCTTATTGTGGACAGGAAAAAAAATTAGTTATAAAAATTCTTTATAGAATTAGGAAAAGCAAACTGACATTACTCTGGAATAAAAATTAATGAATATATGAAACAATTTACAATAATACAAATCCTTATGTTAAAGGAATGAAAGATTTGCAACAATTTTTTTTACCTACAGGAATTTATAGAAAACTACTGGATGATAGAAATTTTTCCACTTGTGGTTTTTCATCTTATGGAAACATGTACTAAAATGCTTTGAAAAGGTACTTAGACATTAATATTATTGTTATATTCAATGATATCAAAAGTTAAAGCTTGGCAAATTCCGATTAAAATACAGCAGGATATATTACAAACACCCAACAATTAAGGTAAAAGGATACCCAATCTCAATATAAATAAAAGTGTGGCTATGTTCCACATCTCCTCCTAAACCAACGGAATGTTTTTAACCAAATTTTGCACACTTATTATTTAAGACAAGGGGAAGGCACTTATTAACTTTTCAAAGTCCAAAAGTTAATTACACAGTCAGTTAACTAGAAATTAACCAAAACCTTTTTTCCGCTGTAAGTTCGAAGCAAATTGTCCCCTGAAAATTATTCTTATACCATCTTAAAGTTCAAAATTTTATCTTTCCAATGACACCAATTTCAATTTTGTGCACTTTTTCCTTTAATCTCTATTATTTTTTCAAAATTTAATTACATGATTTAAATTTATAGATTCTCCGTTGCTAGGCAGCGGCGAGACTTTGAACTATTCTGCTTTTATTTTCTCGATATTTCTGTTTATTTTGTAAATATTTCTTTATCCATTTATTATTCAGTGGCTGATGCAGTATATTTTTACCATTTATTAATGAAACACCAAGTAGTCTACCTAAATGTGGAGTTGGCTTAAAAGTTACCTCAAACTAAATCATAAATTTACATTTCAAAAATATTTAATTTTCAAGACTTATTTTGGTTTTATCAAGACTTTTAAGGAAGTACCTCGCATTTTGTGTTACTTACTTTGATATAATTTTGTGAATTTGTAAACTTGGTTTAGAAACGACGGCAAGATATTTATATAAATAAAAAACATTTTGACTATGTATGTTCCACATCTCCTCTTAAACCACTGAACCGATTCCAACCCAACTTTGCACACTTATTATTTAAGGCAAGAGAAAGATCATTGTCAACTTTTCAAAGCCCAAAAGCTAGTTAAAATTTAGGTTAATAAAATTTTTTTTAAAAATTCAGAGAAACTAATTTTACACCTTATTGAATTTCAGAAAATTGAGCATATTAGTGACACAAATTTCATTTCCTTACAATCGATTTCTATGTTTTTGAAAATTTTTCAAAGTTAATTTTACACACAATTTGCATCAATATTTTTTATTATTGAAGAGTAAGAATAATACGAAAAACTGCCGCCACAATACATTAGCAGAATTCTGGAAGAACACTAAAAGAAAATTTTAAAAATAGACGATTAATAACAACGATACACAATTTATATTAGGAACAACTATTGTTATGGTTTATTCTCATGCTTTCAATTAATGAAAAATTAACTATTTAATTGTTTCAAAATATTCATTAAAATCTTTCTTATACTTCAGTATTTGCTAAGAAAATTTGAAGTATCTATATAACAAATAATTAATAATTTATAAAGGAAATTAACTATCGACGCTTTTTAAAAATCTTCTTCAGTTCAATTGATATTTTCATTTTAATTAAAAAATGTTTCAGATCATAAAAGGATTTTGTGTATTATATTTTATATAATAGTTTTTACATTAAAAATATTAGACATGAAAGTATTTTAATCAGGATCAATGCCGGACGTATCAGTAAGTAATAAAGTTTCATTCATTAAGAAATATTCCCAAGGGATCTGAACAAAATTACACAATTTTCCAATAAAAACAAAATTCTTATGACTTTAAAAATAATTTAGTAAATCATGTAGGACCTAATGAACGAAGCAAGTTTTCAATAAAAGAGAATCACATAAAAAGATTTAACCTTTAGTCAAGGCCATGAATAAGTTTGAAGTAAAATTTCAAGTATATATGGATATAGCAAAATTTAATATCTATTAGTAAATACCAAATGTGCCCTAACTATACAAAAAAGTAAAAAGTTTTTTTTTTTTTTTTTTAGAGCAACACATTCAAATGGAGTTTAAATGCACTGCTTACTCTTTTTGCATTTTTCTGCTTGATACAAGTTTTCCATCCAGTCTTGTACTGAATGGTATACATACCATGTCTGTGACATCAATATTAGAATGTTATAACACTATTTCAAGAAGGCATTTACAAATTCAAATACAATGCCCTGATCTGAAAGATTTTCATCAACATCAAAAAAATCTTTGCATCTCAACCTACCTCCATCATCAGTTCCAAATTCTTCTAGCAAATCAGTGAGGGCATCTCGAAATTCTATCATACCTTGGGCTGGTATTGCAATTTGTGAACGTGGTCCACCTCTGGCTATGGTTTGGGAAACCTTAAAAGTTATAATATACAGTATAAAGAAACTCATTCGGTTAAGAGAATGGAAATAAAAGTTTTCGCATCTACTGAATATATCCTCAAAGAACTGGAAAAATGCTATTAAAAAACAAATAGGATTTCCAAAATTTGATAATCTTTGTAATAAATGATAATTTAAGCCTTGAAAGAATGTTTCAGCAAACCAATCTGATTATTATAAGGAACACTTAAAATAAGCCAGCATTAAAACAAAATTACGAATAATATCTTAACACTTTAGCAAAAGAATTTCAATATTTTTTCATACACAAATCTGTTTACAGAGAGCATTTTAAAAGCTTTAACATAAAAACATTACTTTGTTTTTATTTCAAATAAATTAAAGTAATTTTCAAATTAAATAGATTAAACTAAGGGCAAAGCAAGCAATCTGTATTAATAATTTAAATGCAAAACTACAATTAGCAAATCAATATGTGAAAAGACTGTGGAAATGCAAAACATTTGTAGAAAATGCATAAATGCACATGTAAGGATTAGGTGGCATTTTTTTTTTCTTTTTTGCAGAGGAAACATCTGACAATTTGGAATAAGATCAACAAAAAGCATATAAAAATGAAGAGAATTTTGCCAATTACCCTTAGGAACCTTCCACGAGAATTTTCTTTGAGGTCCAAATAATATCGCCTATTATCTTTCACCATAACTTCACTCTTTAATTTTCCATCTTCTGGCAAATTATCAGGGTTTGGTGGACCTGTTAAAAATTAATACAAGAAAAATGAAATTTCTCTGAGTTTTAAGAATTCCTTTTTCAACGTAACAACATTTTTCAGTATATCAAAAGTATTTAAAAATCTGCTAAATACAAAGAATATTCAGTCAATTATGATAATTTTAATAAAATTTAATTCAATGCAAATATCTGAAATATTTAATATATAGTTGGTATGAAACATTTATAAATCAATTATTTTTGAATAAATTGTAGCAGAATTTCCAAAAGCTATGCTAATATAATACAATAAAATATTATACAATGGTTCTAAATGAATAAATGTTAACAAGTGGAAAATGCAAGTTTTTCCAAATGGTTTAAACATTTGTACATAGAATACATTTGATATGAATACAGAATAAACGCCAAAGTTTAAATAAAATTCCATCAAGAACTACTGATCTATTCTTCCTATATAGATGGATATTTTTTAAGTCAAATTTTTAGATCAACAGCAGTATATGCATCCTAAGAATTATGTAATAAATAAAAATAAAGGTAAATCCACAATTAGTCGCAAAGAACTATGCAAAAGGATACCTCTATCAATAATGATTTAATTATTAAACAACATTGATACACATGTGATAATTACTTTCAACTACATATAATAAAAAATACAAATATCACACTCTTTCAAAGCTACACATCAAATTTAACTCGCAAGAAAGAAGGCTTTTTCCAAATTCTAATAAGAAAAAAATCTTTAAAAAAGGCGTAAGTATACCAATATTCCCTTTTCATTTGCAACTAGTAACAAACAAAAGATAATTAAACCACAGTTAAACAAATCTAATACTGCAGTATCATGCACATAACTGAATTTTTGGTTTCCTCCCACCCCAACCATTTTTGCTTTATAAAGTGATGAATATTAACATACAGATTACATTAAAAAGGCATTTGAATAACAAGGCTTTTTCAAACTTTTTGCCAAATTTATAAGAAATAAAACCATATTTTTTAAAAATCTTTAGTTTTTACGATAATCTCAATTTTCTTTTATTTAGAAATTCACAAGGCACATATTGAAAAATTAGGATATTCAAATTGCCTACTATATTTAATACATCATTTTATATTACTTTTAAATGCCCATTGCCATTACAAGTTTCAAAAACTCTATGTAATAAAAAACATTATGGAGAATAAAAAATACTTTTATATTGATAAATTAAAAATTTATACCAATATATCTGTTCTTTATTCTTATTGCAGTAGTCTTTATTCCTAATCTTTTATAATAGGTTTAAAAGACTTACAAAGATTTTCCAGTCTTTCAATGGTTAAGGTGGACTTAACGTTATGTTCTTACTTCGTTGCTCTTAGGATAGCCAACTCTTTGTCGCCAAGATCGGAGGTGAGAGAACATTTGATTTGGTTGCGCAATGATGTTTTAAACAAGTTACATGCGTGCATGCGCCGATATTGAGATTTGATTTGATTGGTTTGATCAGTTCATTTGCAAGATGCGATTGGTCAATTTCTTCGAATTTGATTAAAACTTTGTTTGGAATTCTAAAAATTGATTTTTGACTGATTTCATCATTTCAAAAGTTTTTGCTTTGAACTTCGTGACAAAATTTGTTATGGCATCAAAAAACAAAGAAAGAAAAAAGGCCTGGTAAACACTTGAAATGCTGCAGGCATTGCATGCGGGAATTATCGATTTCAGTATTTTTTTAAATTCAATGAATGAGTGAAGCTACTAGTGGCCCGCTATGCTGAAAGAGAAGCCGCTGATGTTTTTTTAACTTAACACCCAGAACAGCGTTTGGGGCCGCAAATTAAATTGTACCAAGAATTGGTGAGAAACAGGTACATACCGCCAACTCCACATTTACCCTTTCAACAATTCATTGCAACTTCAGAACAATAAATATTTATCATTTCACGGCTCCACAAAAGTCAAATATATTCCACATGTTTCAATGTTAATCTAATAAAAATTACAGTAACCTTCAATTTATGGAATTTCAACTTTCTTTCTCACCATGATCTTATAGAATATATTTATAAAGGTCTAACCTAAAGAAGCGTAAAGTTCACTAAATGAAGTTAAATGGTCTCTGAATTCAGCAGCTGTAGACATTGCTAGAAGTAGTCTACTTTTCCTCCCAGCAGCGCCAACCTGCAATGATAATTTATTAAAATAGAAACAAATAAAGCAATAACATGCAGAGTATTATTTATAAGTCATATATAAAAAAAATATTGATTTGGATTTTAAATCAACACTTCAGAGACCAATTTTGTTCTCATAATTCAAATTAAAAAGATAACCGAGAAATAAATATATTAAACAGGATAATGTTACCATACACTCATAAGAAAATATACTAATATTTTAAGAAACTTACAGAACTGAAACCTAAGGTTAAGAAAAGAATTCAGATCTTGTACGCCGACTTGAACAAAAAAAAAAAAAAGTTTTATTTTAAAGGAAAGCAAATTATATAACAGGGTATTTCTAGCCGATAATGATGGACATCTACAGGTGATATTTCTTTTTTAAATTTTTTTTAACACATTTGATGGAAGTTTATAAGAAATACTTAATAATGGGAATGCTATAATTAAATTACTGAAATACCTAGAAGAATGTATTGGATGAATTTTAAGCTTTATTTAGCCCCATAATTAAGCACTAAAAATTGGTAAAACAAAGAAATCTACATCAATATTGAGTTTATGATTTGATTACGTTACAGGAAAGATTGTAATGGAAAAAAAAAAAAAAAAAAACTGTAATAAAAGTACATTGAACTGCGTACAATTTACACAGTATTCCATTCAATAGTCAGAGATATGAAAGTTATACAACTTTGGACACATTAAAAATTTTACAACAGTTACAAATATTGCTTTTGAAGTCTTACTAAAACATTTTTTTAAATAAATCAAATGAATGTGCAAAAATTAAAAATAGAAGTAGTTAATAACCTACCTTACAAAAACTTCTCTTTATAAAATTAATAATTATCACTATTTATCCATGGCAATAATACTAAAATAAAGCATTTATTTGGGTAAGGTTATGTTCTACACAACATCTCCAATTAAAGAAATATATATAATTTTTAATAATGCCATTAATATTGAATGAAACATCACAAAACGGTGAGCAGCGGAAAGGATAAATATATCACAGATGGTAGCCAAATACATCTGCTCAATGTACAAACATTCATTGACTTTCAATAAGAAAGGCATTAGCACAGTAAGAACAAATACAATATACATAATACACGTACATATACAGTGGGTTCTTGACTATCGCAGCCTAGCTAAAAAAAAAATTCTGCATAATAAAAAGAGGAACAATATACTTTGCTAAGGCATTGGATTTTCTCAAAAACTAAACTATCAGTTTTGACTATCATCTTGGGCCCACCTTTTCACCATTAGTGTAATCATTTATGATGCAAATTCTTAATGGGTCATCAAAGTACTATTTTAATAACTAACAGAATGTTGAAAATCTATGCTGCCTATGAACTTATATTTATTTCACACAGTGTTTCTCACTGCGAGAAAATTTCTATAGCATTTTTTTAAAACTCTTATATTTTATTTACATAAAATAATCGATGCAATTCATTAGAATTTAAAATTACAAAGTAATACCTAATAAACAAAATAATAATAATAAAAAAAAATAGGTTTCAAAACTAGGAAGCAGTATACAACTTTACCATGAAACTGCTGAAATTTTACACAACTAACAGTTGTGAAAAATTTACTAATTACTTCATACTAATAATTTTCAAAAAATTAAATGATCCTAATTCATATTTAGAAACATCATATAAAAAAAGGAATGAAATTTATATGATTTATAGATGCAACTATTATAGTAAACTAGACGATATACCAGTTAGGAACTCTAAAGAGTGTAAAAAGAAATTAAAAATATAGCAATTCTTATATAATAAAACAGCACAGTAGAACAGATCTAATTTAGCAGTTATTACAGTTATAAAAAATTAAAGGACAATGATTAGAACATTTTTATGTACAAAATACACCGAAACTCTTGGTCAATAAAATACTATACAATTCTATCAAAAAGTGTAGGTGAATTGTATCACATAATGTATAAAATGGGCAATTGCAAGGTAAAGGCATAAACTTTCACTTCAACATTCCAGTTGAATAAATAAGGACCGATATAAAAATTTTCCTTGATATCATCTATAAACAGTAAAAAATAAATACAGTATTTGATACTTCAAGGTATTACAGTGCATTTTACATCACTTTACACACAATCTTTAAACTTTTCTTTTTTTAGATCACCATACAGTGTGAAGGTTAGCAATAACAAGGATTCAACAGAACTACAGGTTTCCTATATACTACGTACAGTAGACAAGCCACTTAAATAACTTTCAGTTTTTAATATTTTGCTCATGCAAATACACTATATGCCCAAAAGTATCCGGACACTTGCAGATTTTGACATTTTTTAGAATTTCTCCGGAATGGTTTAACCGACTACCATTAAACTTCGGACATGTAAAGAATAGACAATAACTCACATTTTACATTGAAGATTCGGTCCTGAAGGCAATTAGGGGACCGTCTACAAACTGATGAAGACAAAAAGGTGTTTGGCCCACCCCGCTTTACAGAATACAGATAACAAGATTAAACATTACCATTTCTGAAAGTTTCATGTGTATAATATTTACAGGAATTTTTGTAAACTCAGCTCAAATATTTGGGAAGATATAAAGGTTTTCTTTAAAAATCTCAAATTTTTGCACCTGTTTTTTGCTTATAACATGCAGAGTTTTCTGTTATATTATACGAAACTTACAGAAAAGATGACAATATGTTAGAGAAGCATTTGTGTAAAACTTTGGAAAAGAATTGTTGAATATTACAGGAATTATGAGCATTTTTAGTAAATAATGTTTTACTGCGCATGCGCGAAACATAGCGTAATTTTTCTTTCACAACTTTAAAGGCAGATATATAGGGCAACTTATATAACAATACTCAGTTCAATATCAATAGTATTCAGAAAGATATCGGCATTACAACGAGCAGAATTTTAGCTCCTGTCGAAGAGAAGCTAAAAGATGAGGGGTTGTACACAAATTCATATTTGTTAAACTTATATCTTTAAATAGTTATATTGAATTGTATAGTGGTGAGAATTTGTTGAATACCCATGAACACATCTAATATTCGTAACGAATAAAAAATATATGTGTAGAATTATTAAAATATTTTAAGAAAAGAAATTAATTAGATAAAAAATCGTTTCGCCATAAAATAAATATATTTAAAAATATCGTTTGGCCGTAAAATTGTAATATGTAATTTGTTAATAATCCTGTAAATAATATAATTAAAGTAATAAAATTTTTGTTATTTATAGTACCTAATTAGCTGGAATTTAAGTTATGCACGCAATTGATATGTCTTCATAGGTATTCAGCAAATTCTAACCACTATACAATTCAATATAACTATTTAAAGATATAAGTTTAGCAAATATGAATTTGTGTACAACCCCTCATCTTTTAGCTTCTCTTCGACAGGAGCTAAAATTCTGCTTGTTGTAATGCCGATATCTTTCTGAATACTATTGATATTGAACTGAATATTGTTATATAAGTTGCCCTATATATCTGGCTTTAAAGTTGTGAAAGAAAAATTACGCTATGTTTCGCGCATGCGCAGTAAAACATTATTTACTAAAACTGCTCATAATTCCTGTAATATTCAACAATTCTTTTCCAAAGTTTTACACAAATGCTTCTCTAACATATTGTCATCTTTTCTGTAAGTTTCGTATAATATAACAGAAAACTCTGCATGTTATAAGCAAAAAACAGGTGGGAAAATTTGAGATTTTTTTAAGAAAACCTTTATATCTTCCCAAATATTTGAGCTGAGTTTACAAAAATTCCTGTAAATATTATGCACATTAAACATTACTATTTCTGAAAATTTCATATTGTTATCAGTATTCTGTGAAGCGGGGTGGGCCAAAGACCGTTTTGTCTTCATCAGTTTGTAGACGGTCTCCTAATTGCCTTCAGGACCGAATCTTCAATGTAAAATGTGAGTTATTGTCTATTATTTACATGCCCGAAGTTTAATGGTAGTCGGTTAAACCATTCCGGAGAAATTCTAAAAAATGTGAAAATCTGCAAGTGTCCGGATACTTTTGGGCATATAGTGTATAATGCTACAATTAAAATGTAGGTAATACTGTTTTAGGACAATCAGACAAAATTGAAAATAAATAATACATTTTTTCCCTTTTCACTGCTATAATTTTCACGATTTATAGTACTACATAAAAATTTTTAGACTGAACCCTAAAATTAAAAATAGCTAGTTTTGATTTTGGATATTACTGTCTCGTGCAACGTGATCATGTACAAGTAAATAGAATATCAGACTTCTATAGACATACATAAAATAAATTGACATTTGAATGCACACCCCTCTTACTTAAAAATGTATACAATTTATTTACATTAAACCCTGAACTGTAAATATGAAATATTCGGTTAAAAGTTAAGTTTAGGGTACAGAGCCGTTCCTCCTTGCCTTGCATCGCCAACTTTTTGTCGTCAAGGGTTTTGGGTGACCAGCGAACATTTTATTCTTCTCTAGCGTAACAGGGGAAAATTTTTAAACTTAAAAATACATCAGCGTCAAATCACATGTAGCTTTGCTTCTTCTTTGAATGTTACGAATCTACTTTTTTTTTTTAATTCCAAAAATGAGAATTCCCGCACCATCCATACACCACTGTAAAACAACTTTTGCTTCAGCTGTCAAAAGTTTGTACTTGCTTACAATTTTTCAAGAAATACCGTTTCATAATGAATTGTATCTTGTCACAGAAATTCGAAAAATTGCAGCCATAATAAACACTGCTGTTGTTTAAAATACATGAACTAAACTGCCAAAATTAAAACTGTTAAATTCCAAATGAAAATCTATTAAATTGTCCAATAAAATTTAAATTGGAACATAGCTGACCAATCAAGGTGAAGCTTCCAAGTGCAGAACTCCAATTTAATGATGCATGTGCCAGACACTAATCTGAATGTCACTGCACAACCAAAACAAATGCAGACATATCGCTAAACCGCCTTCCTTCCCGGCGTCAAAAAGTTGCGATGCAAAGAAAGGAGAAACGGTTCCATACCCTAAACTTAACTTTAACCAAATATTCAAATGTAAGCAGATTAACAATTTAGAACAACCACAAGAATACAAAACACACCCATAAGACATATGGCTTTTCTATCAATAAATAAATAAAAAAAAAAATCAATTAATTCATTTTAGAAACATTCTATTTTAGGATACTAGAGTTATGTATGAATTAATGTAATAATTTTAATCACTGCAACTTATAATTCTTTCTTAATAACAGAATATAATAATATTACAACACAGTAAATCTTTGAACAAGACTGAATATTAAACAGCAAAATTCAATGGGAATGCGGTTAACTTTCAGTCTACGGTGCCCACTTACTTCGTTCCTCTTAGGATCGCCAACTCTCTGCCGCCAAGAATGGAGAGGAGAGGATATTTGTTTTGATTGCGCAATGATGATTTTAACGAGTGAGATGTGCGCATGTGCGGAAATTGATCTGTTCATCGGTGTTTTGCGCATGGCGCGATATTACGATTCGTTTTGATTGGTTTGTTCCGTTTGATTTGATTGGTCGATTCAATCGAATTTGTTTTGTCGGTTTGATTTTCATGATTTTATCATTTCTTTACGTGCGCTTCGTACAGCTGTTGTTGATTATGGCATTGGTTCCATTTCGAAGTGTGTGGATTAGGGATTGATAGCAAGCGGATATCAGTGTCCTAAGTGTAAACAGCAATTGGGCAATTAAAATAGGTATGTGAAGTTTCAACTACACTTTTCTCGTTTTCGAACACTTTCAGTCACTTTTAGGTTCAGAATTGCGTATGCTATTCTACGTTTCCGCTTCTCAATGAATAAGCGAAGCCGCTGATGTTTTTTTAAGTTAAAAAAAATTGCCCAGTACGCGTTTGAAATGCCGAAGGCATTGCGTGCTCAATCGCTCCTTTTCAAATGAAGCATGCGCAGTGCAGCAATGAAAAGCGCACTGCGCATCCCAAACAGTGTTTGGCGCCAGCAAATCAAATTGCGCCAAGATAAATTGGCGAGAAGCAAGTGGGCACCGTAGACTGAAAGTTTACCGGGAATGCAACAAAAGATAGATGGTTTCTTTCAACCTTTTAATGCAGTTATAATGAGTTTTGATAACTAATATGCTATTTACATTAAATTCCAACAAACTTTTACCAAAATCAGTCTGTTAAATCAAGTGCTTTCCATAATAAATAAAATGATGCAATATGAAATTTACATGATAATATCTTACAGATTCAACACATCAGTAAATATTCAGGATTATTACTCAATACAATTAAGTGGACACCAGACACATAAGACTTAATTAAGTGCCATGCATCAGATAAACAGCATATAAGAAGGCAAATCTAATTAAAAATTTATGTTGATTTATGTAAAATTTCAGCTTTCAGGAACATACTTTGAGTAACAACAGATTTATGGCAAATTTTCACATCCTTTCTTGCTGATTATGTGAATTCTGTAGGAATTACCATTTTTGATGATATAAGTAATATACACTTAGGAACATATTGTTAGAAGTACCTCAGCAACTTTAATAAAACGTCCTCTTCTGTTTTGTTTTACATCCAAATAAAACCTTTTTGATTGTATTTGGAGCATTTTAGTAGCCAGCTCCTGCTCCCCCTGAGGCACCATCTGCCCTCCTATACACAGAAATGATACAGCAATTAAAATGAGATAAAAGGCAAGATATAAATCAATATAACTGCAAATTATGATCAATTTTTTCAAAAATCATCAAATGCACTGATTTCAATCCTATCTGAATAATATTATATTCTTTGAGAGAATACTGCATATACGATTACATTTTGCTAGTAATTAATATCAATTATGGTTATAGTTATCAGTACTTTTAAACGTTTGAATTAAAAATTGCATCTCGTTATTTTTAAATTGGAAATGATGTGATAGACTTGAATTACATACAATGGATTAGAAAAAGTACACTAATGGTAAAACCCTTAATATTCTTAAATTTGCTATGCCAATGAAAACTGGTGCAAGATAAGTACATCTATAATGTTTATAAGAATTACAAAAGATAACATTTTCCATATTTTTTTTTGCAACTTTATAAGCTTTAAGACACAAATACAGAAAAATTAAATACAATATTTCAATAGTTTTTAGTGCTCAGTTCACAACCCTCCATTTATAAATTCTTAAATAATTTCAAACTACCAAAGATATGAAGAGAGAAAAAAAAAATATAAGTATTTACCTTCCATGGTGTATTTTAAGTTCATATATTTCTCTTATCAGAAAAAGATGTAGTGGGAAAGAATACAAGAACTCAGTCCTGCATCCAATTTTCCACAAGTGAAACTTCACATATGTTGAAAAAATCACCAAAAGTCTCCCATATTGAAGTGTAAAATAGACTAACAATATTTACACTTAAAAATATTAAAGAATATGCTTTTTTTAAAATGTTTTTTTTTAATGAGGAATAACCTGATTATATGGCTCACATTCCAAATTCGCAACAACCCAGTCAATTAGATGAGATAAAAAAAAAATAAAATGAAAGAATCGCTATTTATTACAATACACACAAATTCATTAATCCTTCATTTCAGAATTAAATAAATTATTTCTTCTAACACATCCGCAGCAAATAACCTTGTGTATCACCCAAGAAGCATCGAATACCGCATTCTTTCTTTTAAAACACAGATCCAAAGCGCCGATGTATTTCAGAATCACACAATCTTCAAAAATTTCTCCTTTTTCCGAAACGCGTTGCGAACATAATATCCCAATTTGTAACAATCTTACAATTGAACAAAAATCAAGTAACTCAGAAGTATATAAATGGAATGTCGGTAGTATAAGAGATGGGGAAAATGGGGGAAAGATAAAGATCCCAGAGAGAGAGCGAGCAACCCTTCATTCTCGGAAAGAACACCTTTCGTCATACCGCGGCGGCCATTGACCCCGCCAGACAGTGCATTTACTATCCGCGCAGCCGTCGCCCTACATTTCCGTAAGAGTTAAAAGGGATGAAGGCCAAATGGCTGGCAGAGACCTCAAGTAAAAACGTGTACTTTGACGTCGACCCCTCTCACCACCGTAGAAAGAGGTTTTTAACATCGGTAATTTGTTCGACCACTAACTCAGAGGATTAAATTTAGACGTCAAAACACACACGGCTAGAAATGCATAGGAAATCTAGTTGCATCATCGACGAGAGATTAAGCGCGCGTCCGGGAATATACGGGATTTTGAGAAAAGATCATCGAATTGTTTTAAGTCGTCACTTGTGAAGAAGCATCATGCAGGAATTACAATGTAAATCTGTTTTCCAGTTAATGAATGAACGCTATCAACAAATACTTATCCCCAAAAATATCTAGGGAAAAAAAGAAAATGGAAAGACAACTCTTCTCACATTAATGAAGGGGGAAAAAACCCTCTGGGAAATTGAAAAAAAAAGAGAAAGAAATCGAAGAGCGCCGGCGGGGGGGGGGGGGGGGGGAGGTTTTTTCGGGACAAGGGATTTTCTTTTGATGAATAATTACAAGTTTTTAAATGTCAGTAACAAAAAATAAACAAGAGCTATTAATTAGAATTGGCAACAGATACAAATATTTATATGAAAAAGTGTTAAATACCAGAACTAAAAAGATTTAAATCTAAATATGATAATTAAATTGATAAACCACTTCAAGGAGTAAATTTTTATAAAATAGGATCCGCAATTCCTGTTACACATGGTTTAATTATATGCACACACATTATATAAATATATACAAAACTGAAATAAAACTTCACAAAAACTGAAAATTTTTTCAAGGTCAAATTCCCTCCTGGTCATACTAAAGAGTAATTAAACATAATATTTACAAATCGATACAATTTTCGATGTCTGAAAGTTACTAAATAAGCATATTATATATGAATATAAAAAATAACATATCAAAAAACATTTTATAGCACAGTCATCCCTCCCAGCCATCAGTACTATTCAATATCACCATTACAGATTCAGAAATTTCATTGTGATGAAGCAAGGAGAACTGATTTTTATAATTTAAAAAAAATTATACGAGAAAGAATTTTACTAAAAGAGGGGGGAATAAAATATATGTTGGGTAAAAAAAAGCATAGCCTGTAGTATATTTGAATAAAGGAGATCAATTTCAATATTAGAAAGTTGGATTTAAGTATCTTTTGTCATTTTATATAAATTATATTAAAGCCAACACCCCAAACTAAAAAAATATGTACTCAAATTTTTTTTTAGGTATATGAAAAATTTCTCTCCTGCATCTCCACGGAAAGTTTAGAGTCAAACTGATCCAAGTTGCTTAATGAAATGTTAGATATTATAATGGAATATACTCATTCTAGCCATGATTGAACATTTTTTTTTTTTTTTGTGGAATCGCCATAAAACACATTAACAGGAAATATACTACTCCTTCTATTTGACAAGTATTGTTTCCCTTTACTGATACTCTGATGATGTCATTGATTGTTTTCGATATCTGAATAGCTATGAGCAGCTCAACTTGGTTTCCTGGCAGTAGTTTGTACTAAAAAAATTCCACCAGTTCTACTTTACAAGATCAATTTTGTCTGCAATTTTTAAATGCCCATGTTAATCCACACTGCTTTCAACTATAATGTTCAATTTGTTTAATGTTCTGAAAAAAATTCTACATTTCATCGCTGCTAACAAGCTTTTTGAGAAAACCACAGCTTCAACTGCACTTAATGAAGAATCACAAACAGACTCAATTCCATATCATGGGGTTACATTTCTCAAAAGCAGCCAAGCCTTTCAAATCTCTAATCACAACAACATTCTGTGATACATAAAAGCTTGATTTACCTATACCTTAACAGACAGATCATCCTGTCAAGGACTGTTTTAACCTTTGCTATGGAACTACCTGCTCAGGT
Source organism: Araneus ventricosus (assembly GCA_013235015.1). Lineage (NCBI taxonomy): Eukaryota > Metazoa > Arthropoda > Arachnida > Araneae > Araneidae > Araneus > Araneus ventricosus. The sequence goes on along the minus strand of BGPR01001267.1, from coordinate 234,492 downwards.
TTTTTTAGAACGTTTAGCACTGCATCTACTTGGAAGTAGGGGATAATAGCCTTTGTTGCTTCAAATCCCGTAACACAAATTCAAGTTCAAGACAGATCATCCATCCCACACATCTTTAATACCAACAACTTCTTTTTACCTACAAAATTCTTTTCCGCATATTAAATCGTCAACCCTGCCGCTAAATGTGTCATATCACCTTTCTCTTTTGAGAGAGCTTTAACCAGCTAAATATTTTAAATTTGAAAGTACAAGGGATTGCAGATTAGAAACATTATATAGGTTTTAAACAATGTTTACAGTTTCTTCCCTGAATGAAGGCAACGGTTCAATAACACCAGGTTCCAGCACTAAGAGTAAAATAAATTTGTGTTATCACTTGATATTAATTACTTAACTATGGAACAGTGCTAGATTTTAGGAAGTACCGGTTCTTAAGCTTCTTCTTCAAAAGTATCCAATTTAATTAAAAACATTCTCATTTATTTCAAGTTTTATCAAAAAATAATTCAAATATTAAACTGTGCTTATTTGAATAGTGCTCACTGTTAATTATTTACAAATAAATTTCACCAACTATATTGCTACAACCTACATTTTTAATACGAGTATAAATGCATATAAATGAGAATTCCGTCCAGAATAAGCAAAGGAATACATTTTCTAAAAAAATATAATGCATCCTGTTTTCTTCAATTCTAATTAATGCTAAAATCTTGCAATGATGCACATGTTTTTTTATACTTGCATCACGAAGCAATCAAGTGTACCAAGATATTATAAAAAAATATTTTGTCACCTAGTATTACCAAGAAATTGAAAGAAAGCATTTATAAAAGAAGATTTAAGAAAAATTCCTGATGGTGATTTCAATACTTAAAAAATTTTTTTCCCCCCCACATGCCTTTGTAAATGTTCATTTGGTCAGATATATTCAACAGTAGTTTTGATTATTGAAATTTGGCAATAAGTAGCTTATGGCTTCCCCTTCCTCCGAAAATGATCATCAACCGTCTTATATCTGAAGTTCTTTTTAAGCAGCAGATTTTCTAGTGAGCTTTATTAACTTCTTACATTCAGAGTAAAATTCAACTTTTTAATAATCATTTCGCCCTTGCATACAAGATAATGTTACATGTCATCATTCAAAGAACAAAAGATTGTTATATCATATATAGTTAACATTAGACACACGATATTCTGCACTTGAGCGGCATAAGCTTTCTGTCACCTTTCAGTGTTCGTATCTCCCTTTCAGACCATTAGGCTCATTTATGGATTTACCCAATATGCCAGAAACATTTGATGCCTTTAAACATTTTAAATCGACCATACAGCAACTCAAAAATTGGAATTTGAATTGAGACTAAGCTTTAAACATTAGTGATGATATTTCAAAACATTATGTGGAATGCAACAATTTTTTCATTGAAAGTTAGCATATACTTATTTAAAACAAGTAGCTGAATACCTTTTTTTGCATGCTCTCCGTTTATTCGGGGGGAGGGGTTAAAAACCACAAGAACAGTTCATGTACAATTTCTCTACATTCAATTGTTCTGATAAAAATCAATTTCAAGTTATAAGTGTTCATGAAGCCAGGGAAGTAGCTGATAAATAAGACTAGCAGCATCATAGCCGATACAGTTTTCTAAAGACTTGCCTGCAGGATATCCCTTTAAGACCCAGCCTGTAAGATCGTGTTGGTTAAACATTAGCTAAAATTTCTGCTTCCTGGATAGTTGTAAGCAGTAATGCCAGAAGGAAGGGTTATTCTTGTTTCTAGAATCTCAACAGATAAATTTAATTCATCAGATGACAGATACCGTCAATTTTGAGTTATTATCAACATTCAATCCATTGGTTAAAAAAATATGTCTGGTCTTAAAGGTATGTGGGTGTACAGTAGTGTAAAGTGTACATATATATACAATAACTTATGAAGAATAATAATGCAACTTAAAAAAATTTAACAATCAAATATGAAAACCCTTATAATAAATTATTTTCAGATATCATAAGACACATTAAAAAGTTCCATAACTTATTCTCAAGGTTAGGTATTAATTTTGCTTTAACATTAATGTATTAGCATCTAAACCATCTTCATCAAATTAAAATTAATTCAAATCTTGGATAGTACTGAATTTGCTTCTTTGAGAATTTTTCAGTTTAATCAATGAGTAAACTCACAATTTTATTTTAATAATTTGATTTGATGCCCATATTATCATGCTCCATCTATTTACAGGATCCATTTTTACAACCAAGTCCAACATGACTAAAAAAGGATCTATATATATAAAACGCTAAGGCGTAAAAAGGGAGTTAATTTCTCTTTTGTCAATAGCAACGTCTGTTACCAAACAAAGCCGGAAGCCTCCATCATAAGCATAACTTCATAGGAATAGCCTGTTACTATATTTGTGGTGTAAAATAACTTTATCTCGCAAAAAATTAGTTTAACACTCAATAAAATGAAACTTTGGATGAATTGATTCAAAAGAGATCAGTTAGAATTGAAGGAGATGGCTCACGAGAGCCAGAGAACATTCAGGTCAAAATTTAAAAAAAAAAGTAAGAAACGAAAACTTGCAAATAAATTTTATCAAACCTTCCCCTCGAACTAAAACTTGAGCAATCTTTAAAATTCCAAACATACGATATAAATGACAGTTGAAATAAGGAAAACCAGTCTCACCTTCCAGCCGTGCATTCCAATAGTGCAGTTGTCACGGCATTGCGATTACAATTAAATGTTCTGTGGTTCGGTCCCCGAGTGACAACCTTTTCCTCCGAGTGTTTTCACTCACCATTATTACCATCTGCTGCCTCCCATAATTATCTCCTCATTTTAGAATCACCTTAATCGATTTATTTTTAACCCTTGAAAATTAAAAACTTTCAAAAAAATCTTGACACATTTTTCTTGCATATTCCTAAGCAGGGGGTTGGTGAGCTTCAGAGAGCTGGGCATAGAGCCCCCTAGTTTTTAAAATTTCTCTTATTTAACCAACAATATTTTAAGTATTAAAACTTTGGAAAAGATGTGAGAAGGCCTTAAAAAGTTATTTGAAGCATTTAAATCAATGAGTGAAAATCATTTTTAGAGTGGACACTTCTTTCATTGAATTTTAAAATTACAACAAATTATAGATAAACTTCCATGATAACTTTAATGATCATATAAAGCAGGAGAGATTGCAACCCTATTTTAAAAATCCCGAATCTTAATACTCATATATACATGCACACATACATTTATTTTCAAACAATTCAATTAATGAAGCAAAAGGTACAATTTTAAGATTTTATTAAAAACTAATTTATGTGTTGCAACATCATTCAAAATAACTTACCTTTTTGGTTCTCAAAATAAAAATAATAAAATCTAGTTTTGCTTTATACAGATTTAAGTTCTGGAAATTGTTAAGTTCATTGCTTCTTCATTAGTTGCTGAAAATTTAGTATGATCAACAAGACATTTTAATGTAGAGTTGTTTTTTTTTGTAACGCTTCAGGTACAGAATCTGAAGTTTGCATGCTAACAGATGTTGGTGATTAACCTCTAGATGGGAGTGAGTGGTTTATGGAATTTTAATAAGCAGTCCAGTATTGGAAAAGGGATTTTCAGACCCAAAAAATTCACCTGTATTCTTGTGTAATCAGAATAAATATATTGCAACCTATACAGCATGTTGGGGATCAATGTTGAAGGATGTTTTGCATTCTCGAATATCAGCAATTTAATTTAATGTACTTGATATGAAAGCTAGCTTAAACACAATCAAACAGTTGTGTCAATAATGAATATTTCTGTTACCCATCTTTTAACACAGATACTTCAGCCCAAATATTTACAATATCAGTTTTTGCCGCTTCTGTATAAAACAAGAAAGCATCTTTAGAAAGGACATTAGTTGTAGGTTCATAACAATGTATCGGGTTGTAAATTTGTTCCAAAACAAAATCAGACAGACAATGAGTATTAATTTCACAAATCTGGTAGCCAAATTATATATGAACTTCCCAAAGTTAAGGCGATTTGAAAATTAAAAAATATTAGATCATCATTACAAAAATTACCCTATAATAATTGTTACATTGAAAATATTTGAATTTAAATTAATTTAAGGCATAGAACTGAATAACATTAATATTTTTAAATCTTCAAACTGAGATTATTCTACAGATATCTTATTGCTGTATGTATCTAAATGGAATCAGTTATCTATTTTCAACAGTTTGCCCTTTCTAAATCTGCTACGAACATGATATAACAAATGTGGATGAAAAATGATAATTAAAATATATTTTGACGAATTATATAAACAGAATGATAATATGCATTCAAAATTTTGAAAGAATAGTTTGACTGCAAAGAAAGAAAATTTACATTCATTGTTCCCGATTCAAATCCAGATAATAGTTTATTCTTTCTCTTTAAAAATATTTTTCACAGCTCAGGTATTATACTTGTTTGCCTTAAATAAATTTAAAGTTGAGATTTACTAATCAAGCTACCAGGCTCCTGTTTTATTCTCAACTGACCTTGCAAACTGCTAACTAAACTGAACAGCTTAGTTAGCAGTTTAACAGAGAAGGAAAAAAAAACATTTCGTATGGGGTGATGCTCCAAATTAACTGGCCATTCAAATAACAAAGTTTTTTTAAACAATAAAAAAGTATACCTGTTAACAGAAATGAGCGTATGAAGAATTTCTAAAAAATTAAGTTAAAATCTTGCATACCTCTGAATTTAATGAAATTTTTTAAAAATAAATAAACTAAGCATTTTCATGTATGTAGTATTGTTGCTAATTGTTAGTTAATATATTTCAGTTTACAATGAGAACATTTAACCTATCATACTATCGCATGATAGATAACGCACTTTCCAAAATCTACTTTTGTAAGCTGGTTTTGAGAAAACTTCTATTATCTATAGAGGGATAAAAAATAAAGAGGAGAGGACCAGTCTCGAAGTTACACCATTGAAAAAATATTTTATTGGACACCTTGTGATTATTACAATGTCTTCCCTCCAAGAAGAGTACAAAGAATGACAGAAAGGATTAAAATATCAACTTATGAATGGACCAGGAATGAAAACTCCACCATAATGTAAAACTGCAAATAATCTATCCAATACCTATTTTTAACAGGTACAGCTAATACCAAGATTCCTGTCTAACAATATTAAAGCTCAGAAAGCAACTTTCAAATCAATATATATATTTATTTGTAGTATACACAAATCATAAAAGTTTTATGAGAAGCATTTCACTTAGTAGCATTTTTCAATGTAATATCAAAAAGCAGAAAACTAACAGAAAAAACCATGCAATGTATTTTATTTTAACAAAAAGGAAGCATTTTTTTTATAATTCATACATTGATAACCTATTTAAACTTTGAAGTATTAACTCTAAAAACTGGTGAATTAAAAAAAGATAAATTAATCTACTTGGCTCAGACAGTTTATTTACGAAGGATCATTTATTAAAAAAAGCTCAATATCACAAATTTTACTAAACTTTACAAGAGAAAAAATTCAGTGTTGACAGCAAGTGAATTTATAATAGTTAAATTCCATTTTTGTGACCGCACCGTATTCTTAAGTCCGGCATTCATATTTCAGCATGAACTTCAAAGCAAAAGCCTAAAAAACCCCTTTCAGTTAATGATATTTACAAAATATTAAAAATTGAATGTGTGCTTGCAAGGATGTTTTTATAAGCAAGTATTTTTAAAGGAAAATCAATTCATTACAAAAATTAAAACATAATTTAATAATAAGCAGAATTGACCAAATGATTTGCCTTTTTTAATGAGGAATAAGGCAAAGAAATCTCTACCAAAATTATTAATGACCTTCCACCTGCAAACAAACAATAGAAAAACAAACTAAAATTGTTAGGCAAAAAAATTTTACTACCAGTTAATTGTCCCATCTTAAATCCTTTCTTCTAATTGAAGGATATGGGTACACTCAGGATTAAAAATAGAACTAATAGATTGAATGAGTTTTTTATAAAAAATAATTGAAATGAACAGAAAATTTTAGCCTGACTTAAGAACACAGTGCAGTCCGCCAAGTTGAATTTTGTTTTGTTTGTAAGAAACTAACTTTGTTGCTTAATATTAAATTTTAACTATGTAGGAAAGTTTTTACGTGCTTTTCTCATTTATAACAGATACTTTAATGAGAAAAATGTACATATAATAATGCTAAGTTACAATTTATCTCCAAAATAGGTATTCCAATGCATAGGTTTTCGATACAAAATGATTCAAATATCTTCCTTGAGATTAAAGCATAATTAATTTTAAACAAAAGCGAGAAATCCTAATTCAAGCCTTTAAAAAGAAAACTAATATTTAAAGAGAAAAAATTATATGTAACACTTTCGTAAAAAGATCCCCTGGCTACCAAGAATGAACCAGAATTAAAGCATAATATGCTAAACAATCATAAGTCTATAAATACACAGAATTTATGGCCTCCGATTTTATTCTTCATATATTGATAACAAGACTAATCATGAATATAAGAAGCTATAGTAAAAGAAACTTACTTTACACTTATATTACTTATCTATGATACCAAAGATTTTTTCAGAAATTCTTTATTCCCTGCTAATTAAATAGGATATTGAAAGCTATGAGTAATCTAATACAGCAGTAATTTTCAGAGAAACAGCGATTATTACATATAAAAACGATTTTGATAAATTTCAGTGGGAAACATGTGGAAATTTCTTATTTAATATATTACTACTCTTTCAATAATTCACTCACAATGAAATTTACTTTTATTATATACAAGCACAGCTTCGAAAAATGATCACATCTACGTTAACTCTTCAATCACATTTTCAAATTTAAAATAGTTTTTATTAAATTTTCACTCGTTAAGGCTTCACTAACTTCGGTAAACATATTTCATTGAATAATTATATGTATTAAAACAAAGCACCTACAAACGGACATCAGGCATAACCCCACAATTTAAAAGCAAGATTAATAAAAGCGATAAATAAAAACCCTTTCAATCTTAAATTTATACTATGTAGATGAATGTTGCCTTCTTCGCCATGTTTGCTTAAAACGGACCCGCCAAATGATACAAAGTTGCAAAATGATGGTAAAATGAACGCTACAGCAGAACTGAAAATAAATCAGTTTTCCTAACTTATAATAAACATATTGAAAGTGAGTAGATATAGAATAGTATTGCTGAAAAACATACTTTGGGCAGGATGCTGTTCATCCCCACTTTCTCGGTCCGACATTATATCTTTCCACGAATACTACTTTAACCTCGAACTAGCATTCCCTTCTGAAAAGAAAGAAAATGATTTTTTTCTTCTCTTTTTCAAAAATCCTTCAAACACAAAAAAAGAGTTTAAAAAAAAAGAAAAAGTAACTTTAATTTTAAATCTGAACTAAAAATTTAAGAATTCTTAAAACATTCATCAAACAAAAACCATCGGCAAACATCAAAAACGAAATTTAAAAGAAATGTTACTAAAAAAATTATAAAAAGTACATTACTGTTCTAAAAAATTCCATAGACAATATTCTTAAAATAAAATAGTCGATGCAACATACGAAAAACGTTAAAATTTGAAAAAAAACCAGTACTAAATCACAGTTTTGAGGTTTGATCTAAGTATACGAGTATCACGAGAGAAACAGATTTTTGAAAGAAAAAAAAAGATAATTTAATATGATAAATTCGAAATAAAATGATGAAATGGGATTTGTGAAATCTTAATGAATTTCTTAAGAAGTATGGACGAGTTTTCTGTTTTGTTTACTTACATTAAAAACCTTGACTTTATTTGCATAGCTTTTGAACTTCCGCTTTGAAGATTTCATTGACTTAGCATAACACCGGAATTACGTAGTCACCACATTTTATTGTAAATAAACAAAACAGGAAACTCGCCCATAAAGTTTATTTGAACGAAATTTTACTATAAATAAAAATGCCTCACAATGAGATTACTAATGATATACCAAAATATCACCACAGTATAAAATTTTGATTTGTTGGTTTTTTTTTTTTAGCTTCTGAAATTGGAAGTGCACAAGAATAAATTAAATATTCTCACCTTTATAATTAGTCATTACTTTTTTCTTTCACTGTGATTGCAACGGAAAAGGGGGATGGTTTGTTTACATTTCAGTGTTGCTAGGACAGAATATTTGCTAAGTTGTTATGCGTCAGAGTTAAATTTACATGAAATGATTGATCTTCATCCTTTAATTACCTCCGTATTGAAGCGTATTGTAGCAACCATCTGCCTCCATCATACAACTTTTGTTTAGTGTTGACATTCGTGATTTGTAGCTATAGAACTGTAATGAATGAACATGGTCCAAAACCTTCAGACTTTCCAAATGTGCCAAGTAAAACTCACCATATCCAAGTTAATCTACCTTCAGAGAAAACTGATGCGTCTGAGGCGGAGAAAGCAAATTTGTATTTCTGGCGGATAGTTTCTGCTGTGTTTTATGGCTTTTCATCTTTCCTTGTTATAGTTGTGAATAAAATAGTTCTGACGAATTACAAGTAAATTATTTTTCAATTTTTATTTTTTTTAACTACATAGATAATGTATGATTACGCTTTTTCAGTTTTACTCACGTTTATTGATATAATTAGAAATTGATACATTTATGACATATGTTTAATTAGTTGTTTGTGCTCTTAGTTGCAGAGTAGTGCATCTACTTTTCAACATAGCAGATTACTAGGAACGTTCTCTTTTACTGTATTCTGGTAATGTAAAGATGAATCTATTTTAAATAAAGTAGAAACATTTACCTGTTTTTCCATTTAACTTGAATGTTTTGATGCATTTTTTTTTTGGAAGACGATTTGTCAGTTTTTAATTATTTTGCAGAAACAGTTTCAACATACCTACATTTAAATGTCTACTAAATTATATTAGTATTTTACTAGTTTGAAAAAAGTTGTTAAATCATTTGATTATATAAATGTGTATTTTTATTTATCAAGCCTGAGCCCTAAGTTCGGTTACTAAAGAGCTTATTTTATTAAATTCTAAGAATAAAGATTCTTTGTTCTTTTTGTAAAACATTTTAAAATCTTGAACTAAGCTATATACTTAGGATTTTTAAGAATTAAATTAAGGTTTATTTCAAATCTCTTCTCATTCCACTGCAAGAAAAAGAAAAAAAAGTTAATTCCATTTGAGTAGAAACAAACAAGCAAAAAAGGATTGTTGAAAGTCTTAAGCAGTTCACTAATAATTTCAGCCTTTATTTCAACTCATTTTCAAAGTTTAAGAAGTATTAACTAAATTATGAAAATACTTAGTGATAATACACTATTTTTACAGAAAATAATAGCAGCTGATGATGATGTTTTTAAATGAAGATAAAACAGTTCTTTTTGTAAATACAGATTTTAATCTTAACAAAATACATCAAGATAAAAAAGCTGAACATAGCTTCGAAAATGGTTGCAAAAAGGTCTAACAAGAATTTCTGAAAGTTCTGTTCTCAAAATCTGTTGTATTTTATATAATTGTAATGGTAATTTATTGAAAGTCAATAAAAAAAGTTGCACTTTAATGTAAGTTGGTAGGAAATTAGATGACTGAAAACTGCTGATTCCTGAAAATTTATTATAAATATAATATAACCAAAGAACTGTAACAATTATGATGAACAATAAATGTGAAAGATTACCATTTCATTAAATTTTGCTTACATGAAGCAACAGGAGATCCAAATTATCCAAAGTAAATAAATAAATGAATAATTTTGATTTATTTCAGGAGCGATAAGAGCTGGAGAACATGCTTGGAATGATAGAATAGATCATAATTTACATTTTATTGCTAAGTTTATGCATTTATTTACTTCTTTGACTGACCTAATACCAAATAATTATTTATTGTATTTCTAATTATTTTGATAGTTGATTTGTTATAAATATCTTTTAAAAAATATTTTTAATAGTATATATTTTTTCTTTTTGTAGATTTCCTTCAGCTCATGCACTTGGTATTGGACAGGTACACTTTAAGCATCTATTATTTGATACTGATGTTTTAAATTTTTAAGAATGTCTTTTATTTCTTTCTCTTTTTTTTAGAGAAATCTGTAAAATTAAGATACATTTTCTATAATTTTTTCTTCTTTTCTTTTTAAAATTTTTAAAGAAATGTTATGGACAGTAAAAATGTTATGATAAAAATTGTTCACATCTTGTGAATTATTACACTGTCTATTAGGGTGGATCGAAAAGTATAGGAAAAAAAATTTTTTTTGAAATTCTTTTTGGCATGGGGCGGGAAAGTTGTGTCTTAAGTATATTAGTTTATATAATTTTTTTTATTGAAATTCATTCATATCTTCCGGTGCCCCAAGCGCCTCAAAAATAGTTAAAAATTGAATTTTTTATGAAAATTTACAATTTTTTTTGTTTTGTTTTGAAATTCTTTTTGGCATGGGGCGGGAAAGTTGTGTCTTAGGTTTATTAGTTTACATATATTTTTTTTATTGAAATCCATTCATATCTTCCAGTGCCCCAAGTGCTCCAAAAATAGTTAAAAATGACATTTTTTGGGGGAAATTGAAAAAAATATTTTCAAAATTTCCTTTAGCCCCGGGTAAGAAAGTTTTGTTTTGGGTATATTAATTTGCGTTTTTTTATTATTATTAAAGTTCATTCATATCTTCTGGTGGCCTGAAAGCCCCCCCCCAAAAGATAAAAATTGACATTTTTACAAATATCTATTAAAAATTGTGAATTATTGAAAAATATTCGAAAAATTGGCAGATTATTCAAGTATTAAAGTGTAAACTTATAAATAATTATAATTTTATAATAATACATGAAGTATAAATTTAATAGTCAAAGCAATAAATCACAAAACTTATAAAAAGTGAACTTAATCATAGATTTTTTTAATTCTATTAATTTGAAGATTTACATATTTCTAAAGGATGTAATCCTTTTTGTATTATAATGCTTGATAAGACTTCTTGATTGTATCGTATTCAATATGAAGCCGTGTCTCTTCTCTTCTCCATATACACTTTCCGACGCTTCAAACACTATGAGAAAACACCTTTCTACAGCTTGGGTATGGCATGGATATTTTTTTATTCCATTCCTCTGTCTAACTTTTACCATGTTCTCTATTTATTTAAATGGCACATTCATCAAAAGAGGTGGTTCAAATGTCCAACTCGTTGCCAGTTAATAAGTGCAAAAAGATCCTTTGCTTTAAAGTCTATTTTTGGTACTTGAAAAATTCTTATTCTGATAATCCTCTGTTTTCATATCTAGCACAAATTAGTTTCCGTAGTGCTAAAGACCTTATATTCTCTCTGTTATTTGTGAGAATTGACAATAGTAAATTTTCTGGATGACAAAAGAAGCTATTTCGTTGAATAAAAGTGTGTACTATATTTCTTAAATTGGGTTCCAAATATCTAAAAAATGAAATAAGTCTCCAAATATGCAGCTCTCCTTTTGTTATGGAGGGATTTGTCTTGACATGGGACCATACAGGTTGCATATACCTTCATAATATATGTTGCAAGAATAATAAGATTGTCAGATAGTTTTTCTGTGACCACATACAACCTTAAAATTCTACTTGCAATTGTTAGCCATCTTGAGTGAACAACTGGACCCGGTTTTCTTAATGCCAGGTCAGAATAACATTCACCACGTGATATCGCTAGGCAAATATCATATAGATATTGCTGATCATTGCTGAGAACCATTCTATCTATATTATGCGGCATATTCTCCACATTTATTGAAGAAAAAGGAGCTACAGGTAGTTCCTCGTAGGTTTTGATTGCTGTACGAAGTGGTCGACAAAATTCTTTAGGACCAGCTGTTGCCCATCCAAAGAATTTAGTAGATGATGGAGGGGTAACTCATTTGTTTGAAGCAAGCAAATTCACCATTGTAATGGTCTATTGAGGCAAGTTCCATCAAGCGAATAATACCTCCCTTGTGCCCAGTATTAACATTTGTTCCATCGCATCCAATTACTGTTAGCCCATTTAATCGCATATTATGTGTTCCAAAAAATTGAGTATTGCTTCTTTTATGGCTTTAGCTCCTCCTTTTGCAGCAGTAACATGTCCGATATACACAGGTAGGTTCGTTTACAAGAGTGTAATGCTCCTCTTTCGTGGTCTTTGGGTTGTACCTTGTGTCCTTCTTAATTAGCACTTTTGTGTTTTCTTTCCTCCCATCGAAATATAATCCGGTTAAAAGAGACAAAGACACTGTTAACTTAGTAGACTTTAGACTTTGCAACTGCATTTTAAAGCTTTTTAAGCTGTCTACGAATTTTATTGCGATTTACCACATGCGAAGCCTCGCCTTCGTGTACAATTCCAATGTCTTGTAGAACAGCACTGGCAAATAAAGTAGCTGTTCTATCTGAAACTCCGTATCGATCACATTAAATTGCTAAGGTAAGGAAATCTAAACGATTTTATGATTGATATTCCAAGTTAATTACATCCGTATCTGTATACAAGGACGAAGACATAGTGTTGAGCTCAAGCAGCTCCTTTGATTGAGCATGAGCAGCATCAGTTTTAACCATTTTACGTTTTATTCTTTTGTCTTCCATCTGTTTTCGTTTTTCCTTTTCTCTTTTTTTCATTATCAATTACTTCCACTTCTCCAATAACCATTTTCCTTTCTAATATTCGATCTTTTATAAACAATCACTTAGCAAGTGAAATGTTCATGTCTTCTTGAAATTTACATTTATCGAAATTTGTACACTTACGAAATGTGATATCGAACAAACACGATATTTTTTCAGTACGATAATTTTCCAATTTTTGTTGGTATTTTTTATCGTTCCTTCGCCCTCTCCTCTACGTTTCTCCTTGTAAAATCGTTTCTTTAACACATTTTTGATTTTTAATTCGAAATTTGCATAAAAAATGTTTTTTTCAAATATTTAAGCGTTTTGGGGCACCGGAAGATATTACACAAAGTTGAAAAAATTTTGCATATATGCTAATACACTTAAAAGACAACTTTTGCACCCTATGCCGATTATTTTATCCAAACTTTGATTTTTCGATCCACCCTACTGTCTATTACAGTTAGATAACTTAGTGTTTAAAACTTAAGTTTTAAAAAGTTGAACTTAAGTTTTTCCTCAGCTTTTTATATATTTATTTTTTTATGAAATTAATTATATATGTATTGTTTAAAGTGTGTATCTTAAAATAAAGAGAAAAAAAAAAACAACCCACAATGGCAAGTCTCTTATTTTGTATACATTTAAAAATGAATAGAAGATTTAATTTTTAAAATGAATTTTATTTTATTTTCTTAAACTATTTTTCATAGAATACCATACTATTTTAATTTGTTTGACATTTACAAACTCTGACTTGACGTCTCTAACTCTTAACAGAAATTGAAGTACTCTAATACACTAAAAAAGACTTAACTTATTATAATAACTTATTATAAGAGGGTTGAACATTCTGTTATTATAACAAATTATGCCATTCTTTTTTTTTACTATTAAAATGGCAAGTGATTTAAGTACAATCTTATTTTTAGAGAACATTGCAGATCAAGATTTTTTGATAGAATTAATATTATATATTTCAAATAATTGCCGTGACTGATTTCTTCATTTGTTGAAATGAGCATTTAGAGAAAGCAGATGGTTGTAATGTTGTGCAGATGCTTTTATTAGTATCTGACATTTTTAAAAGGATTATCTAATTTAAACTCATTAGTATCAAAAAATGTGAAATAAGTTCTAAGATTAGACTTTTCTTATTACTGTTTCTTATGTTTCTAGTCAAACAAAACCTTTGTTGTGTAGCCTGGGAAACTAACATCTCAAACTCTAACAGTAATTGAAGTACTCTAATACAGTAAAAAAGACTTAACTTATTATAATATGCTTTGTTGGATCCATATTTGATTTTGAATCAATTGGAATAGTATCTACAATTCCCTTCATTATCCATCTCTGTTCTGTCATTAAAACAGAATCTGATTATAAACAGAAGTAGCATTACAAAATTACGCCTGTTGGATATTATCGAACCATTTTTGTTTTTCAAGTATGTACAATGCATTATCTCAAAAACAACATTCCTAGATAGCGTTATTTGGCATTAAGCCAATGAATTTATTGTATAATTGATTATAAGTGTAGGAACTAATTCTCCTCAGCATATAGGTCATATGGGAATCCATCAATAGATATTTGTGATGAGTTCATGTACCTGAACTTGCCTTGTCTATGTATTAACAAATTTGTTTGCCTATTCTTGAGTGGTTACTTATACTAAGGTTCTTGCCGTCTGTAATATCTCTTTAAAAACCACTGATAATCTCCTGGAATATGATTAATTTGTACAGATTTTATTAATATCTTGGATTCTTTGAACCCAGTTATGTTTTTTGCAGTTGAGATATATTTGACATTAATTTTAGTCCTGTTTTTTTTCTAACTCTGGTTCATGACTCCATGTGGGGTGGTATTAGTGAGATTGCAAACAGTTTTATCTTCTTTCAGATGTTTAAATATTCATAATCATAGTTAAAAAACCCATCTTGATTAATGTTTTTCTTTTAAATTTTCTGAATATTTTAAGGTTTAATTTAATTTTAATTATTAATTAATTAATGCTTCAATTTCATGTTTATTTTTCTATTTTGGGATTACTGTTTGGATAAAAGCTGCAGTGGCGTAGCAAGGTCTGGTGGCACTCGGTGCGGAGTTTAAACTTGTCACCCCATGCCCACCAGAATATAAAATTAAAGTTAATGAGAAAGCAATTTTTTATTCAATCGGTTAAGTAAAGAGGACATAATGTTAATTATTTTTTTAAACATTTTTTTATGAATAAAAAAAGTAAAATGCCTTTTTATTAATAAGCCAATTTAATGTGCAATGTAATAAATCTTTTTTCATGGTGATCGTACCTAGTGCATAACTTTATTATTATTATAATACAATTTAATGAAAACTCAATTGCTTACAAGTTTCGTTCTCTGGGCTCTAATCTAACAAACTGTACTTTAACATGATACTTGGAATATCTTCTTTCTAACTTTTTGTTATGCAAGTTTTGAAAGTGTGTTATCAAAATTGATACCTTCAGCTACACTATTTTCAATTGACAAAATGGCTAATCTAGAGAGTCATGCTTGGTTCATAGTAGATCTGAGAAAAATTCTTAATTAGTTTGAGTTTCGAAAAACTCCTCTTGCATGATGCAACAGAAAGGCATAAAGTTAAGAAAAATCTTAATGTTAAAGTGAGATTATTCAACTATAAACTCTAAGAATCTTAAGGAACTCAAACCAAGGCACTTTTCTTTTGGAACTTTGGCGGCTTTTAGAAATCTTCTTAGGTGTGGAATTTCTGTACAGATACCATCTGCAGAAAGCTCATTGTAAGTTTCAACCAAACTTTGTATAAATTCGCGAAGTTCAGTTTCCAAGGTTTTGATTGGATTTCTGGGCTCTAAAACTGCAAGCCGATCTGATATACATTCCATGCCTTCGCAATGTGTATTGATTTCTTGTTGAAACTTATCAATGCACTCTTACTTTGACCTTCTCAGTTCTTGGTCCAAAGTCAGTAGCTCTTCTGCAGCCTTCTCTCCAGACATAATTTTCTTTCTCCTGGACAGTTCTTCTTCTTACCACAGAATGTCCATCTCTTCACATTTGTCTTTTGAAAATTGCAGTGTTCCTTCAACAAGGTAATTTCTTTTGTCTCTTAAAAAGATCTTTAGACTTTTCATCTTGATAACAAACTTCTCAAAGCTTATTCCAAGAATCTTCAAATACTTTTGAACGTGGTTGACTTCGTTTAAGACCTTATTCCATAAACTCGAAGCACAAAAACGAGAAATCACACATTGCAGGCAATGGAATTTGAGATGCAGGCAACAGGAATTTATGGTTGGTTATACAACGGGCAATACCTATCCACTCCACTGTCTAAAACTTTTTGTGCAGACTATATTATTCTGATGTTTGGGTTAAAAATATCATCTTGTTGCACAGAACGACTTGGGGCGATGATATTTGTAACAGGGATGAGATGGTGAGTCACAGGACCGGTTGTTTGTTTACTTTAGCAACCAGCACAGTTCAAAAGAAACAAGACAGAATACTCCCCCCATGCACCACACTATAATACTAAATCATTACAGCATCATATCATTCACCCGCAATTTGTTGCAATCGGCAATTGTTAAAGCCCATGTAAATTATTTCACATGTTATTTTATGTAACAAAAAGGCCTGTTAATACAAAACCGGTAATTTTTTGCCACCCTCTGAGGGTTGGTACCTGGTACAGACCTCACCCACCTTCCTACTCCACTGAAAAGCTGTTCTGGATGGAAATGGAACAAGGACAATTTCTTAATTCCCCCCCCCCCCAAAAAAAAAGGGTCACAAGAGTAAAAAGCTTAATAGTCCTCCTTTAGATTATAGTACTGTCTTTGTGTGATTCATAAAACATGCTATTTAATCTTTTTTTTTTATATCTTTCTTATTTAAAATATTAAAACCTTGAACCCTTATGATAATTTCAATATTTCATCTTTGCTTTATTTTAAAATTCTATGCATTGTAATGTCATTTGTGGCAGCCACCTAATTGAAATTTGCATACTCAATGTGAATCAAAGTTTTAAACTCTTCTAATATCACTGGCCATTTCTTTCTTTTCACATGCTATTTGAAATTAATATGTGTATAATTACCTCATCAAATTTGATGCTTATAGAATTATGCATTTATTATTTGAATTAATTTTAGTTTTCATATTTAGCATCATTCTTAAGTATAGCAAATGTTATTGCAATTATGTAATTATATACTTTCACAAAAATTGGATAGTATGCATAATTTTTGTTCCATTAAAAAAATGATATAGTATTTTCTTTTCTTGAATGATTGGTCTGATCTTGCTAAGCTATTTTTTAAAAAGTTTTTTTAATTAAATGATTATAAATTTCAATTACTTCTGAAGTAAAGAAAAAATTCTCTTGTGATTAAATTGTGAGTGAAGGTTATCAATATTAAAAAAAAATCAAGCTTTGTGCTTACTACTTTAAGAATTAGTTTTAGTGTTATTAGATTTTTTGCAGCAGATCTGATGGTATTTAAGCTTCATGAAGATAGATAGAATTACACTAGACAAATTGCACAAGACAAATATTTTATATTTTTAGATTTAATAGAGTAAAAATATATTGAAGCAGTTTTTATATGGATTATGATGAGTAAAACTTCATTTATTATTGTTGATAGATTTTTTTTGTCTCTTTACCTTTGCCTAAATTATTGAGATCTGAAAAAAAAGGATTGGAAAATTCTAGTTATTTGTCAGTATATATTTCAATAAAGGATACCAACTCTGTTAGTTTTAAATTAAAAAAAAAAAAATCTTCTGTTTCTCTTCTTTCTGTGAATTTTCAATCTTTTTTCATTTCAGATGACTGTGACAATACTCACTTTGTACATTGGTAGATCTTTAAATATAGTTAAGTTTCCATCAGTATCTAGTGATGTGCCAAAAAAGGTAAATTAATTTTTTTTTCTAACCATGTTTTAATTGCAATAAATTATTTCACTGTACATCTTTTGGATAGTTAACTTTGGTGAATTGTTTTTGCAGTTTTTTGTTCAGAATTATTGATTAAATTGATGCTAATATGCTTTGCAATCTTATTTGGCTCTTTCTAACATTTTAACTTTTATACTAGTCTAGGGCAGTGGTGCTCAAACTGTGGGGAGGGGTCACAAAAAATTATTTGTGGGTCGCTAAAAATTTTACACAAAGTGAGGGGGTCGGAAAAGAAAAAAAATTGTGCACCACTAGTCTAGGGCAGTGGAGCGCAAACCATGGGCCACAGGAAAATTTTTGTGGGTCATTAAATTCAAAGAAATTTATTTGACAAAAAATAGAAGGCTTTTCTTCAAAAAACGCAGTTGGGGGTAACGAAATTTTTTTCACAAAGTGAGGGGTCAAAAATGAAAATAGTTTGTGCACCACTAGTCTAGGGGCCAGAAAATGATTATTTCACTATCCTAGCATAGTAATTGATATGATAAATAATATTTTATGTATCCAAGTGATAATATTTTTCAAACGCTTATAAGTTTATGTTATTTCTCGGCACAGTAATACGTTATGTGTTTGATAATATATGATTGTTACAGATAGAATTATGCATCAAATATATTGTTATTTTATAGTTTTGCTAATGAATGAAATAAATTTATACTAACATTTATTAATGTCAATGTTTATGTTGAATCTTATTTGATATTATAAGTACCATGGCAGCTTCTAGAAACCAGCATTTGAATTAACACATTATTTTAATATATGCTATGAGTATCATATTTTCCTTAGAATTATCCAGTATCTTAACCAAGGTAAATGGCACTTTTGGTATAGTAATATTTTTTGACCTCTTTTGTTTCATCTGCTGACTTAATTGCAATAAATGCGAAAAAAAAAATTGTGTCGATCCTAAGACAGGGCAGGGAACTGGGCCTTGCCTTCCCTCTCCCACTACATCACTGCTGTTGCCTTATGATATCTGAAGGAATCATTTTAAATCTAATTATCAACAAAATTTTAAGTGTCAGAGAAGACTGAAATATGTCATTTTTTTTACTAACCCCAGAATGAAAAGAAAATCTGCATTATCTAAATAATTATGGATCCCAGAATTAAAAGAAAATCTGTATTGTGTAAATAATTATGGACACATTAAAGGTGATTAAATAAGTGCACCTCTGTGTACATGATAGACTTTAATTTTACCCCCCCCAAAAAAAAAAATCATTGTAACTTTGCATTGAAATATTAATATATGATTAGAAAATTTAAGACTTCTTTCAACCAATAATTTAATAAATAGATGAAAAATTAAAAATTGCTGCAAGCTTGCTTCTAAATTTATTTTTCTTTTTTAATATATAACATAATTTCATATCCTTTTACAGATATGGCCTCTACCATTATTCTACATAGGAAATCTTGTATGTGGACTAGGAGGGACTAAACATCTTAGGTAACAAATTAGAAGTACTTTTATGAGCATTTTCAATATTTTCTGTTTTGATAAATTAATTAGTTTTAAAAAAATTTATATTTACATTGCCAGTTTAATAAAGCAGAATTCATGAAAGTGAAAATCTTATTAAGTTTGTCTTATTCTTTATTTTTAAAGTTGATTCTTATCCAGTATTTATTGCTAGTAGATTCTTTTCCTTTCATTACATTTAGATTTTGTTGCATTTGTTATTTGCAGTTTTATTAAATGATGATGGTTACATCCAGTTTTTATAGATTCAGAAAATATTCCTTTCAATGTAATATCTTAAGGCCAAAAGAGTTCTGTAGAATTATTCATTAATGCACTCTAATGATGCTAATATTTACTTACTTAGGTAAACTCGTATTCATATTTCATTATATGATTGGTATTATTGTGAAATTATGTACTGGAATTGTGCATGTGTTTAGTATAAAAGTGCTACTTTGAAAAATCATTTAAATATAGCTAACATTATAAAAGAATATTAAGAAGCAACGAGGGAAAAGGTATTTAATTAAAAAATTTGGTAAATCATTTCCTGAAAAATTTAAGCACATTTAATGGTTTTGCTCCTTTTCTAAGCGAATCTTCTCCAGTTGTAATTGTTGAATGATTGTATATTCTCATAAATATCACCTGCCATTTGAATATTTGCTGGTATTCTAATTATTCTATTGCTTTTGCTTATGGTGATGTGTACACAAGCTTATATTTTTCAATGCCGTGTGCATTTCACCTAATTATATGTTGAGTTAAAGCAATTCACATTAGTCACATGATAATATATTTTTCAAGCTGTTTAAGTGAGGGTAATGTAGCAGATACCCTTCTTCTGAAATTTACTGTGCATCTTTAAATGCAAATTCTAACATTTCTTTACCTTTACGCTAATGATCTATTTACTTACTTCCATTTTGAAGATAAAAAATAAAGTTGATTGAAGAAGGAAAATATTATTTGAATTTGATGCATGATTTTATATCTTTTTCTTGCATCACATGCCTCTTTATACAGAGTGTCCCAAAAAGGTGGAACAAGCTTTTATTTCCTTAAATATTGATTTTAGACATATACTTCCAATTACAAAGTTTCTCCAAATAAGGTAAGAATTTGTGTGAAAACACTTTGGCTTCTGTGGAATTTGAAAATAAAAAGCTACGAAAATTAAATTTTTATAAGTGCCCCATAGAGCAAAAGTGTTAAAGAGTGAAATGTTCCTCTTGCACTCATCTATGCATAAACTAAGTTTCACAATTCTGTTTGCAAAACTTACAGAGATATGTTAATTTTTTAATTTCAATTGGCTGCTCACAAATTTATATGGAGATGTTTATTGCAGAAATGCAAATTTATTCATCACAGAAAAAAAGCGAAATGAAAATATTTGTCAAGTAGTATATCAGCCAATCATCACGGATTGAAAATAAATTGCCAATGACACATACTGTTACTCAGTTTCATTTGTTGATAGTTTCAACTATCAACTTGATAAAGAATGGAAAGGCAACTTGAGAAAATAAAAACTTAAGGTATAACAGGAAAATAACCTAATATTGAAGAAGAATACTGAATTATTTGTTCTTAGCATTGTGCATATTAATAAGCTTTACCTAAAAACAGTAACGACTCATCCTTTAGGTCTGCAGAGTTGCAGATCTCACTAAAATTATTTTAACAATTCGTATTTTTTTTATTCTTTTTTGCTTATGTCTCCACTCTGAGAGTTTAATTATTAACGAAAAAAGATAAAAACGAGAGAAGAAAACAGAAAATGAATGAAAAAATAAAACAGACACAGGATGGGCTGAGCACCAAATAATTTTGGAAAGCACTAAAATTCGCTCATTGCGTACAACTAAGTGACGTAATGGACGAAGACGAATAGCTATTCTTTCTGTCTTTGAACTTGGCTAGAACTGGATTTTCAGATGCTCCTGTTTTGAGCTAAAAACCAACTAATGTTCTTTTTTCCCCTTTTCAATATTGCCCATGGTTTGCCTTCATGCTCCGTATTTTTTTTTTCATTGGCTGTTTTTAGGTTTCGAATTCACTTTCATATTGCCTCAACGGGAACTTGGCCGGTTCCTACATATTCAATTTCTCTTATTAAAATGGAACTTACCAAAAAAAAAGGACTATAATTATCTAAAATACAATTCAGATAATTACAACTACAAGTTTGAACTATTTAAAGGTAAAGTTATTTTTGAAAAATTGTATTTCAATTGTATTCTAGTAATATTTTTATATCACTGCTTGTTTCTGAGCAGATGAACTGTGGCTGCTGATACATCGCAGTGAATATTTTTGAAGGTTCACAAGATGAACTATTTTTGTAAATGCTTCAATTTATGTATTATTTGACTAGTTTTTAGATTTAGCAAGAGTTAACAAATGCATTGTTATTTCCTGACTCCGCCCTTTAAACAATTTTTTTAAATATGTATATTATCCCTAAAATGTACGTTGAAAGACAAGCAGTAAGAAGTATGGAAAAGTGGTCTAAGTCAACAACTTTGTCTTCCTATATATCTGTAAGTTTTGCAGTTAGAATCGTGAAACCTTGTATGTGAATAGATGAATGTAAAAGAGACATTTTACTAATTGACATTTTTGCTCTGTGGGGGGCCGTATAAAAATTTAATTTTTGTAACTTTTTATTATCAATCCCCTTAGATATCATAGTATTTTGATACAAATTCTTATCTTATTTGATGAAACTTTGTAATTGGAAGTAAATGTCTAAAATCAATATTTAAGGAAATAAAAGCTTGTTCCACCTTTTTGGGACACCCTGCATATATGTGGACAAAATTGTGAAAATCTTGGAAAAAGTATATTTTTGATCATTGAGGGTTTAGAACACGACTTGTTTTTGGAGTACTTCTGTGGAATTATATATTGATGGAAAGATTTTAATTAATTAACAAGGTTTGCATTATCTGCATTCTATCAAAAGTTATAACCTAATGATCAGCAAAGGAAAACACAGTTTGCTTAGGGTGAGATAAATAGCTTTTCTTCATTTGAGTATAGCTGATAGTTAGAGAGCCAGTGTGTGTGTCTTCTTGTTTTAGCAGTAAACTAAGCAGGTCACGGTAGGGTTAGCAAAGTGTTACATTGAAGCTGAGAAGAGAATGTTTGTCGTTGTGTTTTGATTGTTATTAAGTTGATTATTTTATATTTCTTACAATGAGTGAGCTTATAAGACATAGTAAAACTAAACAAAAATGTCTCAAAAAGAGTTAAATGGTTCTTTAATATAGCACTATTAACCCTCTAACTGCTTATCCCGTGATTTCCGTGTAAGTATTTTCTGCTACATCGTGCAATTTTTGCAATGTATTGCGCTTACTCATTACTATTGCAGTGTCGAATCGTATTATATTTATAGAGTCTTGCACATAAATAACAATTCGCTTGGTGTAACAGTATTTAAGCATGTTTGCGAACGTTGTTTCTAAATAGCGATTTTTAAAAAAAATCGGCAGTCAGAGGGTTGTTGTATTACAGGTAAGATTATAGTTATAAGTAAGTAGTTATGAGTAACCACAAGTAGAGCTACCTGAATGATAGTCGTCTAAAAGTCAATATGGGAACTGGGAGTGGAGTCCTAATGGCTATCACTGTCCTTGACCCAGCCCCTCCTACAGGAGGTACTTCTCATCATCAGAGTGGGGGTAACTCAACCCTGTACCATTACTATACCCACTAGGGAACCAAGAACCTACTTACTTATTTGGCAGCTTCTTATTCATGTACTTGTGGTGCTCCCAGGGGTTAGTTATGAGTAAGACAAGGAAGTAGATGGAAACTTAACTAAAAGGTACATTTCTAAATTTTTCAAAGGTATAAGAGAACTTAGTTGCTGTGAAAAAATAGATAAGTAAGTCAGACAAAGGTGCACAAAAGCAAGTGATGGTAGAAGAATTGAGTGATTGTACCTAAATTAAGAAAGAAGATCATCTGGGGTTCAAGAAGAAATGCAAAATGCCGTGTTCAATTGAGAGCAAGGACTATTTGACATAGATGGTAATGATTTAATTTCAATGTTAGAATTCCATTAAAAACTATTTTTTTTTATCTCTCGAAGATTGAAAACATTAAACTGAAATAAAGCAAATATGAACAGTGGAATGATGAGGTAGTGACATTTGGAGTGATGAAGCTAAAATCTTCATGTTTGGAGAAAATTCATTCAAAGCATTCTGATTGTATTATATCTGATTTGAAACATCCATTTAGTATTATGATCTTGGGTTGTATCATTTCAAAAGGTGTGGGAAGAATTTGTCGTATTATTGAGAATATAAATATTCAAATATATAAAAATAGTATACTTGAACCTAAATTCAAGCCTCCCATGTATAACTTTTCCTGAGGTAATGCATTTGTATTTAAGCAGGACTCAGATCTGATTCATGCTACAAATGAGTTTAAAAAAGTGATTTCTAGGTAATCATATTTCACTGTTGCACCAATGCTGAAAGGACTCGGGAACTAATCAAAAAGTTTTGGAGCTGTGTAAAGAAACTTGTGTGGAAGAAGTAGCCCAGCAATAAAATCCATTTGAAAAGATAATATAATTGTAACAGCTATAGGACATTAAAAAAAACATCAGCCCTATCTTGCAAATGCATTGTAATTAAATTTAATGCTGCCCTACTGAGTATTAACTAACATGATGAGAATTTTTGTATATCTTTTTGAGTTCTTTCTTCTTTGTAACTGCTGGTCTAATGAAGACCTCTTTATAAAAGTTATTCATTATATTTTTAGATGGAATTATCTTTCCATTGAGATATAGTTTTATGTTATTACTTAAAAAAAATTTTAAAAACCATTGAAATTCAAAATACACTTTTGCCTGGTGGTTTCCACAATTTTGATCAATAGTACGGTATTGGAAGGCTTTTCTATCAAATTCCTGAAAATTACATAGAAATTAATTCAATCCATATTCATTAAAACCTTGTAATTACTGGTGAACTGTAGCTGATAAAATGAAAGTGAAGGGATGAGTTTTGTAAATGGCTTTTATTATAGTAAATTTTAGACTTGATACAGTTTCTCTTTTTTTGTCAGATTTTTAAAAAATCTGTGTTGCTTTTTCATAGTTATTTTATACTTTTAGATAATTTGAATTCAATGGTAAGTTTCACCATTAAATTTCAAGACAGTTTTTAGATTGTATTTTCAGATTGATTTTGTTAGAATCATTGAGTCAGAAAATGTTTTTAATGTCACCTAAATTTGTATTTGAATAAATTTTTACTTTGAATAATCTGAAGGATTTTAAATCTAATAAATTATAATTAATGTCACACAATTGAATCTTATTATATTAGTACATTATCTCTTTACTGATTATCTCAACTTACCTTGAAAATTTCAAAACCTGTGTAAAAGTATATTTTATTGAACATTGTTTTTCTTTCAATATTTTTATATTATTTACTTGAAATTGAATTTTTTAAAAAAAGATTTACTTATATTACATGTATTAGTACTCATATACAAGGTTGTTTCCATCAATATTTATTACTTCATTTTTGTTCTTATAAAATATTAATCTATAATTGTAAAGCAGAAAATACATGTGTCTGTCAGTCACAAAAACTCCTCCTAAACGGTGTACCGTAGCAACACGAAATTTGCACATGACATTCTAGAGCACATTTCTAGGTCAATGGTGCTATTTTCAACTTTCAGAGTTAATTAGTTCTTAAGATATTTAATAAATAACGAAAATTAGCCACTGTTCAGCCTAATGCTTAGACGTTTTTTTGCCAGTAACTTCTGAAATATTTATTATACGATTATTTTTATGCCATTTTAAAGAGCAAAATATTATCTTTTTAATGATATTAATTCCATTGCGATAAAGTGTTTTCTTTGATTGTTATTAAGGTTTAAAAATACATATTTAACGCAATTTCTAACAATACTTTTTATTCTTATAGAAATAAATTCAAGCCAATTTATTGTTTTGCGCATGGGCTTTTGTCAATGTTAAAGTTAATATAAGAAAATATTGTTTTCTTTGAGCATAAACAACAAAGTAGACTTTTCACTTCCAGTTTCCTGTTGTTGTAGCATTTACAGCTTTTAATACGCTTACACAGTTATCCAATGACGTTAGTGAATTATTCTCTTGATGTTTTGTTTAATTTTCACAAATTTTTAAGTGATCCTAATGAGTGTGTGCTAAGCCTTCAAGGCTACTTAGTCAGGTTCCTATCATAGGAAGAGGAAAAAGGGAGGGGGGTAAAAGATGTTCTAAGATATCTGTCGCAAGAACATCTACTAAATGGTGAATAGCCTTGACATGAAATTTGCTTTAGATTAATTCTACTTTTTTAAACTTTCAAATTAATTACTTCTTAAATATTTAATTAAGTAACAAAATTAAGCCAATTTTCGGCGTTTTATCTCAGTTTTTTGCCAATAATTTCAGAAAAATATATTGCACATAGATTATTTACATACTATCTTAAAATATTGTTTTCTTTGTATGTTAACAGAAAGGCAGAAATTTTATTTAGCTTTTATTTCATAGCATATACCTCTTTCAATATGTTAGCACCACAACACAATGATGTTAATTACTCTCTTTACGCGATGCTTCATTTAATTTTACAAATTTTTTTAATGATCATAATAAGTGCATAAAATCCTTCAAGATTGTTGAGCCTACTTCCTACCAGAGGGAGAGGGCCTAAGGAGAAAAAGAAAGAACACTGAACGGGTTTTTCCCCGGTCAGTTCCAAAAACACTAAAGAGAAGTGAATTGTAGTTCAGATAATGGCAAAAATACAAGATATGAAAGAGTTTCTGCTGTTGCCGTAGCAATGATGGGGATGGTAAAATGGAGTCTGAAGGACTACAAGATTCTTGCCAGGTTGTTCAAACTAAAGAGAAAAAAAGAAAAGGGTGTTTCACTGCTGATCCAAAGTGTCAGTTGATTAACGAAAATCAACGAAAGACGCTTCCGCGAAAAATACTTTTATTAAATTGAAAGTGTTTTTAGTAATTGGACTTGAAAATATTTTTATCCTGAGAAATGCCGGGTATATCAGCTAGTATATATGTGATATTTTAATTTTTTAACTTTCCTAAATAATCTTAACGACACCTCATTTTAAATACTTCTACTTGCATCATAATTAACGCACTACAACTTTCTTTTCAAGTCGCGTGCCTTTTCCGGGAAAATTCCCTTCTCTGGGTACTTAAGTGTTCTGCACATTAATTTCTGCCTTTTTTCATGCCAGCATGTAAGCTTTCAACAACAACGCGCCGCTCAATACTGGTCATGGAGCTACGTAAAAATTGAATACTTTACCTATGAAGAAATAACGTAATATCTTGAATGCCTGAATAAAAGAAGATTAAGCCATATATTGTCTCTTCCATGATCAAAATGGACTACATTTCACCTTTTTAAAGCCTGATCTTATATATATATATATATATTATAAAGTCAAGTGCTCCCTTCTTTTATCATTTATTTGATTTTTTTAAAAATTATCCCTTTTATACAGGGTGTTCTGTTAATGGACCAACAAACTCAGAGGATTGTTTGTTAGTAGACATTAAGAGGAACAAAAATTGCAATGGAACATGGTGTTGCAAACCACCTTGAGAGGGTGAAACTCGCGAAAAACACTTGCAGGTTTCAATGTTACACTGGAACAATAAAAAGTACAATAATAACTTCAAAAAGATTTATTTGATTAATCATCACAAGAGTTGTTGGAAGTGGCGGCCTCTGACATCTTTGCACAGTCCACAACAACAAAAAAATGATTCCCGGACACACTCGAAGATACCAGGTATGCTTTTGATGTCTGCTACAGCGACGGCAATCCATGCTGTGAGATCCTCTGGTGTGTCCACAGGCGTCACATCAATGAGTGATTTAAGGTGATCCCATAGGAGAAAATCACATGGATTGAGTTCTAGTGAACGTGGAGGCCAAGCAACGGGTATCAAAAGTCCAATCCACCTCCTTGGGTATTTAACATTGTGCACCGCATGGGAAAAATGTGCCTGACACCATCATGCACGAATCACATGCCTTGCTGCCTGCAGCTGGCACACTTTCCAGAAATTCTGGGAAGATGTGTTGCAGAAAAACATGGTATGTTGATCCTTTCAGGCCTTCGAGCAGCAAGTGTGGCCCAAGAGATAATCACCGAGGATTCCTGCCCACACGTTGACAATAAACCTCTGTTGAGATTTCCATAGTACACTGCATAGGGATTATCCATCGTCCACATGTGTGCATTATGTGTGTTGACAATGCCTTCTCGCGTAAAGCTGGTGTCATCAGTAAATAAAACAGTGGCCGGAAATAGAGGATTAGAAAGTCTGGTGATGTCAAGCATCCGGGGCATAAACTGTTCACGATGGAGATAGTCGTCTTTGGTTAGGAGTTGTACCTTCTGGATGTGGAAGGGGTACATCTTTTCACTATGCAGAACATTCCAGACTGCTGTGTGCTGAACATCAAGTTCAGCTGCAACCACTCATGTGCTTGTTGACGGGGAATCGGCAAACTGTTGCAACATGGTTTCTTCCATTTGAGGAGTGCGTACATTGCACTGTCTCCCTGCATCACGCCATGCTGGGTGAAAGGTCCTTGTATCCCATAGTAGTTGATCGATCGTGGCAAAGGTAATATGATGCGGACAACACTACATCATATATTGCTGTTGTTACATCTGCTGTGTATAACATGATAATGTTTTATACGCTGGCATATTATCTATAAATTGATTGATGCGTTATGCAAACGCTCTACAGGGCACACCATTGATCCTAGAACTACCATATTTGTCAGGTAGCTACGTTTGCGAAGAACTCACTAAGAAAGGTTTTCAAAATTTTAATTAAAATTGTAACGTTTTACCTCAATAACCATTTTAAATCACTTTAAAATTTAAAAAAAGAGTTTTGAGTGATTTTTTTATTTTGGTGAAATGTGTCTTGTAATTTGAATAAATTTAATTTTGAATTCAATTTTAATAATGTTTTTTGCTTATATAAATGCAGGCAACGTAATAGCAAGACAGTCAATAATTGGTGTGAATATTCTAGTAGCTCTCATTTGACTAACAAAAATACATAATTAGATATTTTTTTGAGTTAATTACTAACCAGTGCTTTAACATATTGCAAAACATTCAATGTTTTTTCAACATGATAAAGATTTTAGGCTTCCATTATTTCTGTAAATTGGGTGACGATAAATTCGTTACACACAGAATCCATTAGCTGATGCAAGCAAGCCAGATGAATGAAGCATTATCATATGAAGTTTCGGAGTAGAGGCTCTAATCTTTTTTTAAGCAAACCGCTTTTCTATTGAGAAGTATTTAATGTGCAAATAATAAAGAAGTTCTGCAAGTGTATGCATATTTAAGATAAACTATTTTAACATAAGTAATGGTAAAATAGTAGACATTTGAAAAGAACTATTTATTGTGTTTCATTTCGAGATTTCTTATGATAAAACCAGTCTCTTTAAGCTTCTCTTTTTATTATAAAATTTGAATTGTATTCAATATTTTGGTAAAGAATGTAAAGTTTATTGTTCTCTCTATGCATGCCCTATCCTTAAAGTTTGTTTTTTGATTTTAGAATATTTCTCGCCAATGAATCAAAAATTCATTAGTATATTCAACAGTATTTATTTTCTATAGAGAGATGATATAAAAAAATGGTGGGAATCTAAGGGCCCACTGCCATCTGCTTGACTGTAAATCAGATGCATATCAGCGTATTCTTCATTCGTGTAGTCAGCTATCACAATACTCATTGAAACAGACAACTAACTGCTACATGTGCTTACTACCGCAATAGCACTAATTTACGTTGGCCGCAGCATGTGATCCTATCCCAGCGCATGCTCTTCGTGATTCTTCTTATGTCATTATGAGTAAACCCACAAACATATTCAGGGTCAATTGACTTCCACCTTTTATCTCCTCTGGACTCGGAGCCTGCATGCGTTTTTCGTGATTTTCACCCGTTCAACGTGGTCTGCAACACCATGTTCCATTGTAACTTTTGTTCTTCTTGATGCCTACTAACAACCCTTTGAGTTTGTTGGTACATTAACAAAACACCCTGTATAATTCTAAGAAATTCTAACAAAGAAATGCTAGTTAGTTTTAAATATTAGTTTTCTCTGAAATTTCTTAACCTCTTCAGGACGGCCGCTCGCTGAAGGAAACGTGCCCACCGGCTGGGAGCTGGCAAGCGCAGTCCGTGCCCACCGACCGAAGCATTTTATTCCACTAAGCCTAATATGCATTAAAAGTGCGTGTTGCATAATAATGCATAAAAAGTGTCCTTTAAATAGAAATGAAACCATTTTTAAATACGCGGTAAACGATATCATATTCTAAGTCATAAAAAAAGTTTAATTAAAATACTTGATTTTTAATAATAAAAATTAAAAATATAGTGTATTTCCCTATAATTGAAAGTGCCTAAATAAACACTAGATTATTGATGCAAAATTCGAAATTATAGGAAAAAATAAATATTTACATTCAATATTATAAAATACTTCAAGAAAATTGTAATAATTAACTCTTCAAAGCCTTCTGAAAAATCTTCTATTTTAGGACTCCACTGACATGACGGAATTGGAATCTATATATGGGTACTATCCTCTTCTAATTCAGAATTTGATGATTCATAACTATCTAAAGAACTCTAATAATTTATTGCTTTATCACTATCGTCGGAAAAATCCATAAATTTGTCATTTAAAAATTTACATATTTCCTCCTCGGAAAGTTAACGCGTTCTTGTAGTAATAACTACAAAAATAAAACAGAGAGGCATAAAAACATAAAAATCCTTGACAGAATATCTCCCATAAAATCTCAACCCAAGCGAGAGGAAAAACTATAAACAATCACTCCAAAGTGAGTTAAAGAGCTCTTGAACACATGCTTCTATTTACACTCGCCAGCACGTGTTTCTGTTTATACTCTCAAAAATCAAATAATTGTAATAGAATAATTCACAGACATGTGGCCGACTACAATCTGACCTCGGAGAGAGAAATACTAATGTACGGGACCAATCTTTTGAAAGAAACATGGAATAGTAATGCCATCTGATAGAAAACATTTTGTTCCAAAAGCCAAATGCATACGTGCGGCTCTCGGCCCACAGCAGCACTTTTTCTGTAACGCAAGGATGCGGTGCTCGGCCCTGAGATGAGTCAAGCTGAAACGCACATATGTGGCACTCGTCCCAAAGGGGTTAAGTGTAGTAAATATTTTGTTATTTGATAGAACTGGAGTGTTCATGGAATACTTGTTTACATTAAATATGTTAAATAAAAAATATAAATGTTCTTTGATAAATAATAAAATTTTTAGCATCGGAATTTTTTTCGTAGTTAATTATCATTATTAATAATTTTTTTACTACAATATTATAATTTTTTATTACAGAATTTGCCTTTCCATTGGAAAATGAGGCATTTTTTACCCCTGAATATTCTTTCCTTTTGATGATCATCTATTGTAAGTTTAATATAATCCTCTGTATACAGATATGAGTATACATAATCTTATGTAATGAACCTAGAAGGTGAAGTTTCTGATGAAATGTTGGAACTTTATTTCACTGCACTTTAAATAAAAAAAATATCTGAAATAAAAAAAGTCAAGTTGTTTCATGATTGTTAACTTTCTATTTTTTATTGTTTAAGCTTTTTTGGTTATTTCTGAGAAAAATGAGTTATAGTTTAACACAATTTATTGCTTCAGCTATTTAATTAAAATAACTGAAAAATTTTGTAAAGAAAATGCATAACCTTTTGCCCTCAGAAAATTCAAGTTTATGTATATATTGTTCTAAATATGTCGTATATTGCCTAAATTTTCACGTATATGATTGAAGAATTTTTGTAGTATTATTTAACATAATATCCCTTTTAACCAAGCAAATATGATATAATGAACATATATGCAATTCATACACTAATTGGTTTAGTTCATTGTCACTGTGTCCTCTTGAGACTTATTTGTCAAAACAATTGTTATGAACCGAAACAAATTAGTAATTCATATACTAATTATTATTAGTGTGCATGTTTGAAAACAGATTCTGTGCTGATGAAGAAGTAGTTAGAATAATAAGATTTTCTTTAGCATTGTTTATCATTTGAAGTATTTTCTTAACCTTTTAACCTGTTAGTGCCCAGCGCCACATTTACAGGACAGTTACATCTTACTTCTGTAGCTAAATTAAACACATTCCATTGTTTCTTTTTTGCTTTATGTTAGAAGTCAATATGTATTCCCAAATTCCTAAACAAATTTCAGCTGGCATATACCACCCATTAGTGAGATTTAAGTCAAGTGTCGTCATTTGGGAATTTTTTTTTTTTTTGCGTTGATTTATTTTTAGATTTATTGCATGGAATTGGAAAGTAATCTTTATTTTTTTGATATTTTACTATATTTAAAAATGTATATATATATATGTATAAAAAAGATTTTTAAATGACTCATTGCAAATTTCCAAAAAAAAAAAAAAATACTTTGCAGCTTTCTTAATTTGTTGTTCTAAACATAATTTAAAAGAAATTTACTGACTAATATTTGTTTTTAATGATAAGATGTCAAACTTCAGCTATTTAATATGTAAAGGCAAAAAATATACTTTGATTGAATTTATTTTTAATATATACCTCATTTTTGCTTATTGACATTTACCTTTGCATTATGTAAATTATGAAATTTGGATTTGTTTTTCCTTCCTCGGAGCTTTAACAAATAGATGCGAATTTCTTTGTGTTCTTTATTTTACTAATGTTTAATAGTGAACCGATAAAATGCACTGGAAAAAGCAAGATGACCAGTAATAACATTAAGTTTATTACTGTATTTTAAAGATCAAGATATTTCACATATCACAACTGTTAGAGTCAAACCAAGATGAAAAATATAATGGTAGTTTAAAATTTTTGTCTCAGAAGAAAACACCCTTTTGATGAAAAACTGTTGGTTGATAACAGATGTATCACTGTGAACCAATCAAATCTTTTTAGAGAGGCAATTTTATTCCTCATGGTTATTCATATGAACTAGAGGTGTTCTGAATAACCACTTATTCTATGTAATTATTTCATTTCACTGAACAACAGAAGGAAACTGCATATTAAAAAGGAAGTGCTTATTTGCAGGTAATGTCAAATTCAATATCTCTTCTGTAGGACCTTTTTTTTTTGGGGGTGTGTGTGTGTCTGTTTTCCCTTTTTTTTTTCTGTAGGATTGTTCTTTTTTATGCTTGAGATTATGAAATTTAAAGTTATTTTAGGAGATTTTTCAGTATTTCAACAGAAACTTATGATGTTTTTGATTTTTGTTTTCTGGTTTTAGGTACTTATTTCCCAGGAATCTAATTTAATTTTCTGTAGGCAAAGTATTTATTGAAGCATTTACTAGTGAAATTGCACCTCAAATATTTAATCAAAAATCAAATTTATAATTTGGATGAGCTCCATCCCTAAAAGATGTCTTATTCATCATCAAAACAACTCCATTCAGTCAACGGAGACTTTGAGTCAATAAATCTTCTAATAACAGCACAAGCAAAATGCAAATTTTCATTGAAGAAATTCTTACCATTTAAAATTTTAACAAACAGACTACACAGAGCCAAAATTCTTTGACTAACTATCCTCGTGCAACCTCTGAGCAAAGTCTGGGCAGTTCAGTTGTTAGAGCTTTGGCTTATCATCAAGCAGGGTGCGAGTTTGAATCATGTTGAATCTTTTCCTGCTCGCAGCAGCATGACCAACTCTGCAGAATTTGTATTTCAGATAATTTCAAAAATTATGTCTGTGAAATTCAGTATTTTCTTTAATTTTACTCCTTTGTCCAAACATAGTTTATTATCAGACAAATTTAAAATAGTTCCTTTTCTAACTTCCTTTCTAATGCTTAGAAGTGCTTTAAATTTAAAAGAATAAAATCATTTTTTAAAAAACTCAATTTTATTTATGTACTAAATAGTAGAATTTTTTTATTTTAATTATTTTCTGCTTTTTAGTCTTTAATTTATAATTCATTATTATAAACAAAATGAATTATATATTAAAGACTAAAAAGTAGGGAAAAAATTGTAATGTTTTTCCCTGAAATTCGCTACAAAGTGGCACCACATGTATGGAATAGATTTAATTTAATTAATCAATTTACTGATAATTAAGTTCTAAGAATATTAAAATAATCTATTTTCATCTAGAACTCACAAGTGTTTAAAATAATAGAATGGAAAATACATGAAATAATTTTTTATCTGTTGTTACAGATTTATAAAATCATCCATAGGTACAATACCTGCAAATAACATTTTATTCATATGTATAGTACCTGAAAATAACGTTTTATCTGTATGTACAGTACCTGCAAATAACACTTTATCTATAGACACAGTTCCTGCATCTATTTAAAAAATACAATCAAGATTAAATCCGTGTTACAAAAATTAATGTTTGTGATTAATTTGGTTAATATTTATTGACTTTTATTTAAATTATATTCAAGTGTCAGATTTTCATAAGTTCATCAGTTTTCATCAAGTGTTGGACTTTAGAAAGATGGTTTTTCTTTTTTAGTAGATAGTCATGCTGACTAAAATTAGGATACCAATTGACAGTTGGTGCTGAATGGTATTACAACTCCATCAGTCTGTAATATTTGATAAATGGTTAAAAAAAAAACATCCCATCTGATTTTTAAGATTTTATTTATATAATGATCATGCATTCTTTCAACAAGAAATGTATTTTCAAGCAAAAGAAAAGACAATTATTTTTTCCTGTCTATCATATTCACTTGAATTAACCTTAATGTTACTTTTTATTTTGTCAATGAGAACTTGGTGTAAGTGAAACTTATTATTGGATAAATGTTAGTTGATGTAGAAACAAGTTTGGTGTATAAATATTCTTCAACCAATGTTTACTTTTAGCTTATTAGAAACTTTTAGTCAATAGATAATGATGATAGAAAGAAACATTTGTAAAAAAAATGTTATATGTTATGCCTTATATGAAAATGAATCAGATAGCCAAATATAATTATTTTTTGTTAGTTATATACCATAATTTTTGTTTCATGAGAATGTGTTATTCATCTATCATAACTCTTTATTCAAAAGAATTACTACATTTTGTTCTTTGCATTAAGAATAATAACGATGAAATTTTGTTTTAACTATCTTATCTGGAATATTTTTCTTGGGTCTCAAATGTAAGATTCTGTAAGAAAAGACAGTGACACATGTAATGTTTTATCAAGAACTTTTGTTTTCTAAATGCTAGTCATGATGTGTTTTCTTTAATGTGGCATAGTACAGTCTTTCATTTTCTTTTGCTATCTGTTGCTGTGAAATAGAGAGCTGTGTGCATTTTTATATTATGGTCATGCAAATTACTTTAGCAAAAATTCAGTTGTCCAAAAGGTTGCATGAAATTCTTTCCTACCAACTGTAGGTTTTTTACTTTTTGAAAACTGAAATGGTGACAAAACTTAAAAAAAACCCTTAAAATACACTTACATACTGCAGCCTTCACTCAAGAAATAAGTATTCCAGCTGCCTAAGATTGAATCTCATGATATGTTGACATTAATTTGATTATAATAGCAGCTGAAAATTCATTGCACCAGTGAATTGCAAAATGAATTTAAAGAGATGGAAAAATCACTTGCAATTTTAGCTAAATTATTTGGAAATTGATTGAATAACATCTGACTTTGTTTAAATTGAATAAGATTTATTGTGTAAAAAGCTTGTTAAAAAATGAGGAAAATATTTTGGTCTGATCCCCATTAATGGTGTAAATATTGATTGATTTTGCACTACAGAGTGGATAAATTTGTTGAATTTAAATTTGTCACTAATTATGTTTGTATATATGGACATATTATGTCTATTTTGAATGTTTAAATCATAACATTAAATCTTCTGTATTCTAAAGACATTGTTTTTAAATGAGGTATTTTAATACATTTGTTTTCTCTTTTATAGCCTTCCTATGTTTACTGTCTTACGTCGCTTCACAATTCTGATGACTCTTATAGGAGAATATTTTATCCTTCAGTATGCATTTTATGTTTATTTTCCTTATTTCTATCGAATGTCTAAATATATCTATTTAAAATTTTGTTTACATAAATGTGCCATGCATTCAAAATTATGAGTATTTGCTAGTTTTTCAAAAAAGTATAAATTATGAAATATTTGTATGAGATCTGTTTTGCTCTGTGTTTATTGCATGCTGATTTATTACTAGAGTTTGTAAATGGAAGTTAAGGTATTATTTATTATTAAAATGCTATTAAATTTTTTTTGAACTCCAAAAAATGTTTAGTTTAAATTAATTAAATTTTGAGATTAATCCTTGTTATCAAACTACTTATTGTATCTTAAATATTCTAATTCTATAGAATTTAAATGCTTTATTATATTTTCCTAGTACACGCCAAAGTTGTCCCATTGTAGCTACTGTTATAGCTATGGTTGGTGGTGCCATTATAGCTGCTGTGTGAGTTTCATTTTGAAATATACTTTAATTTTTTTTGTTTTATTTAGCAAAAATAATACTTTTCTTTTTTAATTGGTTTTGCTTTAATTATTCTGTTTTATTAAGGACTCTTTGAAATTCGAATAAGTGACTTGGATTATAATTAGTGACTTTTAATTTGTCCAAAGTTATTAACATATAACCTAAATAAATAACAAAAATGTATCATTCTGAAATATGTTTCTTTATGAAATGAAAATAATATAGCTGGTAATATTTATTTCAATTTGTTTTTAACTAAAGTAGACCTCAATCTGAGGGAAAAAAATAAATATTATCATTTTTCAACTCAGCCTTTTTTAGAGGGGAAAAATTAATTTCTTATTTATTTTCAATCACAATTATTTTTGTAAATAAATACGTATAATTGTGTTAAAGCATTATTATTGGGTAAAAAAACAGTAATTAGGGGCATTGGTGGTATAAATTGAGTATATTATATAAAATTTTTAATAATTCTAAAATAAGCACAGATAATATATATTTATTTATGTTCTTAGTTACTTTATATTATGGTGAGTTTTACAGCATTTGTTAAAATGATTCTTTTATTAAATTTTGTTGCTATTAAATATATTATTTAAGTATCCTTGAGTATTTCATTAGTTAAAAACAAGTTTGTTTAATTGCCCAAAAAGTGGAACAAGTATTTTGTTGTAATAATTTGAAAGAGGATATTGTTTACAAAGTGGAGCATTTTTTTTATCATAAATTTTACATTTTTACCCCATAAATCTTACCATTTAAAATATTATCTATTTGAATGAAAGAAAATATTTTCTGAAAAAAAAATAGCAAGAATTGAATATAATTTAAAATTGAACCTTAATGAACTTTTTATACTTTTCTAACAGAGATGACCTGTCATTTGAAGTTCAAGGCTACATGTTTGTTTTATGCAATGATTTCTTCACTGCAGCAAATAACATTTGTGTTAAAAAGAAACTAGATGCCAGAGTGAGTATATAAGTCACTGTTTTTCATTTCAATAATTCTAAATATAGTTTTAAAATTTGAATAGTATTTGAATTATATTTGTACTAGAAATGCTTCAAGCTAAGTTCAATTTTTTTTGTTAATGCTCTTTTTTATTTTAGTGGGAGAATTTTCATTTTTTAAATCTATAACTAAATTTTAGTACTTCCAAAATATTCATGAATCATTTATTGCCATCAAATAATGAGACATTGTGTGCTTGTCATGCTTTTTATAGGATCTAGGAAAATATGGTCTACTGTTTTACAATGCTCTGTTTATGATAGTACCCCTAACGTTGTTATGGTGGTACTCTGGAGAAATAGAAAAGGTAA
Source organism: Araneus ventricosus (assembly GCA_013235015.1). Taxonomy (NCBI): domain Eukaryota; kingdom Metazoa; phylum Arthropoda; class Arachnida; order Araneae; family Araneidae; genus Araneus; species Araneus ventricosus. The sequence goes on along the minus strand of BGPR01001267.1, from coordinate 197,419 downwards.
TCATAGCTTTGTTAATTTAGGTCTCAGTAACATTTGAAATGATTATTTTTAATGCTGGCAATTATTATAATTCTTCTCTTTTATGCCTTCTTTTTTTTACATTGTAGTCAGTTTAAAAAGTCTTGACATCATTGACCTTTTCAATGTTTTTAAAATCGTTTTTGCCTATATGTATTGCATCATTTAACAAATTATTTGCATAAAATTATAAATCCTTCTATATGTATCCTATGTTATTAATATTTTCATAACTTAAGTTTTTGAATTTAAGTGTTGAATACTCCAAGATAAAAATTATCTGTACAGATTCTTGAAATTTAATTTTTGAAGGCTCACTGTAAGTGCTAAATAAAAAAAAAAAATTAGATGATGAAGTATATGAAATGTAAGTTTATTCTTTGAAATAATGTGAGTTTTTCATATATTAAAGATTGCTAAAATATTTATATTCTTCATAATTTTGGGCTAAAGTGGAGCAATATTAATGAATTTTCAATTCTTTTTATTGTAAAAATACTGAATTGATTATTCCTTTTCTTTAAAAATTTAGACCATGGCGTATCAGAGGTGGTTAGATGTTACATTCCTTACCTCATTCCTTCTTTCTTGCTTCATGGGTTTTGTTCTAATGTATTCTACAGTTTTATGCACTGCTTATAATTCTGCCTTGACTACTACAATAGTTGGGGTAATAAAAGTAAGTATGTTTCAGAAAATTTACTTGATTTGGTTATATAATGTAAAATAAAATTCTTGATACCCTTTAGTTCTTGATTTAACAATTTATGTGGAATTTGGAATTATTAATTATGTGTTTTGTCTTTTTAATACTTAAATATTGTGGCTCAATGGTGAGGGCTAAGTTATGGTTTCTGTTGATGTTTTTCTGCTCAATTCTGATATATGCAAATGCATGATGTATTATTTTTTTGTTTAAAATTGTGTTTGAAAATATTACTTATCCAGACATTGTCTGGATAAGTAATATTTTCAAATATTTTCAAATATATTACTTATCCAGACCAGTTAGTCTGTCATTGACCTTGTTTAATCAGTTCAATCAATGCATTCTGTAAACTGTTGTTTGCCTTTGTTTGAATTCTAATTTGTGCATGTAACTTCATTTATTTTGCATTATGTTTGTAAGTTTTTAAATATTGCTTTTTTTTTCAGAATATTTTGGTCACATATATTGGAATGTATTTAGGTGGAGATTATATTTTTAGCTGGACTAATTTTATGGGATTAAATATCAGGTAATTTCTTGGTGCAATCTTTTAAAATCTGATATTTGTATAAATTATGCATAAATAATGGAAGAGTAATAAATACATTTGAATAGCTATTTATGATGTGAGTAAAAATGCTATTTTTGTAAAATAAATTGCAAGGTAGTAATTATAAATTTAGTTACTTTTGTTATGTCCAGTTGATTTGCTAAAAAGACCTCGGTTTTTATTCCTGCATCGTAATGAAAATTAAAGAGCAATTAAAGGCTGAATACAGAGTGATTATATAAAAAAAAAAAAACTTTGCCGATATATGACCCCCTAACGAGCATACCACTATAAGGATTGGAATAAAAGCTTGCATGCAGGTATTATACGGTGCGCACCTCAAAAATTATGTGTTAAACAATAGTCTATTAATAAATAGTCTATGTAATAAACAATAGTCAGTTATGGTTACAGTGAAAAATTTCTGAATTTTCAAATCGCAACACCTACTTTTTTTTTATGGAAACATGATCCTCACAGTAAAAAACTTGGAAGTGGAGTTGGAACGATATTTTTAGGACAAAAACAGTAGCTCTGGGCAAAGATAAAAAATGCTTTCTAGCTATTATTTACTATTGGTTATTTTCGCTTTTTTCTGCGTCTCTCTCTATAGCTGCCATTTTTCACTCTAAAAATACCGTTCCATCTCCATTTAAAGTTTTTTCTGTGAGGTTCACATCTCCATGAAAAAAAGTATGTGTTACCATTTGAAAATTCCGAAATTTTTTCACTGTAACCATAACTGTCAGAGCTAGCCTATTGTTTTAAACATCATTTTTGAGCACATACCGTATAATACCTGCATTCAAAATTTTATTCCATTCCTTGTAATGGTAAGCTCCCTATGGGGTCATATATCGTCAAAGTTTTTTTTATATTACCCTGTATTAAAAAAAGATATTCAGATGTTTGCATCATAATGAGATGGCTTATTGTCTATCACTTCTGTTTACTTTCCTATTCCATCTGGATATTTTTCTTTACTTCCTTTTGATCCATCATCAAAAGGATTTTTTATTGGTTGAAGCTTGACAATAAAATTAGTTTGATTTAAGAGGGGTAAATCACAACTGTGTGCATTAATTGATTGCATAGAAAAAAAAATTCACTCCATGAGGGGGAAAAAATTCTTAAAAATTCCTTTTAGTATTATTATATTATCTGTGTAAACAGTGCTTAGTTTGCTTTATATATATCATATTTTCCAGTTTTAAGAGATAGAAGGTTTTTCCCCCCCTGGGAAAGTTAATCCTTTGCTTCATGTTGAGTTTGACTTAACATATGGTTTTGCTTTATTTTGACTTTTAAAATAAGTTTCACACATTGAAAAGTTTTAGGAGAAAGAAGTGTCGTAAAAAGTAGCTTGGATAGAATTGATTATACAGAGTTAGGATTATTTCAGAGTTTTTTCTTAATTGTGTGCATACATTGAGAATCAGACATCTATTTATGTAATTACTTCATTCAATTTATTTGATTTAATGCTTCTGCTAATCAGGAACAAAGCTGCACCAAGATTGAAGCTAATGCCTAAAAGGCTTGGATTATCAATATGAAACACCTATAAAATTAATGAAATTTTATGATACATTTTTGTATGGAAGTAAAACTGAGAGGTATATTCTAAAATTTCTTTAAAAAATGCTTGAAGAAGTAACATCAAGCATTATATGATTATTACTATCTATTAATTGATTATCCATTAATTTGCATAATATAAATTAAAGGGCAGATTCTCTTCTTTTATATTAAGATAGACACAAAGTTGTTTACTTTCAAACAAATGAATATAACCACTTGAGAGCAAATGACATAGTGAAGCAACTTGTTCTCTATGTTGCTTCTGAAACGAAATGTCACTAAAGACTTTTTAAAAATTTTTTTTGTTTTATACTTTTTCAATTTTTAATGAAAATTTTGGCAACAAATACTAAGTGACATGGATGCATTGAAAAAACATTTTCATGCAAGGATGAAAAATTCACATCAGAACTTTAACTTCTGTGAATTATGTAAAGTTTGAGTTCAGTAGTCTTTTCATGTATATTAAGACATTTTTCATCACATCTATATATATGAAGCAGAATGCATGTCTGCCTGTGCTTGTATTTGTTCTTTATAAAAGTCTACAATTTTTGTTCAATCTTGATTAAATTTGGCACATATGCTCTTCAAAACATGAGAAAGATCACTGAAAACTTTTCAAAGCCCAAAAGTTAATTAAAAATTAGGCAAGATTTTGGCACTTTTCTGCAATATCTTTTAAAAATATCTCCCAAAAACAATTTTGATACCATCTTATAGTTAAAAAAAATTAGTTTTTCAGTGACATTACTTTCACTTCTGTACAATTTTTTTAAAATCTAATTTTAACAAATTCTTTAAAATTAATTTTATGTGCAAATATACAGACATTAAACACATCAAGAAAGAATTCAGATAGAACACTAAAAAATAAAAAAAGCAGACAATTCACTGTCGATTAACATCTAATATCAGGATCAACTATTGAAATGGTTTAGTTATTTCATTTTGGAGGGAATTATTTTGAAATATTTTTACTTTTCCAAGAGTGAAAATAGATCATTGTACTCATAGTTTCCTGTCTCCCACAACATTTTGATACTAAAAAGACGGAGCAATGCTGGGTCTTCTGTTAGTCATCTATGTATGAGAACAAAATATGTTAAAGCAGTATTTTAGAAGTATGGAAAAATTTATTTCTGAAATTTTTTTTGATATAATGTAATTAAGTATTTAAGATAAATTTGGCAATATTGGATCAAAATAATTATTCTGAAACATTTTTGAATTTGCAATTAATGGTTTAGTGTATGACATATGTTGAAGACTTGTACATATTAGTTTTCAGTCATTTTTTTTTTGAATTTTTAATCATTGTTCAAAAATTGGGATGCCTTATGAGGTAATTCATTTCCTTTTGAGTTTTGATACATAATTGCCAGCATAATGCTTTCATAGAACGTTTTTTTTTTTTTTTATAAATCTTGTATAAATTTGTGATGACATTTGTAGCACTGATATGCAATTGAATGCATTATATATCATGAATTCTTGGTATTTAATTCCCCACATTTAATGTTATTGTTCATTATTTCATTATGTAAAGAAATAGAAAAGAAGTATGAAATTGCAAGTCATATTATTTTCTAGATATTTCTTTTTGGTGTTTTTCTTGTATTTAATTATTATTTTCTTGAAGATTATAAAAGAAACTGTTAAAATAAATTTGAATTAAAATAACTCAAAATATTTTATCATTACAGAACTGAAATTTAATATATCTGCCTATAAATCCATTTCATAAAAATCTCTTAAGAATACAGGCTTAAAATCATGGTTCTAGACACATGATAAATTCATACAATTAGTTTTCCTTTCAATTTTTCAGAGTGTTCAGAAACCAGTAAAAATTTCCATCTGATATGTATAATGTTTTGTAAATATTGTTGGAACATAGTAGCCAAATGAAATGCAGTCACACATTAGATGTTAGGAAAGTTTAGAAACTTGTTCTTTAAAATTCATTGCAGTGGGCCTTGAAATATTTTTAACCATAGTGATCAACACTATAATGTTAAGTAATTCCTATTTGTGAAATTTCTTTATGTACTAAAATATGAGCTAGATAGATTTGATAACTTGCATTGCAAAATACATAATTTGAAAGTCAAAGGAAATTATGATAATTTTCTCAAAATGCTATGTATGTAAATGTTAAAATGTAAATTTTATTTAATTATTTACTTTTGTATAAAATTTAATGTTTTGAAGCAAATATTCTTTTAAGGTTCTTAAGTAACACTTAATATTTTTAAGTTGCTTGTTGGCTTCATTTAGAACATTTTTGCTTCATTTACATTATTTTATTTTAGAATAGTTTTTATTGTCTTCTAGAGAGGTATGTATAGATTACATGGAATGTAATCTATATATTTAAGATAATTTGGTAAAAAAATATTCACCAAGTTCGCCAGCCCAAACACTCGACCAATTTCGACAATTTTTTTTTTCATTTGATAGGTTATGACGTCTAGATATGTCATCACGGGTCGCCAGCCCCCCCCCCCCCCCCGGGGGGGGGGGGGAAATGTTGAAATTGGTTGAGTGGTTGAGGCTGGTGAACTCGGTGAAGATTTCTTCCAAATTATTAGACCTTATAGAAATCCCCCCGCCCCAATCACCCGGCGGATTTCGACAATTTTTTTTAAAATGAAAGGTTATGACGTCTAGATATGTCATCAAGGGACGCCTGCCCCACACCACACATAAGCTTTCATATGAAATAAAAATTGTCGAAATCGGTCTGGTGATTGGGGTTGGGGGATTTCTACAAGGTTTACCCATAGACAATGTACAGAGGAGAAATGTTTTTTCTATTTCGTTCGAAAATGGGGGGGTGATGGGGACAATCGACCTTCCATTCAAATATAGATGTCATAAGCTTCCATATGAAATAAAAATTATCGAAATCCGTCGAGTGGTTGGGGCTGACGAACTGTCTGAAGGTTTTACCATCTTGATATATAAAATTCAATGTTTGTTTGTGTGTTTGAACTGTATACAATTTAACACCGCTTGTGGGATTACAACGAAATTTGGTACACATGTTCCTTAGCACCTAGAAGGATTAACTACTCAATTAAAAAGTTTCTAACTCCTAAAAGGGATGACCACCCCCCCCCCCGCCTAAAAGATTGAGTGTTTTTCTGACATAACTTTGTAACATATCATCTCCCAGAAACTATTTTTACACCCTCTTAAAATTAGCTTGTCAGTGACACCTGTTCTATTTCTATGTGACTTTCCCCCTTTTTAAGCAATGTTGAAAATTAATTTAAACACAATTTGTAAAAATGCTTTTTTATTCCAATATCTTTTAAAATGCAAAAGCACATGAGTGATTAAAAAGCTACATAGTTTTATATTTCTCTGTTTAATTACACATGCTCTTAAAGTTAAATTGAATTCTGTGAATATTTCCATCATTGGTTTTGTGATCACTTGATTTTAGCCCCTTAGATTTTTATATTTCACTGTTTAATTACATGCATACTTTTACCAACATTAAGCTTAAGTTGCTTTCTGTGGATATATGCTTTTGTGATCACACGATTTTAGCTCCTTAGATTTAGAAATGTATAAACAAAAATTAAAATTCGGCCAAATTGTTTTTAAATCCGCGTTACCATTCTGTCGAGTGCACACTTGATAATCAGGTAATCTATATGTTCTTAAGTTGAAGGTTTCTGGATTGGTTTTTGTAACGTATCAACGGACACTACGGTTGACATTCCATCATGAGCACGGTGCATCTTCTGTAATGAATATTTATTTCAGCAGTGCTGAATTTTGTAATTGTTGGTTTTTTATTAGTAGTTGATATCAAGATGTTTATCAAATAGTGGAAACAAGTTTTTAGAGTGTGTATTACACAAGCTTACAAGTCAACACATGATACTTAAATAAGATATTTGTAACATATTACAAATTAGGATGTGAATATTTTACAAGATATGGTGGGAACAAATAAACCTTGACTAACAAAAGATCAGCCAACGGTACATGAAGTAATGGGAATTTGATTGCTGAAGAGAGCGGTGAACCTCTCTTACTTGAAGTCTCATGTGGAACTGAAACAACATTTTAAAATTAATTTGATCCTTACTGAAATCCAATCTAAATGTTATGTGCTGTGGTTCATAATTATTAGAACGGATTGTTAAAATATTATCTTTTTTTCATAAAGTTTTAAAAACTTTATAATTTACTATTTTGTTTTGATTTTCTGGTACCTTATTTCATCCTTGATAAATGCATCTAAGTTTTAGCTATTTCATGAAATCTCACTACTTCTTAGAAGAGATTATTGTTTTAAAGAGTATATTTTAGCTGTTTAAAATTATTTGAACGGCTGATGATGAAGGTTATATTTAAGTGAATTCAAATTGGATTTGTTTTTATTTTGGTAAATTTTAAGAAAATTAATAGATAATTTATTTGGTAATTAATTATTTTGGTCTCTGAAGCAGTCAAGTCAACAATAATGTCCAAGAGTTTAGAGATTTTTGTTGATCATCGCCACCACATCATTGAAGATAGGAAGGATGGGGTATCGCATGAGAACCTAGCGAAAAGTAAAATTCGTCAGAGTCGGGCATCTACTATTTGTGCAAGAAGTATGAAACGACAGGATTCATCGAAAGCAAGAGAGGGTGAGGCAGAAAACCGAAAACAAGTGCAAGAGAAGACTCTGGGATTGTAAAATTGGCACAGAAAAAGAATGATATATCGTCAAGAGAGATCGTGGAAGACTTGAAATTGAATGTGCCAGCCCTAACTGTTCGTCTTAGAATCAAGAACACAGGGTTGATCATCTTTGTCGAAAGAAAAAAGACCATACATCTCAAAACAAAACATAGTAAATATGACAAAAAATATTGGCCTTTGCAAAAGGAGATATTTTGAAGGTTTTAAAATTCTTGGAAAGTGTTTTATGGTCAGATGAAATCAAATATGAACTTTTTTGATCAAAAAAGAGTAAAGCAGTGTGGAGACGAACAGGTTAGGCCCATTGACAAATGAATATCCTACAGAGAGTAAAAACATGGAGGAGGAAATATGATGGTATGGAGATGTTTCTCTCTAAAGGTGTTGGTTAAATTGGTTTGAAAAGATGGTAAAATGACTGTCAGTATGTGCGTCGGTATCCTTTACCAGAATCTGAAGAAATCCATCAAATATTTGAGTGTAGATCAACGGTATATCTTTCAAAGAAGTAGTGACCCAAACCACATATCAAAGATTGTTTCTTTAAAAACAAGATTAAGATACTAGAGTAGTCACCACAAAGCCCAAGCCTTAATCCCATCAAAAATGTATGATCAGTTTTGCATCAGAAATTGCCTTTTGAAGAGAGAAGTGAAAATCGATTTTTTGAGAGAATCAAAGATGAATGGTGCAGTATCAACCAGGAGGCAGCAAAGAAACTGGTTGACAACCTCAATCAGACTCAAAGCAGTGATTGTGGCCAAAGAAGGTCCAGATAAACATTAAAGACTGATATTTTATTTTGAAAAATTGTTATGTTATTTTTTCGTTGTAAGATTTTGACCGTTCAAATAATTTTGAACAAAGTATAATTTAGAATTATACGAAAATGCTCCTGTTCTGACTTATTTTGCGATAAAGTTTGAGTTATTTGAAGCTTTTCTAATAAATAAGATCGAAATAATAAAATTAATGTATTTGGGATATAAAATGAATAAATTTTATTTTCTATAATAAAAAGTCTACAATTTTCATTAGCGTTCTAATAATTTTGAACAGCACTGTTTAGCCCTTGTTCAATCAAAAATAGCTATCAGTCTTTTGGATGGTGACCGCATAGCACATTTTCCGTTACAGTTATTTCTGGCTTTGCTCACACTGAGAATCCTATATGAAATATAAATAAAATGTCTGATGAAGTGATTGTCCAACAAATTGAAAACTTATCATTCAAACATATCATTTTATTATTTTGTTTCTCTCATGACATGTTCTGTAATGGAAACTCCAAGCCATCTTTACATGTATGCTCCAAACAGTGAGATCAAAAATATCGTGTATTCAAAACCTTTAAAGTAGTAATTAATTAGGTATTATTAGTTAGGATTTGGGGTACTAAAACCTCTTAAGGGGTTGTATACTAAAAGTTGAAAGCTATACGATATAAAGGCACATGCGTTTTTCTTTCATATGTATAGAACAGATAAATACGTGCAGAGCCGCGGGTACAACGGCTAGTATTATTTTAAATATATAGATCCCAACAGTTCCATCACAATGGTGTATCAAAAATCTTGTAAAATACCTATTGTAGGTAATGGAAACTGTTTATTTAGGATGATATCATTCTGCATTTATGGATCTGAAGACTTTCATGCCGAAATTCGTGAAAAAGTTATACAAAACGTTACAACTAGATGAGGTTTATTGAAAGATTTTAAAATTTTAAAGGAATCTGTTGTTTACAAGGAATATGAAATCTGTTATGATTTTATTGTCTGTTCCACTGATCTTCATGCAGTATTTAAAACTGAAAAAAGTAGTGGCTGAGAGCCTCGAATTAGTGAGGTCGCAGGGGCAATGCTGAGCAAAGTGGGTGCTGGCCGCGAACCCGCCTGGTGGGTGGCGAGAGTGACTAGTTTACCTATTATACTAATTATGTAAAATTTGAGTACTAATGTTTATTTTGGCAAAATAGCTTTAGGTGAAGTTCTCATTTTTATTGATAATGTTTTACTTAACATTTGAAAGAAAAACCACTCAAAGGTTAAGAAATTTTCGTTTAAATAATGATAAGGCATTTTTTTATATATTTATTTTAGTTTTATGCAGAGTTGACCCATTATTTTTTCAATTATTTTAAAATTGTTCTTCAGACAGTTTCTTTCAAAAATTGGTACTTTTTTATGTTAGGAGGATGCATGTGCTTCTGTACTTTTATAAATGTCTTCTCATTAAGCAGTTAATGCATTATAAACTGTTATTTGTATGTTCTGATTAAAGAATGATTATTCACTTTTTACAACTTCTTTTATTTTTAATATATGTGTCCTTACTCTTTTTTAGTATGGCTGGTAGTTTAGTTTATTCTTACATAACTTTTGTTCATAAAGAATCTCCAAAAGCAAAATCTGCAATTACAGTGAAAAAAGGCTAGCAAATAATGGTAGGTTCATACTGCTTAAAATTTATATATTTTGTTTTTCATATGAATGATGTATGTTATGTTAAATTCTTTTATTTTAAAAAAGGTTCAAAAAATTAACAGTATCTTATTATTATTTTCTAATGAGCAAATTTGTATGATACATCTTAAAACTATGATAAAAATCAGAGATTCTTCCAAGTTATTAAAATTATTGCATACATCTTCATAAAATTAAAAAGAAAAATAAAGTCTTGTATGTTGTTTATTAGATTTACACAATGCCAGACAAGAATCTAATTGCCTGATTATATAGAGTATTTTAATTTTTTATGTATGTAATCTGATTAATTAAATGCATGAAAACATAAAAGTAGACAACCTTTTAAGAATTAACAATTTTAGTATGATGGATTAGTTTATATAGGTAACCACACTCGTATTCATTTGCATTTCATATATATATATATGCATATTTTTTCAGTGCAAACTGTTTTTACTGCCGATTTATCTCATGCCTTTTTAACTATATTAAATCGTCACATTTTTTTCTGCACATGTTATTTCTCCCAGAAGTCACCCAAAGCAATATATTTTGTTAGACATATCTCTATGTTACTTGTAATCTTTTCTTTATAAAATTTTTTTCATATTTGAAGTAGAATAGCTAATTCAATTTAATTTTTTATTTTAATCTGTATGCCTGTTTATCATTCATTAAAACGTGTGAATCCTAAAGCTATGCTTGCTGGTATTTACTCATAATGTTAGATTTTAATAAAAATTGAAGTAGCTAATAAATTGGGTATTATTTCATTGATATATCTATATCTATATATATATATCAATGTCATGAAAATCAATCAATGTTGAAATTAAATGGAAAGACTGTAGTTAATCGGTAAAAGCGTATAGATGCTCATCAGGTTAAGTAAAATCTATATGAACTGCTAAAAAAATTAGAGAAATCATAGTCTTTTCTTTGAACAGTGCTAGCATAAAGCTAAAAACACTGTCCTTTACCCTGAACATTATGATAGACCAAGAATTCGAATGAAATACCAAATATTAGAAATAATTTTATGAACCTAAAACTGAGGGATGCAGCCAATGGGAGACGTGACAAAAGAATGAAGGAATGAACCTAAAGCGTCAAGTAGTGTCCGGATGTTTGCAAAATATTAAGTTACTTTCTTTTGTGCCAAACTTCTAAGGCTGGGGGAGTTTCGATTAAGATTAAGAAACGGATGGAAACAAAGATGAAAGCGATCTACATTGAGAAAACGATGAATATTAAAGATATGATGATAAAAAAGGAAATGAGTGCATTTAAAAAGTAAGGTGGAAACGGTAAGTGTTAAATAATATTTGAAATTCATTAATAAACGACTGAAAGATGCGTTTTCGAGGTATATATATATATAAAGAGAGAGAGTGAGAGTTAGTTAAAGAAACCGACAGAGGAGAGAGCAAGAAAGAAAAAGGAAAAAAAAAAAAAAAGGCTATGCGCACTAAATATTAATGATTCTCAAATCTGGGTTGTCTGAGCTCTTTAAATTTGATTTTAGACAAAATTTTAAATTGCGACTTTGAATTTAGTAAGTATTGTAAACAAAACAATAAAAATATTTCAAACTTTCATTTCACCATGTAAAGAGACAGCAAAGAACTTAAAAGTATATTATACCAATTTATTCTTTCAAGTCTTAGATTTCTAGAAATTACTTTGTAGAAAGCTTTGCTTGCTACAAAGCTTTGCTACTCAGCTTTGAAAAGTATGTATTAATTGAATTGTGTTCTGTTCTAATAATTTTGGTTGAACTCCTATGAATTAGGACACAAATGAATTTATGTATAGATTTATTAAATTATAATTTCTTTTCATTTGAATTTTTTTGTCAGTCATAATAATGTAGCAGTTGACTTATTTGCATACATTTTATAAGTTGTAAAAATAATTTCTATTTTTTTTATTTCAGAATTCTAGTTTTAAAAGTGCCACCAATGTGCCTATATTTATCAGCCAAAGAAAAGAAAACCAGTAGTCATAGAATTTTAAAAATTGTTAAATAAGTATTTTCACTTTGCACATATGTACTAACTGATCAAAGCTGTCTTTCATAAAACTATGGAAAGCATTTAAATTTATTTTTTTAGTTAAAGTATTATTGCTAGCCATAAAAATGTTTATAATCTTAGGATCTAGCATTATTTTTTTATGAGCTTGATAAAATGATTCTGTTATTGAAAAGGAAAAAAATGTTAGTATTAAGTTAATTACTAAGCATATACCCAGAAAACATTTATTATAGAAAAGTTATAAATTGTGATTTTAGGTTCTTGTATAAGTGGAAATATTTTTGAAAAATAATACTTAAATGATTTTTTATGTAGATATAATACATCTACATTATATTTTTTATCTAGAAAATGAAAAAAATATTTATTTTTATGCAAATTCGTTTTCTGTTACTTAATATAAAATGTCCGTGAATCACTGCTGGAATTTATTTTTTCATGGGAATATTTTACGTATATTCTACTTACTTCAGTTTTGCATGTAACAATTTAAATGTTTTGAAGATATTTTAAGAAATCTGTTATCAAAAGTTACTCTTTTACATTTTATCCTGCAGTTTTAAAAATATGGGTATCTTAAGTATTGATTATTTTTTTCTTTTAATCTTTATAGCTATGTTTTTCATATCTTTCAAAGTATATTTGCAAAATAAGACTGTTATTGTGAAAAATTTTTTTACTGTATTTTATTGCTGATATATTTATTTGTGTCTTTTCTGATTGATGCATATATTTTTTCCTTTGAAACATATAAGTTATTATTTGTGAATATAATATGCAAATTGCTCTTGTTTTTTAAAATGCAGTTTAATGTAGGGTTTTTTCTTTTTTCTATCATATCTACATTTTTACAATATTGCTCTGGAAGGGTTTTGAATTACTTAAATAAAAAAAAAAACCGTTCCTTTTAATAAGATTTATGTAATTTATATTGAACTGGTGAAGCTGTGTTGAGTTTAGAAGAAGCAAAATGAAATACTGTGAATTTTATTGTGAAATTTCAATGGAATGTACTCTATTCTCCAAACAATTAGACAAATAAATATTCAAGAAATTCTAATATGAAAAGTTATAAGGCTTTCTTGTTTTTAATACCTGCTGCTTTTTCATCACAATAATTTACTGAGTTCTGTTTGTTTTGATGTTAATCCTCATATCTTAAAGGATTCTGAATCTATGTTAATTTAAAAGCATTGTCAAATCTTTCATATTTTTTAAATTAATTTTTTTTTATAAATTAAGCATTATTTGAATTTACTTAGTTCCTTGTTTTTAATTTATTGTATTTTAAAAAATCTATTGGGATATATTTGTGCATTTATTTTCAGATAAAATTTATGATAAAAATTTTGTTCTGGCTTCTTCATCATTCTTTTTTCTGACAGAAAGCTAGGTTATTCATGTTATGTTGTTTCGTACCAAATTTTTTAAAAAAAAGATAGCGTGTGTTTAATTTGTATTTGTATGCATTATTGCTGACAATTTTCATTAACTTACAAATTGTTTGACTGAAAAAATATCTATATTATTTTTTGTATTAGTTTTAATTATCTGAATGCAAAAATCAAAACTTGAATATTATTGCTGTATTTAAGTGATATTTATTTATGATGTTCTTGTTTATGAAAACTTGTTCAGAATGAGGAATATTTTGTCTTCCAAAATCATTTTATTTATTTCCTTTGAAATCTTTTATTTTATTAAAATCTTATTCAACATTATAATTAAATTTTTAAAAATCTTATTTTACCCTTTGAGATATGCTGCTATTCTGGCCGTTGATAAAGTGTAATTTTATAAATTTGCTATCCGTTAAAAAAACTATGGAAGTTAAAGTGAAATTTAGAATCATAAAAGCAAAGCAACTGTTATTAAAGGTTTTGCTAAAATCTCTTTTGTTTTGCTAAAATCTCTTCATAGCATTAACAGGTTATCATTTTAGGCTAGATTTCTTAGATGCCATGTGTGATTTCTTTAGAGAGTAATTTTTGCTAGGTAACTGAAGTTCTGTTATTTAAGCCTTTGAAAATCTCATAATTTTCATAACTGATACATTTTATATATTCTTTCTCTATTGGATTCTAAGAGTTTGGTACTTTAATGTTTAAAATTCATTTACAAAATCTATATTTAAAAAAATAGATTTTGAATTCTAATTTGTATTTATTCTTTAGTTGATGAATTAAATCTGTAAAAATACCTTTCAGTTGCTCTGCTTTTTAATGCATTAAAAAAGATAAACAAAATTCAGTTCATTAATGTCTTTTCACATTTTATATTGCCTTTGAAATAGGAAAGAGCTTCATTTCCTCTGTGAATATCTAATTTGCTTATTTTCAGTCTCTTACAGTAGTAACATGCTGTACTTGCTCTTGCAGTACATATACTAAAATTGTAATAATACAGAGTAGTAACATGCTACTCATTGTCATTCTAGAGTGTCCTTGAATGTATTAAGCAATTTGCACACAATTCCAAGAAGCAGCTTAAAGCATGACTTTAAACTTGTTCTAGGTTTTGTGGAACGACTATTTGTTTGCAGTAAGGTTAAGTCAGTAAATATTATGAAAAAACCAATAAGTTTTTAAAATATCAAAGGATACTTAAGTTCTGCAGCTTCAATGGATGAGTCGCTGATTCTCTCTTTAATCTGATATCTGGCATTAATTCGTTTTGTAATGAACTTATATTTTGTGTCAAAGTGCATTTTTTAATTGAAGCATTTATTTATCATGTGTTTTTATTTATTGCTACAATTGTAAGTGAAATGTTGGAAGGTATTGGAAGCTGTAACTTTGTTTTTGCCTGCTTTCAGTAATCTTTATTCTTTGTTATTGTTTATTTTATCTTAGTTTACATATGCTGCTTTTATCCAAGTTTTAAATTAAATGTATTGATATTGTAAAACATGTATTTATGAATTGAAAAACTTGAGGATGCCTTTCTCATTATATATATATTAGTCATTTTTTATTGTGTAAATTAACAATTGTTTGTTGTGTAAATAAACAATTTACTACTAAAACAAATTACTTACAAAATTATTTTTGTTATTGTTTAATGAAAGCACTGTTTCATGCAATAGAACCCAAAGAAACTTTGTTATATATTGTTCTTTTAGCATATCAATGTTTCTTTATTAAATTTGTGTAATGTGCATTTGATCTGAAGAATTTTGGTATTTATAACATTTTTTTCCTCAGTTAATTTTGCCCTTTTTAGGCAAAAAAAATTCTTAATTTTTCTTCTTATTAAATTCTTTTCCTTGTTTCAAATAATATTGAAAAATTTCAAGAATCAACTCTTTTTTTATGTAATTTCAAAGAAATGTTTTTAATATTTTTAAAATAATGAATTTTACCTTGGTTGCAATAGATCTGATGACTCTACTCGGTCTATTATGTTTATGGCTTTTTCATTCCATATGTTGTTTGAGTTGTAGAATTGTTTTGTGATGAGCTTTAAATCTCATATTCTATATATTATTTCAACTTTGAAATCTGTTCATTTTTAAATTTTTATTTCTTTTTCAAAATTAAGGTAAAGTGGGCTAGCTCAAATTTTTATACACTAATATGTTAGTTTTGATCATTCTGAACTATTAAACCATAAGAGTGGTATGATAGTTGTTGACATGAGAGATATGGTAAATGTTAATAATTAATATGCATGCATTTTTTTTGAAAAAAAACTCTGAACCATTTTTCTGGAGGAACCAAATTTCGCTTAGGATTACTTGCATCTTTCTGAAGAATACCTTGGAAGAATATCTTCCTTATTCTTATATTTATTTTAGGTTGAAGCACTATTTCAAAGTTCTTTCATCTATAACTATTTTGCATTTATAATTTTAAAGGTCTGTTTTATGTTGTCTGTGTGTTTTCCCCATTTTATTGATGTTTCAATTTTCATGAAATGAAGCATATTTACTTGCAATAGCAGTCAACATTTTATTCATGGTGATACATATTGTATGCATATAAATAATTTTCAAACATTCTCAACTGCTGAGCTAAAATAGATATGCTTTCATAAATCAACCAATCGTAATTTTATTTGATTGTAAAAATTGCTCGTATTTGCCATTTTTTAATTAATTTTCAACAATATATGCAGTGCTTTGATTGCAATTAGAGATATTTATAGTAAAATAATCATTAATTTTATTTTTTTATAAAGTCAACATTTTTAATTCTTCATATTAATGTTTGGCTTATTCTCCTTTCTTTTACTGCTTATATGGAAGTCCCACATTTAGAAATATTTTATAAGGGTATTTTTGCTTTTCTTCTTAAATCTTTATTTCTCTGTAAAGGAATTTATCTTTCTGATGAAGAGTTGTTAGAGACAAATTATTATTATTTTTTGTCTTTTTTGTATTAATCAAGGTTTAAGCTAGAATATGTTCTGGATGTAGTTTTTAGAAATTTCTTCTTTGAAATCAATAAAGCATTTTGAAAGTTTTTTCTGCAATTAGTTATATTTAAAAAAACATCTTATTTATATCTAAAAAAAGATGGAACAAAAATGAAAGTTTTCTATAAATACTTAAAATTTGTTTAATGGAAGTGTTTCATTCTAAGGAAATTATTAAGAAACAGTAATTCGGAAAGTTTTAGAAATTATAATTTAGAATACTTTATTTCAAGCAATTTTTAATATTCAATGCATAAACTTTTATTATAATAACTTGAATTCAGAACCTGTTTTAGGTCAATTATATATGCATTTAGCACATTTATGAATATGTACAAAATGTATGTACTATATATATATATATGCAGATCATGTAGTTTTAATATTTTAGATATATGCAAATAATAAATTTTATTTTGGGTTTATTGGTTCCATATACTTAAGCAGGTCTCATTTAAAATGGTGTACTTTCTATTCAAGGATATATATGTTGTTCGGTTTCATTAATTTCATTTGCTTTATGTATGATATATATTTTTAAATTGCATTTAAAATTGAAGGCTGTAGAAAATGCATTTAATTTAGACACCGTGAAAAAGTTTGTTGAAATACTATTTTAACTGGCATATTCTTTATGTTTGCATCATGTATGAAAAAACTCAAGTCAAAATACTGAACAAGCATTTAATGCAGTTATCTTAAATCAATGCTATTTTTGCATTTTTAAATTAATTTTAAAGAACTGCTTTGCAATATGTATTTGTATCTTTAAAAGTGCTTCTTTTGTATTGATGTTGCATTGAATATGACTGTTTATTTTTATTTAATTGAACTCCATAGTTTTTGAAGTGCTGAAAGTATATTTAGAAATTAATTAATTTATCTTTTGCATCTCCAGATTTAAATAAATTAAGATGAGAATTTTAGTCGTGAAAGTTTTCATGGATGATTAAATGTAATGAGAGAAGGATTGAGATTGCAGTTATTTATATAAATTAGATGTTTTTAAAAGTTTAATATTTTAGTTTAAAAAGGTGTTGGTACTCTTCAAGGCTGTAATGTGTAATATTCAGTACTGTTCTATGTGTATAAAACTATGATATGATCATTCTGGATTTATTTTTTCTATCAAGTATGTTGCTGTTGTTTATGCATATCTTTTAATTTAAATATTCTTAATTTATATGTTGTGATTATTTAAGAAAAGTACTTAAGAATGTTGGAAATTGTGTTAATAATCTATTTTTGCTGTTTGGAAATCATTTGTTGCTAATAATGAAAGACTTTATTTTAACTACTTAACTCTATCGATACGGGACCATCCCATACGTCCCTTCAAACAAAAGACGATAGTCGTCCGAATGTCTCTCTGTAATTTCCACCTCCTTTCATTAAGTGTGATTGATTTCACACCCACGGCACATGCTTTCTTCGCTAGAGTGGCTCGCCCAGATGTGCTTGGGGAAGAGGGGAGTTTTCTTACAATTCGGACAATGCCAGCTGTTGATGTGGTTTTTGAGAGGAAAGTGAATTTTCCTTATCTTTGATAGAGGAGCTCGGACGTTCCCATATTTTGAGGTCCCTTTATTTCAATGGCCTTAGGAATTAGCAGGTTAAAGTAGAACATATAAATATGGATGTTTTTAAGTTAGTGAAAAAATTTCAAATAATATCATACATATATAATTTATTATATATAAAGTGGGAATCTAAATTTTTATGCCTTTTATTTATAATGATTTTCCATTATAATCTGTCTACCCTATGAATGATTAGATCATGTTTGATTGCTACTTTTAAATTACGTAAAATGTTAATTTTCTATTTTATTTGCAGACATTTTGATATCTTTAATGATTAAAATTGCAGTCTTTCTCTTATCATTAATCATGGTTTTATCCAGTGTTGAAATGAGAGCAAGCTTGTTTGTTTTCTCTTAAAATGAATTTTGAAATAATGACAGTTCTGTTATTCAACATAAATTTCCTGTCTGATGAAAGCTAATTTCATCAACTGAATGGTATTAGATCGAAATGCAATAATAAAAACTCACTTGCTCAGAAGTTAATATAATTGTTCCTTATATTGTTTTTTCCCTTCTTAGTTTTTGCAATTTACATTTTTTCCAGTTGATCTGTTTGTTGGACAATTTATCAAAAAATATTTATTTCTATATCTCAGTGGTGGTGAACCAGCAACCCTTGGGTCAGACACTGACTCAGGAAGGCTTTTTAAATGACCCATGTGTTGATTTTTATGAACTTATTTTTATACCATAAAAGGGAGAACAGACAATCGGAAATATATATATATTTTTAATTACGTCGGGGACTAGGTCATATCGACCATTTCCCTTCGTACAGCCCAATATAAACTAGCCTTCGAATAATAGTTGTCAGGAGATAGAACATAAACAATCGGAAATATTAAAAAATTTAAATATCGATATCTAATGTAGAATTTATAAAAAATATTTCCAAGTGGATGTTGGCTAACTGATTTTCTATCATATCACTGCATTTGTGTAAGACTCATGACAGTTGGTCATTTACTTGGCTCGCATATTCGTTGTGTCGTAGAACGGAGATGTACCAGTTTGCAGTGTTGAACTAATTGGCATTGCCTTGGCGTATGCATCTAGAAGTGTTAAAAATTCAACTTTACTATTATTTTTGTGATATTAAATTTTCTAATTGGCATACATTTGTATGTGGAGTTGAGCCCACAAAACTTCATACTAATTCTGTCTTATTTCTTTTATATAATTCATGGTATCACCCCTATGATATAAATTTTTTGACGTCAACCTTTGTTTTTTGCTCTTCAGTTAGATAATTTTAAAAATGAAAACAACAACAGAAAACAAAACAAACAAAAACATCAACATAAAAAAAAGGCAAACTGTTAAGTTTCTCTCTTAACAAATTTTTGGTGTTTCTAAATTATTGCTACCTTTTTTACCACACCCTCCTTTCTCGCTTTCCAAATAATATCACTGACTTAATGACCCATGGACTAGTATTAAAAAATAATGGTCAAAATTTGACCCACTTCTCAAAAAGGTTCATCATCACTGCTATATCCTGTCATCAAACTGTTCAAGTATTACTTTTTTTTGAGATGATGGATCATTAAAAATGTCAGATTAGATTTTGTATTTCTTGTTAATTGTACAATTTTTATTTAATTTTTTTATGTTTTAAATACAGTAGACTCCGGACTATTTGGCCTGATGTGGCGAAAGGGGAGACTGGATAACAAAAAAGCCAGATAGACACGAGTTTTATAAATGCTCACATCCTACCCTACCCTTAATATTAAAAACACACTTTTTATACCAAAACCTAAGCATATTCATAGTTTCTGACTTCTTAGTGCGTGCTGGTTTATAAATGTTATGTTAAAAACACTTTTAGGGGAGAGTGGGGTAAAACCGGGTACCTTGATTTTGGAATTATTAATTCTCCTTTCTAGTAGACAAATTCTGAAATATTCTCCACTAGTGAAGAAAAAAGAATGGTCATAGTTTCCATATTGTTTTGTTGAATTCACTTCGTCTGCGAAGGTTTATTTGTTTTAAGACGTCAACTCTCCAATGTTCGTTTGTTTTTAAACTATCCTTACTTATTAATCATTACAGTTATAAAAACTATATTATTCCAGCTTATTATATGCTCACTAAGGATTTGTATTCTATCAAACAATAAAGATCTAGTAAAATAATTGCTTGGTTCTATTTCGTTTCTTATAACCTCTGCATTCGTAGTAAAACCGGGAACTAGGGGAAACTGCGGATACCCGACTCAAGAGGATTTTCCTAGATTGTGAGATAGTTAGTAGTTTGTGAGAGCCATTCTTATTTGACCTTTGAGTCAAATGATCCGATGGAAAGCATTTCAATTTATTCCGATTTCCAATATTTTCTTTTTTTTTGATAATTTCTAATAATACAAAGAATTATTTTAGGCAAAATTTTAAAAAAGAATTGAAATTTATTTATTCCATTATTTCCTCGCTTGCAACGAAACGATTTTTATTCATTTTTTTCTCATATAAAACTTAAAATGCATGTAAAATTAAAAATCTTTCGCTCGAAGTCTTTGCAATCGTTTGGTTTTATTTAACGCATCATCATTTCGATTGAGTTCGTCTCTTAGTTAGTTTGAATTTTAAAGAAGAAAGTATTGCGTAGAATACATTTTTCTTCTTTTGCTTTTGGATTGATTTTAATTTCTTATGCTTTTGGATTTGGATCATTAAAATAGTAGACGAACCCAGTGAGTCTATTACGTTTTTCCAATTTCTTGTTTTGTGCAACATTTGCTAGATTCTTACATTTCATTTTGTCGTTATTCTGTTCTATTGTAATTTACAAACCAGCAGTGCTTCAATGTGGTAGTGACATTACTAGGTTCCCTAT
Source organism: Araneus ventricosus (assembly GCA_013235015.1). Taxonomy (NCBI): domain Eukaryota; kingdom Metazoa; phylum Arthropoda; class Arachnida; order Araneae; family Araneidae; genus Araneus; species Araneus ventricosus. Next base: position 176,511 of record BGPR01001267.1, on the reverse strand, counting down.
TTCATTCCTACAGCTTTTATCACTAATTTAGATACGAATTTTGCAAATATTTTTAAATTGGTTGTCTTTATTCTTAAATTGCCAACTACGATAACTATTGTTAAATCTTAAAAAAATGTCTTTATTCTTGAATTGTCAATTATTGTAATTATTGTTAAATAAAAAAAATCGTTTTTTTTCTTAAATTGTCAACTATTATAACTATTGTTAAATCTTAAAAAAAATGTTTTATTCTTAAATTGGCGCATAAAGTAAAAATTTATACTACTTTTCCACTGAAAATCTAGTTTTCCCTGATTTCCCATAGAGTTAACATGTGTACCCGGTTTTACCCCACTTACCCCACTAGTGGGGTAAAACCGTGTTTTTTTACTTTTTCTACAAAAAAAAAATCATTATTACAAAAAATAGTAAAACTGTTACTTTTCCTGAAAGATATATTGTACTCTGACAAATAATGAATATTTTAGTAAAATTTGACAAGCTCTGTGTCGAATAGTTTAGCTCCGACAGGCCTTCGAGTCTTAGGTACCTGGTTTTATCCCACTTTCCTCTACTGTATGTTTTAAAAATGTATTACAGAAAAAGGAAGTTTAAGTATAAAATTATTATACACATTTTAGGATAAATTTTACAATGTTTAACTTAATTGCAGGAACATAAAAACATCTATACTGTACAGAATGAATACATATGCTTTTAAAATAAATAAAACAAATACATAAAATCTAAGCTTAATTCTTTTAAAAAAAGTGAAAAGGTAGGGCAAAAGATTATGCTCGTGGGTCGTTTTTTACTCTTTAATGAAGGATAGGTCCTTTGTCAGAGCCAAAACTGACTGCAAGATACCTGCTTTTAAAACCTGGAAAAGTAGTTTATTCCTAATTTTATTACAGATGATAATTATTTTTAACAATGCAGTATAGTCGAGAGTCTACTGTATTTATGACTTAAACCCTCTATTTCTTCTATAAAAAGTGTTGGTTGTGAAGAAATTTCTTCTGTGTATCCATTCCTTGTGTAAAAATGTACAATAAAAATTTAAATAACAAATAATCGTTCTATTTATGTTCTTGTTTTATTTTTTAATTCAGCTTATATTTTAAGTTGTTTGTATTCAGATTTAATTGTGGTACATTTTTTTTATTTGGTGTTGTAACTTATAAAATATGATCATCTTTTTACAATCCAAGTTGAGAATTTTCTATTTATCTAATTAATTCTCAAACCCCTTTGTTATCTTATTTTCAACATGCAAAATATCGGCATAATAACAGCAAAAAAATTAATTTAGCAAATTATGAAATTCAATGCAAAATTGCTTTATTTTGATAATATTCAAGGCCACTTGATTTTTTTTGTGTTGGTACTTCCAATCCCACTTGGTCTGCATATCTAGCCATGAGTCAAGGACTCACTCATGATAAAGAAGAAGTGGTTGGTGTAGCGACCTTCAAGCACCTAAATAGCATCTGAGATAACAGGTTGACTTGGTTACAATACGCAGAAGTAGGTTTACCTCCCTAGAGGACTTTCAGGGAAATTGGCCCATATTTGTGTTTTGCTTGGGGCAAAGCCAGGAACTCCTCCTTTTTTTTTCTAAAGAACACATCGATCTACCAGTTTTTGAAGAATGCTGGTTAAGAGCACAACCAGAGGATAGAACCCATAACATTCTTTCTCCGATTCATGTTTCTCAGCCATGAAATGCCCTCACCCTTTAGACTAGTGGATGATTTTTTTTGGTGTGGATTTTTTGATTTTGAATTGGAACATATTTAAATCAATAATTCAACTGTTATCCAGGCAACAGAGTTTAAATATAATAATATCTATCGAAATTTCTGCATCGCATTTGTTGGATTGTTTTTATTTAGAAATGGAGCGTATTTAAATAATTCAACTGTTCAAGCCACACAATAAAGTTTAAATATAATAATATCTGTAGATCTTTCTGTATAGCATTTGTTGGATTAAGTTCTTGAACTTAAATCATCATATGTGTCGAATATTTTTGTTGTGTATATTGTAAATAAACTGCAAACTCGCATTTTTAAAAAACTCAAGTATTCATTATCATGATTTTATGAACTAATTGGTCCTTGGAATAATTCCATTTATTCAATTTCAATCCCTGTTTTTTTCTATGAGCTGAAACCTTCTCATTTATAAATTCATTTCAGTCCTTTTCTTTTTTCCTTCCGGTTTCGAATGGCGAATGTAATATCTAGATGACAGAAAGAGGAAAAAGGATGCAATAAGGAGTATTGCAACTCTATAAAGAATTTATGAATGTATTTCAAATATCTGAAACTGACACCTGCCTGCTTCATCTATTGGTAGTTAGAAACGTTATAATCCTTCTGCCAGATTCAGAATGTATCTAATCTATTGAATTTTAAATGATGAGCTTCTGAATTCTAGAAATATCTATTTAGAATGTAACGTATGAAGTACTGATCTAAATACAAAGAATAGGATCAGAAGGAATATTCGTATCAATTTTTGAAGTTGGAAGCAGCGCCAATTTTAATTTACTCGCTACAGCATAAAGTTTACAGAAGGTCCATTAAGGACATTCGAATTTTCAGTGCCGTTAAGGGTTTGAGAACTTTCACAATCGGACTACTATCCGAAATTATGAAATCTTTCCCTACAAGCCTTTGTGTAGCATTGAGATGGGACATTAATATTACAAATCAATTCAAACGACCTTTTGATTTTGTGAAAATTGTTGATGGTTTATATGAAAATCTCCCTCACCACAAAATGCAATATGAAGAATGAAGAACATTCTCACCAACTATAAATCAAGGGTAACCGTGGGATTTCTCCCGCTTTTCAAGTGCGATGAGAACGATTGTCCAACAAAGGAATGCTGTTAGGCACATACGACATTATTAACAATATGTTACGAGAACTAGGAATTGATCCAACAACGATAAATTGCTTTTCTGTCAGGTTTATCGACAACCTATCATTTTTAAAGCACAATAACATTAGAACATTGTTCTTATTATTGGAACACTGTTATACTATTCCATATATATTTGTAAACCGGTTTCCGTAAATTAAGGAAAAATTATGAAATTAGCGATCACTCAAAGCTTTATGTTGATTTTAATAAAATTGAAATAAAGTATGCAACTCGTGTTAAGGTATAACTGAATGAATTATTAACTCGCTATTTCATTGGGTCCTTGTTGGTCTTGTAGATTCAATTGCATAGCTGTTTGTAGATGTCTGTATGGATAAAGAAAATGTGTGTAAAATGAAGTTAATCAGGTTAAAATATCTTCCTAGTCAAAATAACATCTTTATTCCATTAACAACATATTAGTTGTACAGTAATGGATGCTGTAACATATCAAGTTGCTTTCGAACGTAAAATAACAGTTTATTGCTCCTATAGAGCAGACATTATTACAGTCATTATACAATATATTAGAAAACTTGCTAAATATGCACTAAGGCAAAAGGAAATTGCACAATTTCAGGGTGGTATTTTGTCAGTACTGTTTTGCTTATTTTAACTTTTTAAAGACTTAAACAGCAATGATCTGTTTACTGTTATTATTGAAATTCAGGAAAAGCACGCATTTAGATAGAATTGATTATTTCTGAAATAATTCTGAATCTTTTACCCAAAAATAATTTACTTTTTGGATAATAAAAGTGTTTACACCACCTTGAAACTCTGCGTGTTTTCAACAGCACTTCATATAATGACTTCAGACACCATTATGTTTAAACTAAGTGTAACACTCAAATGACAAATAATATAAAAAAAGTTGCTGATGACCTAAGAAACAGTGCATGAACCATTGACTTTGATTTTATGCTGTCTCATAAAACCTGAAAAAATTTCTCCTGTTAATTCAGTAAAAAACTAAATAAAAAGTTTTTCTCTAAAATGTTTATATGCATATAGTTTTAAATTATACTTAGTGTAATTATTTTCTCTTTTTCTCGATGAATTTAGGTATCACCGAGTATTTAGAGATACGAGTTTGATGCATATTTTTTTAAAAAAATTCTTATTTGGTATTAAAATATTTAGTTTTTTAAGATATTAAATAATTATGTTAATTGAATAATTTTACAATTAACTTTTATACAAAATTTTTATCATTCATAGTCGGAGGAAATATATCAGTGCTTTGTTTGTCTCTTGGGCCAATTAAAAATGGTGCCTTGAATTATGTATATGCAAGGTCTTCAAAAGTTAATTTATTATATTTGAAGGAAGGTTTTAGTTTACTAGATTAAGCTAATGGAAAATAAAAACATTATCTGAAGGTTTATGAATTTTATTGGCTGGAAATTTGATCGAGCGTTCTTTAATTTCATTTGAACCATTATTATTAAAAATTTCGATATTAAATTATTTTATATTTTATCAGTTAATAAAAAAGGTAAGTAAAAATATTTAGTTAAATTTTGTTCAGCATTAGATATTGGATTATATTTTATATATATTTTTTATTATAATGTGATTTAATTAAATTAAAATAACCGCATGCTTACTTTTGTGTCGTTTTGACTTAATTTTAAAACTATTAAGTCGGTTTTTTTGGGGGAAAAAACTCATACAATCAAAAGAAAAGATTCCACGTTCTTAAATATTGAATGTGAATCGAGAATCTCAAAAATATGCAAGATATATAATTAAAGTTTTATAAGCCATTTTAAGTTCTGAAATTTGGAATATAAATCACATTTTTTCAAATAAAATAGTAAATAGATGAAATTTTATTTTTTAATTACATTTTGTCGTTTGGCAATATTTTTTAAATTTTATTTGTGACGAACAATTTTTTGATTAATTTGAAAAGGCAACAATCAAATCTTCAATACTTTTATTCCCTGCACTCGCTTGGCGAAAGAAAAGAATGATTCTTTTGGATAGAAAATGCAGCAATGTTACCATCTAATAATTTACTTGTTAATTAATTTTTTCAAAAATCATTGGTCACTGCTCATTATTCTCATCCAATCTGCTACCACCCACCTATGGTTTATAAAACTACCATCGTTAATTCTAGTTTCTGTTCCAGTGGAGGTAGCGACCTTGTCCATCTTCCCTGTTTTTACGAATCAGTATGCAAAAATGAGTCAAAAAGATAGTGAGGTAAATATTTATTCTGTTCTTTAGTTTTAGGCAGTGATTCATTCAAAAATAATTCACAGTTAAGATAATGAAAGCAAGCTAAGATGCCATAGCATTTTATTTTTTACATTTTTATCAGCAAATTCAAACGTCAACTTCATTTATCTTAAATTGTGTCTTTCTAAAAAACTTTTTTTTATGCGTAGATTTGACATCGTGATATTCTACAGAGTTCAATCGCGTTTGATATTTTATAAATAAACAATATTGATAAATTTAGTTCCGATTTCAGTTATTGCTAGCAAGAGTTTAAATGTCCAGTATTAAACCAAAGAGTGTAATCGCACAAGCTGTGGCTAAATTGAAAACTTCAAAATTCTTAAGCCAACAACAACGTTAATTACAAAATAGATTAATCTAAAAGTATTTTTCGGAAAAGTCAGCAGATGAACCATCTTGAGCGTTTTTTTTGGGTTTCATTGTTTGATAATTAAAAATTAAATTTTGTACAGGATTTATTTAATTTTTTTAAAAATTCTGAATTATATAGCTAGAGAGTAGGGTTAACAAAATTGACACAAATATGACATTTGAAAATTTACCTATCAATTTCTGTAAAAAATTAACAACTTTCTTGTATCTTAAAATTTAGTCGCTCCAGATGCGTCTGCTTTTTTATATATTTCCGAGTCTTGAAGCCTGGATGAGTGAGTGGTTTAGATGTTTCCTGATGATTTAAAGTTTGGAAGTTGATTTTATCTTTAAATGATTTACGATAAGATTTATACCTTGCTAGCTTATAACAGTTTTTATAATGATCAAGTGTGAGTAACAATTGGATTTTTATTTGCTTTAAAAATGCATTTATTCGAAATAAAAATGTCACAAAAAATTAATATATTTTTAACTTTGAGTGCTGAAAGAAATTTGCAATATTTTTTGTTTTGTTTTTAAAGACAAATTGTTAGAACAGACGAATTATTATTTCACTGCTGCTTTGATATTTTGAGACGAAACGAGAGTTTTTAAAAATTTTAAAAATAATGTTTTCAGAAAACTATGTACACTATTTGTGAATAATGATATTAAAAAAGGTGAAATCATTCTGAGAATGCGCTAGGATGATTTTTATAATAAATTTCATGTCATTCAAAAATGCAATTCTTTGATGGATAAAAAAAAACTTTACAACTGTGCCTATTTAGTTTTAAGGATACGCAAACTGAAAAAATACTTTAGTTTATTTTCTATTTATGAGAAATTTCCTTAAATTTAAAAGTCTTAAGAATTAATAAAAAATAATACTCCTGAATTAAAAAAAAAAAATGTCTTCAGAACGTTTGCCTTAGAAACGATTTATAGTGAACTACATTTGATTTTTTTTAATAACACATTTTATACTATAATTATTACGTATGCATAATTGAAACTGACGTAACATTAATAATATTTGGTGCAAATACGTGCCATGTTTATAAAATCTTTTAAACATGACTTAATATCAACCATTAAGAAATATCCCACTCTGATTTTTATGAAACTGAATAAAATTGCTTTATTCGCTATCTGTAATCCTTGCGATATAAGAACATTTTAATAAGAGTTAAAATAGCTTGTATAAATTAAATCAGAAAATACTTCCACTTTTGAAGAGTAAAATGTGAAAACAATTCTTGCTAACTATACTATAAATATTTCCTATAAGAGGAAATGTATCTTTAATTCTTGTTTTTTTGTTCGGACTCATCCATTTTTACTTTTATTGCAACCTTTAACCAATGATAAATTATTTACCTTTTGCGCATAGCAATATCAACGAAATTATAATGGTTAAGCTATCGTTTGTATCTGGCAACATGTATGAAATTTAGAACGGTTAAGTTATTATTTGCATCTGTCAGCTAGTGTTCCTTAAACATCGATAGTTCAACTATCGTTAGTTTCTAAACTATCGATAGTTTTCTCCCTGGCGAAACTATCGATCGGTGTTCTCCCACTCGATAGTTTAGAAACTATCGATAGTTCCAGTTCGATAGTATCGATAGTTTTAAAACTATCGACTGAAAATGCGCCTATCGATAGTATTGCCCGGGAGAAAAAGTCGATACTATCGATTGTTTTAGTCGATAGTTTCGAAAACCCGATACTATCGATGTTTAAGGAACACTACTGCCAGCACCAAAAAAAAAAAAAAAAAAAATTTAGAATTGCTTTAAAATTTTTGTTTGTGATGTGTTTTTTTCTTGTCGATGCTCTTTTCTTTGCTTTGTTAATTAAAATTATGAAACTTCAATGTTGTGTTATTTCTGGTTTATGGTCTACACATAAAAACACTCTTATTATATTATTTTTTGAACTCTTATAACATGTGCCAAAATGTATTAAAAATTTTATTTCATCAATCGATAATATGGTTCCAAAGGACACGTCTTCACCAGACTGATATTATCTTTGAAAATCATCTTTTAAATCGTTTTATTAAAATTATTTGACGGCGTATAAACAAGAAACTGGCTTTATAAATATTTAATTAGGGATTGAGTTTAAAAAGTATTCTTTAATGGATCGTTAAAATGTTATTGCTTTGAATACAATATTGCTGTCTATAATAAGTGTAAAAACCTACCCGAAAAATACTGTTTAATTCCACTACTACACTTAATATCAGATAAGCAAGGTATCTTCTTAATTTTTTTATCTATTATGTATAATATAAATCTATTCACAAAGTGACAAAGATCAGACCTCACACATATACATGTATTTATTCCAGTCTAAATTTCTGTTTTAACAGAAAACTCAACAACTGGATTAGTTTCAACATTCTGTATCTTGACAAATTAAATGTCTGAACGTAGAAAGTTAAAATATATTTCTAAATTTTTACTATTTAAAGTTTCTTCTAAACTGTACAGAAACAATTTTATTCTTGTTTCTAATTTTCCAATACATATATTAACAATTTCTCTCTAATGAAAATGAGCTTTGTTTTTAAAAAGCAACTGTGAATTATGAAGAATTATTGAACTTGCTCTATCTTTCTCGTTCCCTAAGAAGAAGTTTCGAAAGACGATTTTCCTAAGTGTTCCTTCCTATGCCTCAATGCAATATTCTAAATGGCTTATGTTTTAACAGATATTGTTTTTAATTATTTATTCAATAAATGTTCGTTTGTATGCCGAATGGCACTGAGAATACACAAATGAGGGGCAACCAACAAATCTCTAAATGGGTGCATTTGTGGTCAGATGATAGACTAATGAAATATTTTGAATAATCAACTATATAATTTTAGACATTTATTTTCAGCAATTAATATACTGTATCAACTCCTCTCAAGATTAATGCCAAGTGTCTACTGATTTTGTTAAACATGTTTGCGTATGATAATTGTTCGGATTTCAATGCAATGCAAACCCAAATGTATTTTTCGAACAGTAATTGACACCATTAGCTTTGAATTAAAAAGTGAAAGAAATGAATGCACTTGGATAGCTTGAAAAGTTAACTATTCAAATGGTATTCATTCCAAATGCCTAATGAATTGAAAATTTCATTTTTCAATTTTAATAATTTTTTTTTATTTAAAACAGTTTTCAATATATGTGGACAAATTTAATAGGATGGAATACCATTCTTTATCATTAATAAAATGACTGCAAATATATCAAAGTGTTTTAAAGTTTTCAAGCATTTATAAAACATTTTCGATCGCTTTTGTCTTTATAAATTCAGCCAGCTTCAAAAAACTGTGTATATATATTGAATATATATGCTCCATGTAAATGATACATCTAAAATTAATGAATTGCAGGGTTTTGAATTATAGGATTTCTATATTGCTTGGAAAAAATTCATTTTTAGAAAAAAGAATTCGCCAAGCATGCTTCTTTCCGCGCCATCATTTTAAAAGAATAAATACTCTTCCTGAAATAGTTTCGATACTTTTCTTTATGATGTAGAAAAAATGCTTCAATAGTTGATATTCGCCTTATATACAAATGGCAGGTGTTTGGCTTTGCACTCCGTTCTTTGGATTCAATACTTGAATAACATTATTAAGTAGGCTTTGTAATGCATCATGAGAATTATATTTTATATTAAAATAATATTTAAAAATTTGATCACTCATTGAGTTCAACGTCAGATTGCTATCGTAATTTTCGTTTGAGAACTTCGAATTTCATTATTGTTCTCAAGACCCTTTAAAAAGCAGTGTATAGAAGTAATACAAAATGTAATTGATGAACTATTTTTACGATAATTTCTTTTAAGATTATGTTTTTTCATTCTGCAGGCTTTTAAAATTTTCGGTAATTCTCTATGAAAACCATTAATTCAAAATTCAACTTTCAATTTTGTCGAGTGAATTTATTTTAAATGTATTTTTTAATTTCTCGATTGGAAAAGATGTTCATATTAAGACTATATGCATACTCTTAGTTACTAAACAGTACATTTTCACTCTGTGTGCTATCAGTAAAAAGAAATCATTCAAAATCTAATTAATTATCAAAATTGCATTTTCTGAGTATATTTGCTCTCATATTAGTTTTATAAGATATTCTAGACTTCAGTTGCATTTTAATTCTTAATACAGTAGTTTTTAATTCTCGAAGTAATAAACAATCGTAAAGTTAAATTATTTTCAATAAGAACTAACTATTTTTGGTGTTACGAAACAAGGAAAAATAACTGAATTTATAAAGAATCATTATTATAACTATATATTTGATCACATAGCGTAATAAATCTTTGATGTCAGAAATATTTTATTAATTTTAAATAAATAAATCTTATCAGAAGTGGTCTTTTAGTTGCTAAATTCATATGAGGTTGTTCGACAGTTAAATATATTTGCAGGTGATAAAGTTTGAAATATATATCTTTCTAAATATGTGTTTACAAAAGTATTTTCTGAATGCAGCACTCTAAAATTTCTACGGAAAACGTTTCTAACTAGTTTTACTCTATTAATAAAATTTGCATAGTACACTGGACTGGAGTATCTCAAACATCTCATGATGTAGAGAAATAAATGAAACTCGGTTCGAGTTAAGGCCTTCAACGGTTTGCAGTTTTGGCCACGATCTAGTCATGAAAAACTGTGTTGTATTAAAATTAAATAAATAAAACATGTAATATAAGGGATTTTGTGCATATTACTTAAATTGTAATAGATCATCTAATTTTTTAAAGAATAATTTATTTTTATATTAGTTACGATTATGATCGCGGTGAATTTTATTTTTAATGTTTAACTTAATGTGGTCTTTATGCGAAATCTAAACAGAAAGTATTAAAATTTTTCCAAATATTTCTGATTATATTCAAAACTCCATGCATCGTAGTATATATTTTTTACCTTTAGGAAAATAAAAGATTTTTACAAGGAATTTTTTCTTTCACATTGTTGTAGCAAATTTCGTGTGTTTTTCATTCTTTGGTGTTATTAACATGCACTGTTTTAGTGTATGAAAAATGTTAGCCATCTTTTTAGAAAGTGAAAAATTTTTTAAAATTTTGTTATTTTCTGATGTACAAGAAGACCCAAATCTCTTAGATTCTCTTATCCACAATATTAAACTCGTCGATATTTTAACGACAACCACTTCCACAATGCTTCTACTCACTCGCTCCCTACTAAAGCCTTACGAAGTAAAGTGATCTATGTGCCTATCGAAGATCGATGGGACTTAACTAAGTCGTGCAATCTTGACCTTTCTCGTATCATTAAACTAAAGGATCAGCCAAAACTCATGGTGGCTTTACCAATGTCTTCTGTATAAAAACAAGCTTCTTTTCTAGTGATCTTTTCTCTTTGATAGCGTCTCTAAGCCTGTTCAAAAGCTTCCTCTCTGACGCTTGCCACGAACGAATGATCTCTTCCTTGCTCATTGAATAAAGCAAAAGTTCATCGACTTCCAGCATTTTTCTGACGGCCATCTTTGGTTCTGAAGCTGTAGAAACTTTTTTCCTTCTTGGGCTGTGGGGATAATTTTTCTTCCACAGGATTTCATCTAAAGACCTGTGTCTCTTCAGCTTTCGAAAATCCGTTCCTGCAGAATCCACCAACCTGAGGTCCTCCACGCTGATGCTGAGGACGGTTGTATTGAAGGCGGGCTGCTGCTGGTCTTCGCCACTAGAAGAACTAAGGTTCTCCAGAGGTGAAACACTCCTTACCAGGCAGTGGGATCGTCGGTACAAGGGTGGAGAAGTGTCGAGTTGATTCACATTCAGGTGAAATCCTGATGGTTCTTCGTACTGCTGAAGATGGCTATATTTCGTATTTCCAAAGCAAAGTGGAGCCCTTTTACACAAATCTGTCCACGAGCTGCCTGTTTTAGGTGGGGAAGAGGAACTCGGCGGTACAAAAATTAGACGTTCCGTGTCAAGTGGTAGAACTGGAGATCCAACTAACACTGGAGACCTGACTCTCTGAGGCAAAAGTTGAGGTTCAGTAGTGATAACAGTCTCTGGATGCTCTTTTTGCAGTCGAACCCTAAAGCAAAATTTAATATTGTAAGGTTACTCAATTAATTTACAGCCTGATATGTCAATGAAAAACACACTCTTGTATTCAAAAATAGAAAATAAGACTTTTGATTGTTCTGCTACATACACTCTGATATTATCTTGCGATAATTAGGTAAAGCGAAATGGAGAATTGTGTTACAACAGCAGAAAAATATTTAGCTTGTTAAAGTCAATATTTGAAAGCATATCATTTTCAGAACTTGCAGAAAAATAGAATTTTATTGTTATAGATAGAACATTTGGACTTGTTAGTGGAATAAAATGCAAGTAGATTTACTTAACACATAAAAAAGAGCAATAGAGAATCTATGTCAGTGTAACGGTTAATTGTGCAATTAATATATTTACTTATAATGTAATGAGTTTCGATTATAATAAAATGTTATGAAAAATAACAATATGAAAAATTTCAAAGAAATAAATTATTGAAACAAAATAAGAGAAGACATTCATTCGGTACAAAAATAAAGTGTCCCCTTTAAAAATAGATAAATATATATTAGCAATACAAAAAGATATTTTTATATTAATTATTTGAAATTCCAAACTTTAATAAAAGGGTGGCGCGATTAAAACTGATTATGGAAAGCTTTCTCGAATACTAAAATGAATGAGAACTACTGACTTAAGGGGAGGGGAAAGCTAAACTAGTGTTAGTGGGACTAAAAAAGAATAAAAAATGTCCTTTTGGTTCTGAAGATTTTTGGAATTTTAATTATGAACTATAAGCATAAAATTAATTTTGTATTTAATCCTATTACCGAATAGCAATCTACCTCCCATTTTCGCTAATGTACCCAATTAATTAGATTCCGTTCTTTAGTCTTCATTAATTAGTTCTGGGTGATCAGATATTATTTTAAGCCCTCACTTACGAACCTTTCTAGATGAAAGTATTTATTGATTTGCAATGCTTCGTATCGTCATTTCCGAAGAGGTTTTATCCTGAAGAGAATTTATATTATTTCATTTTTTTAAACTTTTGATTGTGAGTTATTTACTCTGTTTGAAACGCTTGTAGTTACACAAAATTTCTATCAATCAAAACAATGGTTATCCGAAAGTTACGTATGGTATATAATTAAAATTCATATACGCTCATATGATGATGAAGCAATTCATTCACAAATGAGACGCCTATGACGATATTATGATTTTAAACATTAATTATTGTGTTGGATATCTAATTTTTTTCACTTTAATACATAAATAACATTTGTTTATTGGGAAAATCATTCACATCTCAGAAGTCAACAGATACATGTATGAGCCTGAGATAATCAGATTGAGTAATTATACTTTAATGTAATTTAACTAGAAAAAGGGGTAAAAATGGAAATGTATATCAAAAATGTTGAAAGCTGTTTCTGAAAAATCATACTGTTTTAATTCCGTACAAATATTAATTTAGTTTAACATAGACAGTTAGCTAAATTGTTTTGTTAAGAATAGAATGCAAAAGTTTTTATAGCTTTTCTTTTCATTTTTAAGTACAGATTTCTAAAAAGAGTATTATAAAAATAATTAATTCTATATTTTTCATTAAATTTCTTTATCTAAGACATATTACAAATTCATTAATAACATTGTTATTATTCAACCTATTGGCGATGATGTTCAATACATATTTTCTCAGTGAGTTGAAAAACTTCATATGCTTTTTAAAAATAGGTTTAATTTGATAGTATTTTTTAGTTAAAGATATTATGTATAACTCGAATATATTATTTAATAATATATATTTGCAATGATTGCAACATATTTTGTGTGGAATTGGACTTTTGTTTGCACCAGTTAATTATAGCATATAATTTTTTCTTTACAATCTTTGATGCGTTTAAAAGGTGAGTGAAAGATGTTTTGAACTTTACATGATTTCTCCTTTCAATATTTGTGATGGTAATTCTGTCCTATGAAGTAAAGAAATCAAATAGTAATAGCGACTGTCCTTGACATTTTGAAATCCCGTTTTCTCAATAACTTATTTTATAGTATTATTTTATTTTTGCATTCTAGAAAGATTTTGTTGCTGAAATTCCAATGTCAGAATTATTTGAAATTGTCCACTAATTAAAATTTCGATTACTTAATAAGATTTAAGGTATGATTTTATCAGAAACACAAAGGGAGCACAATTTTAATTATTTTTTAATTTTGAATGTTCTTATAGAGTTTTTTATGGATTTATTAAAACTTGATAATACATTATGGAAACAAATATTTTTATATTTTTAATTAAAAATTCTAAATTTTCCCCTGTATTTTATTCAGTTTTTATGTGCATACAATGCACCATATTCAAAATTTCCCAATCATTAAAACCGTTTCAGTTCGACAGATAATTTAAAAGAAGCAATATAATGACTTCACATTCCACAATATTAATTCACTAATGAAACGTTTGCCCTTGTAGGTTACTGGGTTAAAACTGGATGACGAAAGCTAATTCGGAGATAAGTTGAAATCCTCACCGGGATAAAGATTTTCCAGTTATGTGCATAAAAATTTCCTGTTTTTATGTTTATAAAGATTCGTATTTTAGATTAAGAGTTTGCTACTAAATTTTTCTGAATGACTATATCCCTTGACTATACTCCCATGAATACGTTCATGGTCAGATGAATATTTTTAAAGTCATTAGCTAATCCTTCAAAAAAATTTTAAGTATCAAATTTTTTCACTTTTTAAATAGATACATTAAACAGAAACATTGGAAACTAAAATGAAAACTTATGCCGTTATTAATGACTTTTTACTTAAATAAACGATTCTTATTAACTATTGGCAGAGTAACCGCCAGTATTCGATCTTTTTCTTATCAACATTTAGTGGGAGACATGAAATAGAGCAATGTTATGTAAATGACATAGTGCTTGTTAATATTATTTTATTGAGGAATACATTGCTCATATTTCAATGAAGTAAATTTCAAATTAAAAGCATAATAATTTTAAACTGCATTTCATACCTTTCTGATATTATTAAGCCCATTTTTCGGCATCTTTCTTTTTAGGAAAATTGGGTATTAAAATTTCATGCTAATTAGTCTATTAGTTAAATATCTTTTACTGACTTACTTCCAACCAACCCAGAAAGGGTGAGTTAGAGCTCATTTACTATTGCAGTATTTTTAGTTGAACAATGAGAAACATGCTTACTAAGTTTTATCAAAATTGCTCCAGCTGTTCTGAACAAACCTAGATGCTTTAGGGATAGTTATCATCCTAAGGGGCTCATGAGACAAGATTTAATCTCACTATATTTTTAGATTTTTAGTTTGAATGGTTGAAAGAAGCAAATTACATGTGAATTGGTTCATTTTTTTTATCTATTTAAATGGCTCAACCTCACCGTATCCAGAATAGAGTGGTTTGGAATTGATTTACCCTTACGTTATTTTTTGTGGCCCATTGAGGAATATATGTATGAAGTTTTATCCAAATCCCCTCCCCAGCCGTTTGGAAGTGAACAAACATGTATACACACATATAGGGAAGAGTCGCCAAATTTGGAGCATCTAAACATTTTTAATATACAGTTATGGAGAAGCAATTTTAGTGAAAAATAAGTACTAGAAGAATTTTTTTGTAGTTTATTCCCTTCCTGCCGTTTCCGCTTGCTGTTAATAAGTTGTTGTATATTCTTAGTAAATTTTCTGTTGTCACTGAAGGATTACCGCGACCATTAGTTTGAATAATTCGGAATTCAGGATATTTGTAATTATACATTTTAATAATTATACTTGAACTTTCTTTTCCATTTCTCAAAACTTTAGTTTTCAACCAATTAACCTTCCCTGCTTTACTGTCGGTGTATATTTTCGTAATTAACCTTCTTGCAAGAGTTTTCAAATCAATAATGTCTGAGTATTTCAACTGTTTGAAAATATAACTGCTATTAGTTTTCTTTCTACTTCCACAGGTTAAAAACGTAAGAAAAATATTAATAAATTCGCTTTTGCAATAATCCACCATTACATTACACCACCTGCGTTCCCATTTTTATAGCCGTATGACTTTTTCCAGAACTCAACCAGTTGTCTCCCAGTAAAAATGACTAAATTTAGATAATAGTATTTATATATTATCTGCCATTTGCTACCTATTACTAAATTAAAATGACCAAGTTCGTTTAGTCACTTTTAATTGTAGGGATCATGTTCTATATGGCTCACTATTGGTTGCATGGTTAAAATTTTATTACAGCACAGATATCGATGAACACAATTTTTTCTGTTGTAGAGAGGACATTATTCAATATCATGAGCACATTGAATCATTTTTCCTATTTTTTGACTTGGTCACTTTTAACAGTAAACCGACGATATAGATAATTCTTTAAGTTTTCATACTCTGAAATATACTTACACTTTTCGGATTTCCTGAATCATTTCAAAGAACTGGGATTTGCTTCTACGTCTTCGAGCTTCTTCTTTTGCCTTCTGTTTAAATAAAGTAACCGATAATATTTTAGAAAAAAATAAATGAAAGAAGCTATATATTAAGCATAAAATGTTTCAGTTTTAAGGTATCGAAAAATGAAGTTCCTTTCTTTTGGCAGTACGAAATCTGCATTAACATAAGAACTACTGTTTTACGATTTTATATTAAAATTAGGATTGATATATATCAGTTTATCTTATCAGTATTCTTTTTAAACATTTTTATTTAAGTTGACATGTTTCATGTTTGTAAAAATGGAATTTTATAATCGCATTTTCACTCACTTCCTGAGGCGCTAGAATTTTAAAATTTTGATCACTTTTGTGTCCTCGATGACAATACATTATTCTAATATTTCCAGGACTTAATTATCAGCCAATCGAGTAATATAATTAAATTTTAATTTCATACCCGTGGCTCCACCTGTAAATGAATTTGAGAAGAAAATGATTTCAACATTCCTTAATATTTAAAGCAATGAATTATAAATTAAAGACTTAAAAAGTATAATAAAAAAATCTACTTTTTAGCACACAAATAAAAGTATGTTTTAAAAATTGCTTTTATTAAATTTATTCTAAACATAGATACTTTTTCTATTTACACTTTATAATGCGAAAAAAATTATTGCATTGTTTATTGCACAGAAAAGGCGATCTTCAGAACAGATGCCCGATCGCAGCACACAGTAAATAAGAAATTACCATTACAAGACTGGTAGTTTTATTGTCTACTTTTCACAATGCAAATTTGCATTTTTTGTATTCAGTGCCATTCCAAACTTTTTTTTTTTTATCGCGACGTTAATTGTTAGGCGTTTTCGATGCAGAAACTAACCTTATAATAATTTCCCCTAAAACAGAATTAATTCAAAGCACTTGCAATTCGATTTAAGCATAAATAACGTCAGACGATTATGTAGTATTTCCAAAGATGCATTTAATTAAAATTATTAAATTTGCATGCATATATGTAGGAATT